>JARPMJ010000629.1:0-142500 GCA_033366665.1 Phoxinus dragarum | reverse complement strand
CACGCGGGAGACCCGGGTCCGATTCCCGGCCAATGCAGAAAGTTAATTCAGGTGTGCCAGAAGTCTGGTTCTTTGAAGCTTTGTTATTTAACTCTGCTAATCAACATTACTGACAGCGATTGCCAGCTCAAGGGTGTTTTTTTCAGAGGTCACTGAGCATTGGTGGTTCAGTGGTAGAATTCTCGCCTGCCACGCGGGAGACCTGGGTCTGATTCCCGGCCAATGCAGAAAGTTAATTCAGGTGTGCCAGAGGTCTGGTTCTTTGAAGCTTTGTTATGTAACTTCTGCTAATGAACATTACTGACAGCGATTGCCAGCTCAAGGGTGTTTTTTTTAGAGGTCACTGAGCATTGGTGGTTCAGTGGTAGAATTCTCGCCTGCCACGCGGGAGACCCGGTTCGGATTCCTGGCCAATGCAGAAAGTTAATTCAGGTGTGCCAGAGGTCTGGTTCTTTGAAGCTTTGTTATGTAACTTCTGCTAACTCAAAATCTATAAGTGTTCCTCATCTGGCATCTCTTACTCAACCATGACGCATAACCTCACTCCCTGTTCGTACCGATCACACAAGGACGTGTCTTTCAGAGGTCGCTGAGCATTGGTGTTTCAGTGGTAGAATTCTCGCCTCCGGTGTGCCAGAGGTCTGGTTCTTTGAAGCTTTGTTATGTAACTTCTGCTAATGAACATTACTGACAGCGATTGCCAGCTCAAGGGTGTTTTTTTTAGAGGTCACTGAGCATTGGTGGTTCAGTGGTAGAATTCTCGCCTGTCACGCGGGAGACCCGGGTCCGATTCCTGGCCAATGCAGAAAGTTAATTCAGGTGTGCCAGAGGTCTGGTTCTTTGAAGCTTTGTTATGTAACTTCTGCTAATGAACATTACTGACAGCGATTGCCAGCTCAAGGGTGTTTTTTTTAGAGGTCACTGAGCATTGGTGGTTCAGTGGTAGAATTTTTGCTTCCCACGCGGGAGACCCGTGTCCGATTCCCAGCCAATGCAGAAAGTTAATTCAGGTGTGCCAGAGGTCTGGTTCTTTGAAGCTTTGTTATGTAACTTCTGCTAATGAACATTACTGACAGCGATTGCCAGCTCAAGGGTGTTTTTTTTAGAGGTCACTGAGCATTGGTGGTTCAGTGGTAGAATTCTCGCCTGCCACGCGGGAGACCCGGGTCCGATTTCCAGCCAATGCAGAAAGTTAATTCAGGTGTGCCAGAGGCCTGGTTCTTTGAAGCTTTGTTATGTAACTTCTGCTAACTCTAGATCAGGGATGTTCAACTTCGGTCCTGGAGGGCCACTGTCCTACAGAGTTTAGCTTCAACCCTGACAAAAGCTCTTTTCTAGTAATCCTAAAAACATTGATTAGCTTGTTCAGGTGTGTTTAATTAGGGTTGGAGCTAAACTCGTGGTTTCCCGCACGCTGCCCGGCGGGTCATGGGAATAACGCCGCCGGATCGCGGGTCGGCATCATTTACGGTCGGAACTACGACGGTATCTGATCGTCTTCGAACCTCCGACTTTCGTTCTTGATTAATGAAAACATTCTTGGCAAATGCTTTCGCTCTCGTCCGTCTTGCGCCGGTCCAAGAATTTCACCTCTAGCGGCGCAATACGAATGCCCCCGGCCGTCCCTCTCAATCATGGCCCCGGGTTCCAGAAACCCACAAAATAGAACCGGAGTCCTATTCCATTATTCCTAGTTCCTAGCTGCGGTATTCAGCGGCGACGGGCGGCCTGCTTGTAAAATGTGTATGACATCAGGGAGTCAGAAGCATGATGGGCCCGTTACCCGGGCCAGAGTGTGGTCTCCAGGTTGCCACTGGTAGCCTACACTCATCTAGACAAATATGTAAAAAATATAAAAAATGCCTAAAATCACCCGTGGAGTGATCGAGTGGGGTCACTGGCATGGCATCAGGGAGTCAGAAGCAAGACGGGCCCGTCACCCAGGTCAGAGTGTAGTCTCCATGAGCAAACTCCATGAGCAAACTCCACTCATATAGAGCAAAATGTGTCAAAAATGGTGAAAAATATGACAAATGTCCAAAAACACCCGTGGGGGTGATCGAGTGGTGTCACTGTCGAGTGGTGTCACTGAAGCGTGATGGGCCCGTCACCCAGGTCAGTATGTAGTCTCCACATTGCCACTGGTATACCCGGTATTGAGCCAAAATGAGGAATTGTGTGAAAAATTTGAAAAAGATGAAAAATGCCTAAAAACACCCTTGTGGTGATCGAGTGTGGTCACTGTAGTGACATCACCGTGTCAAAAGTATTCGGGGACCGCCACAGGGGGCGTGGGACCCCCCAAAACCCATGGGTACGGGTCAGTGTACCGATGGGTACACAGTGCGCACCCATGGGTACGAGAGTCAAGCTCAACAGGGTCTTCTTTCCCCGCTGATTCTGCCAAGCCCGTTCCCTTGGCTGTGGTTTAAGTCGATGACCAAGGCCGAGGAACCTCAGATGAGCACCAGGTCAAGTCGCCTCAGTTCCCCCTGGAGGGTTCTGAACTGCCATTCCCGGCGGACCTCCCACCCGTGGACCTCAGCCTCAGCCTCAAGGAGACGGCACAGTTTCATGTGCCGGGCAATCCTAGCTTGTTGCATAGCCGGGCATTGCCCAAGGATGTGTGAGCATGACTCCAATCTGAATGAGCAGTGCCTGCAGGCAGCACCAGCCTTGCCCCTGCCCCTGAACTGAAACTCTCAGGTGGGGTAAACGCACGCACGTAGCTGAAGGGCTGCTATGTAATGCTGCACCTTGAAGCCAACCTGGTTGCCCAACCATGCGTTGCTCGCGGACGAGCGGTGGAAGCCGAGTATCCCCACCCCCTGAGTCGGTAGGCCTGCCCATCTCAGAAATTCATCATTCCTCCAGTCACTCGGGACTGGACACACCCGGTGGTGGCCAGTCAACGAGCCGGTGGCGTCTCCTTCTTCGTTCGAATACTCCCCGCCCAGGATCGGGAGGTCACCCATTTGTCCACCGGCTCTCCGCCGCGCCCCCTTGAACTTGCTCGTGTGCGCGAGTTGTCCATCACCGTCCGTACCAGCGTATCCGGGGAGTGAGAAAGACCAAAGAGTCTTTTCACTTGAACTGATGGGATTTGTCGAGAGAGCTTGCAGATCCCCAGGCTGCCATCCCGGTTCCTTGCATACAGTAGCCCGTCACAGGTGGATTGTGGAAGGTGCAGCCACTTCCTCACATACCTCCTGATTATCCAATCAAGGCATCGGAGTATACAGTCGTTGACCTCACACAGGTCAGCTTGGTAGAACAACCGGGGTACAGCATACTGATTCAGGAGAACAACCTTTTGGAATGGTTTAAGGAGCGATGTCCCAATCTTATGGCACCACCTGTCAAGAGCCACCTCCAGGTCAGGCTTGTCAACCCCTCCCCAGGGGTTGAATTTGACACCCAGGTATTTCACCGTGTCCTCGATACTCGTCTGATGCAGGGTATTGCCACCCAGAACCCATGGGGCACAATTGTTCACCGTGAACGCACCCGTGCAAGGCCTGACCATGAAGCTGTGACACTTCTTCGGGTTAACGCGTAACCCAGTGGATTGACAGAACTCCTCCAGCAGGAGTAAATTGTGGGCCATATCGCTCCAAGATTCTCCGATCAGCACCAGGTCATCGGCGAAAGCGAGAGTCGTTACCGAATGACCACGAACTGTATATCCTTTGCCATAGCATTCAAGACCATGGATAAGGGGGTCCATGGCCAGGTTGAAAAGCAATGGAGACAACGGGTCTCCCTGCTTGACACCCTTTATATCAGGGGTGGTCCCACCCCTGACCTCGACATGGGTCGTACTGTCCGTATAGATCTGCTGGATTAGACCTATCATATGGGGATCAACGTTCATCTGCCCAAGAGCTGACAGGATATGCTCATGGGAGACGGTGTCGAAAGCCTGTGCAAAGTCGATGAATACTACTGCAAGTTGGCTGCGCTCTTCTTTGCAGTGGCGGATTAGGCCTTGCAGAACCTCGATGTTCTCCGCACACCCGGGGCTGGGACGGAACCCCCTTTGTCTAGGGTGAATCGGACACGTTTCCTGCATTCTCTTGTTGATCACCCTAGTAAAGAGCCTTAAGACCATTGACCCGATGGTGATCGGCCTCCAGTTGCCGATCGCTCCTGGGTCAGAAGTCTTGGGGATTAGTACCGTTCGACTTTTCTTCAGGCTTGTGGGCACGACACCTGTGAACCACCACATGTTGAACAGACGTGTGAGGATCTCGCAACTAGGATCCCACTTGAGAATTTCCTGTTTCCCAATCCCGTCTGGGCCTGGTGCGGATGCGTTCGAGACAAGTTGGATGCTAGTTTGGATCTCGCCACGAGAGATAGACCCCAGGAGATGGGTGTTGTCAGCACCCACCTTTGCGCCAAATCGACCAAGTCCGCCAAAGGGAACCGGAGTCTCCCACTTGGCCTGAAACGTGTTGTAAACCGTATCGTCTGGTACTGGACAACGCCCTTTTGTACCTCCATCCAATATCTTTTCTGCAAGTTTGGTTTGATCTTTCATGTACAGGAATTGACAGGCAAAGAATACGCGACGTCTGCCGAGATATTTGTGTCGGCGCGACCTGCCATTCCTGGGCGCTGCCCCTGCCCTCCGAATCCTTCGCCTGGGGTTACCTCTCACTCCAGGTCTACAGCCCTGGAGCATCCGTTGCGTTGCCGCCTCAACCAACTCAGGTAGCTGGTCGCTGCCTTCCAACCATGCCATAAGGATGTGGATGTAATCCGTGCCATCGCCCCCTGCCTCGCTCACCATTTTGCGGGCTTCCTCCTGGAGAAGACCCAGGAGACCTCCCTCTGGCAAGTTGGGTCTGTTTGGGGGGACCGACGAACTCGCAACAGGCTCTGACGGTACTCTACATTTCCTTATAAGTCTTATCCGTTTGGGAGGAGCTTCCCCGTCCGGGGTCGCATCTCCTGAGACCATCGGGGCGGATTGAGTCCTTGCCTCCTCATCCGTCTGCTGTGTGGCAGAACCACCCCTACTTTCCCTCCTCCAAGCCATTCTCTTCCGGATATCTGGGTGGACGTGTCGCTCATGAGTACTACGCGCCCTCACCGTGGCAAAGGTTGCCTCACATCCCTCGCATCTCACCGGTCCATCTGGTTCCACTGCTCTCGGTCCTTTACATTTAGGGAGGTGACAAGCCACCGCCTGCCCGAGGTGAGAGGTTTTTCCGCACGGGCCACAACAATACCTAACAGACACATTCCCATGACAGGATGCAAAATGTTTCTGCACCCATGTCCATGTGTCTGCCGGCATGCCACAAAGCGTGCAGATGAAGTCCCGGAGTGTCAATACAATCACCACCCCTGAAGACCCCTCCTGCGCCTCATCCGCCGGGGGGACCTGACGGGGATCCTCCCAAGGGGCAGCGACAGGTTGCCCTGTGCTCGGAGAGTCTCTGGCAGGACTCGTTCTGCCGAGATGATCAGTTCCGGGGGTTGTCCGCATCTCGTCTGTTGACTGCCCCGTTCCCAGGCGAGTCAAAACCACTGAGCATTCTCGTAATCCAAATTCCATAGCAAGGGTCTGGTAACCGGGTGAGCCACTGCCGCCTTCACGATCCCTGGCTCGGGAATCGCAAGGGGATCTAACCATACTGCAGTCAGCCAATCCCGAGCCTTCTGCAGGGCACCTTGTTTGACCGGGCGACGTGCCAACCGGGATGGGGTTTCTATTATTTGACATTTTCATGGTTCTTTTATGGAGGGATAACCCCCCTTCAGGGTGTACCGAGGCGTCATGTTAAAACCAATATCAAGCCGTAATGATCCAAGTCCGCGTCCTGGCAACCGAGTAATCCGTCTGTGGAGGTACTGTTCTTCCTCCTCACGCTACTCTTGGTGTAATCGCAACAGTCTCTAGGGACAATCGAGACGAGTAATTGGATCAGAAAGGAGGCGCAGACCAGACAACACCATGGCCCCTAGCGTAACGCCCAGGAACCACAGTATTTAACCAGTCCACCGTCAGCTTTCGGGCCGGTGGCCTTGTTCAATCAAGGACAAGGAGCCATACAATCCCTCTACAAACAATTTGGCCCTCCGGCGTTCCCCATCGCCATACCGCATTGAAGTAGATAAGGTCATACGAAACCAGTCCCCAAAAGTTAGGCCCACCTTTCCCCCGGGCGCCGGCTTCGGTTGTTGGGCTTGTAGTGGCGATTTTATGATATTCATTGATCTTTAGTAAAATATAGATGATTCAAAGAATGTCACATGTGTGACTCTCACTTGTAGTGAGAGAAGATTCTGTTTATGTACCTGGGAAGGCAGAAGGGAGAGACACTCCAGAGAACAGAAGAACAAAAACCTCTGACCTAGATGTCAGAAGGCCATTTGGTGAAGGAGGGCTTAGTCTATGGAAAACTACTGGTAGGATGGCTCTGGCGGAAGAAGGCCTTGGAACGGAGATAAAAGCTGGTTCAGTCTGTCTGGGGGTGTGTCACTCTTCTGCACAGGGTAACAACTGTGTATTAGACTGCTCCTATTCTTGCAAGAATAAATACTTCTAATTTTTATAATTTGACTCTGAGTCTCCCTTACGCAGTGATGTTTGTTTGATGAATTTTTGCCACAACAATTTGGTGTCAGAATAGTGGGATTCCTTGGACGATGCCTCCTGGACCTGAGATCGGACGGTGTTTGGCCACCTGGACTGAGTAAGTTCCAGCTCTACCTCGTAAACTTAAGAGAGAGAGGCCGGCCGATGTCAGAGCCGGGGGGATCGGACACTGGAATCAAAAGAACTCAAGGTGGCTCAGAACAAAACATCTCTGGGTAATGTATAATTAAATTCAGTTTAATTGGGGGAAGAGTGAAATTGAACCATATTGGCTGAGGACTGTTTTCTGTGGTACGTAATCTGAAATTAATTGAGATCTACGTACAGATCAAGATATTTCAAACAGATACGAGGAAAATAATCTGAAATTAATTGAGGTCTGTGACAGAACAAGATATTTCAAGCAGATAAATAATCTGGAATTAATTGAGAACTGTGACAGACCAAGACATTTCACACAGATAGGTACCTGGAAATTAATTGTTCCACCACGGAGCAGGTTATTTTTCGGTGCTGAAGCTAATTAGGGGGAACCAAGACAATCGTAACAGATTTGTTGGTAAACCGTAATTAGGAGGACACTAATAGTGTAACCCGTCCGATTTGGGTTAAAAGAAAGATCGGGTTTGTCGGGGACGCCTGACAAATAAAGAGAACGCGCGTAAAAGAGAAATCCACAGAGAACAGATAAGCGGCCAATATGGGGAAGTCTCAAAAGCAAGCTTGCGAAATTTGGTATACCGGTGTTTTGTCAAATGAGATAAAAATTAAGGGCAGAAATGTATGATATTGAGCACCACGAGATTAAAGATGGTGCGGGAATCAGTTGAACAGGGCAGTGAGAAACAGAAAGGTTGTTGTGTCTGCGTTCAACGTGTGTAAAAGTGTGAAAAGACAATGAGTTGTTGGCTTGAAGCAGATAAAAGAGTCGATGTAGAATGTATTTCCATATAGTAAGATTGAATATAACTGATAAAAGGGGTTTTATTTTTTCATCCATTAGATGGATGCATGACATTAGATATCAGAAGATTTTGTTTGTAACAAAAGTTGAAGTAGCAAGCAGCAATAAGGCTGTCTTTGTGAAGGATTGAGATTTGAGTAATATGATATTTTGGTTTCTGTAAAACAGTAGAGATAAGTGGTACAGAGACAGTAATGATAATAGTTGTTGAATCGGCAGACTAACCATTTTGAGAAGAAAACAACTGTAGAAAATGTATGTTAGGAAAATAACATTTCTGATAAAATTTATGTTACTATATATGAACGGCTGTTAAGTCAGATTAAGAAATGGTAGGAAAAGTGAGGTTCAGATTAAAAATAATAATGATAAGGTATTGCGTATGATTAACAGGGATTAACATGATATAAAGATAATGAATGTTTCATTAAGCAAAATGCTGAACAAATCTATATTTTAGTGGTAAAATAATGATTGAAATTATGTTTATTTTTGGTTTGACCATTGTCTTTTGAACCTAAAGACTCCAGCTATGCTGGGAGTACAGCAACAGCGCGTGCTTATTCAGCCCGGTTTCCGGATGTTAAATGTGTACTTTCTATTGTAATCAGTGTTGTTGATGATAATAACGAATTAGAGAAATGTAAAGACATATTTTGGAATTCAATAATGTAAAATGTCGGATATTTTGTTGATATTAAGTCATTGAGGGAAAAAAAGACATTGTCTGTTTTATAAAGTAAAACTGAATGACTTTAAAGTCTTTAAAATAATAATGTAGACCTGAATGACAGAAGTGACATTTTTGTACTTGTTATTTTAGGACCAGTAACGTATTTGTCTGATCTTAGCCTTCACCATGACACAGGACCTATGACCATGGCTATAGATGTACATTGAATAGACGGATGTGAATAAAGTTTCACTGAGATTTTGTTGATTCGGACAGGTCTAACAGATTTGAGTGATTAAATACTGTTGTTATTAACCTGTTTCCCTTAACACTAGAGGCAGTCCAGATGGAGGTGACTCTTGAATGTGCCTTTCCTAAGCTCCAGAAAAACAGCTGAGTTCTGTTGAAGAAACTGATTGGGAATGAGCGGGTCATCAGTGGGTACGAGTGGCCTACCCAACGACGGGGCAGATCCTTATGGCCAGGGGACTATACCTAAGGCAGGGAGGTCACGCAATAACACAACATGTGAGAAAGGTATGAGAGTTGAACGCTGATTACTGGAGGCCAACTGGGATCAGCAGATCATTGGGAGGTCAGATGCTTTGTGAGGAATCGCGACGGTCTGACCCGAGAGACTGTGAGTTCCTCTATACCACTCACCCGAGAAAAACCCCCCTCGCAATTCACTGTATGGCTTGTTTTCAATTGTGACAAGTTTGATGGAAATTATAGATAAAGAGCTAATGTGAAATGTGCTTTCAAGAGCCAGCTGAGACCATGAGTTGATTGTCCTTATTTGTTGGGGAGACAGTAACATAACTTATTAATTTATATCAGGAACATGATGTTGTTGCCTTATGGGCAAGGAAAATTATAGAAGTGTTGATTTTGAACTAATATGTCTATAAGATGGTTTTAACTCCTAAAAATCATGAGACATGGTGGGTGGCTAAAGATTAAGACAGTTTTTAGTAGAGTTTGGATAACAAAAGTTAGGTGAATTGAGAATTTATACAAGTATTCAAACTAAAGATAATCTTAGGAATGCTCATAGCATAATGTATTTTATGATTATTGTAATGGTTCTAATTTGAGTTAAACATTTGTATATTAACAATTGTGAACTATTAAGGGTTCTAGACTATGATTAATTAAGTTTCAGTCTTAGGAGGCTGTTTGAAAAGATTATTTGTGTAAGAGAGACTGCTGACAGGAGGAAGGGATTGGGACGCTGTTTGTCTTTCTGTTATCAGGCCTGGTAAGGCAAGCTTAAACAAAATAATGATAATAAACCAAAACAACCCAGTTGACTTTTCTAAAGAAAAATGAATAATGAACAGATAGAACATTTGAAACGGGTTTAGAGGCCAAATTTCAAAGATGTAAAATTATATGAAAGCTACAGGAGAATGTGAAGTTTAAATCTAATTTGAACTTTAAATATTATACTTTTAGAGTTAATAAAAAAAAATAAAAAAAAACGAACATTGTAAATGAGCAGTTAACATGCTGTATGTGTGTCTAGCATGAGTGTGTGTGATGGTGACAGCACTTTATGTCTTGTAGGAGTTATGATTGTATGTGTTATTCTGATAATTTTGTTATTCATGGGAAAATGACAGTCTATCCGAATGATGATGGGGATGAACAAAATTATGCAGATGATTACAAGTATTGTAATGCACCTCAATATTAGAAGTCTACTCCCCAAAATTGATCAACTACGTGCGTGGTTGACCTATAATAATCCAAGTATTATTACACTATCCGAAACTTGGCTTACCAGCAATATTTCTGACACCGATATTAGTATAGACAACTATAAACTGTTTAGATCGGACAGAGGCTCAAGGGGAGGCGGAGTAGCCACCTATGTTTTATCAAATTTTAATTCTCAACGTATGGTTCCTAATGAGATTCCTGTACATTTTGAAGGACTGTTCATTAAAATTACTCTTCATGAAAACAAGCAGCTAATTATTGGAAATATTTATAGACCGCCTAACTCTCCCAAATTGGAATCAATTAAAAATATTATTTCTACTGTATCTTCCTTAGTTTCTAACAAGGAAATGATACTTATGGGTGACTTTAATATTAATTGGCTTCATTCATCAACACTAACTGAAAGAAATATGATTACTAGCTTAAACTTGACTCAACTTATAACTGAGCCCACAAGACTTACTCTTACCTCTAAATCTCTTTTGGATTGGGCTCTAGTTTCTCACCCTGAACGAATAATTAAATCTGGGGTTCTACCAGACTGCTTTAGCGATCACCACATGATTTATTGTGTTTGGAAAATTGTGAAGCCACGTCTTCCTCCTAAGTTTATCAAGTTAAGGCAAACCAAATTCTTTAATAGTGACCAATTTATTAATGATTTGCAACAAATTAACTGGTACAGGCTAAATCTAATTCCATTTATTGATGATGCATGGAATTTTCTATATACTGAGCTTCTGTGTGTTATAAACAAGCATGCTCCTTGGACCACTGTTAAAGTTAAAGGTAGTCATTTACCATGGGTAAATGGAGACCTTATTAATCTCTTTAAACAGAGGGATAGGGCTTGGTACAAGTTTCGACGTACTAAATATATTGCTGACTGGGAAGAATACAAACGATTAAGGAACATTTGCACTATGCAAACGAGAAACTCCAAATCAAATTATTTTAGAAATTGCCTAACGAATTCATTTAAAAACCCTCGACGATTTTGGAAACAGGTTAATAATGTACTTGGGAAATCTGGGCGGGCTATAACTAATTTGAACCTAAATAATGAAAGTATAGATGATCTAGCTACCATTGCTAATGCTTTTAGTTTGCATTTTTCCTTAGCACCACAAGTACAGACTTCTACTTATCAACTTGATTTGGCTCCTTGTTTTCAGCCAGGCAGTTCTTTCTCATTCACAGAGGTCAGCCCAGCTGATGTGCAAAAGGCCATAAGTGAACTGTCCTCTATCAGTGGTGCTGGTCCAGATGGCATCGAGAATAAGTTTATTAAAATTGGTTCTCATGTACTAGCAGTGCCACTGGCCTCACTTTTCAACTTATCACTCTCTTCTTGTAAATTTCCTTTAGCCTGGAAAAGTGCTAAAGTTATCCTACTTCACAAAGGTGGTGATCCTGATAATATTAATAACTACAGACCCATCTCAATCATCAATAGTGTTGTAAAAGTTTTTGAGAAAATAATTTTTTTTGCAATTATCGAATTATTTAGCCGACAATAACTTATTATCTCAATGCCAATCTGGATTTAGAAAACATTTTTCTACCACTACAGCACTTCTTAAATTTACCAATGATGTGTTCTCAAGTTTTGATAATCGTATGTGTACTGGTGCTTTATTCTTAGACCTTACCAAAGCTTTTGACTTAGTTGATCATTATCTACTCTTAGATAAATTGTATTCTGTTGGTTTGTCTAATTCTTCTTTGCTTTGGTTCAATTCTTATTTACACAATCGTCGCCAGTGTGTGTCCTTTGGGGGCAGCGTTTCTTATTTCACTGGCATTGACAGAGGAATTCCTCAAGGTTCCTCTCTCGGGCCTTTACTATTTTCGATATTTATCAATGATCTTGCGCGTAGCTGCACTGAATGCAATATTCAACTTTATGCTGATGACACGGTTATTTATTGTCACAAACCTAATATTTATGATATCAGTACTACACTACAAAATGGTTTTGATTCAGTCCAGAGGTGGTTATTGTCCAACAAGCTTCTACTTAACAAATCCAAATCATATTCTATGCTTTTTCAAAAAAAGCCTGAAAATTTAACTGAAAATTCACTAAAAATTACATTTCTTGATCAAACTCCCATAAAACCTACTAGGCAGGTCAAATATCTTGGCCTTTGGCTTGACTCTGATCTTTCTTTTAGCACTCATGTACATAATATAACTAATAAGCTCAATTACTCACTTAGAATTCTATACCAATCAATTAACTGTTTTAATCTTCCTGTCAGAAAAAGAATTGTTTCCCAACTTTTATTGCCAATTTTGGATTATGTCGACATCATATACCAAAATACTACAGCATCCTGCCTTCAGTCTCTTAACACTGCCTACAATAGCCTGTGCAGATTTATCCTCCGCGGCCCCTACAGAACACACCATTGTGAAATGTACCATCAACTGTCCTGGCTGACCCTACCAGATAGAAGGCGTTTTCATTGGTTACAATTTATTTATAAATGTATTTATATGGACTATCCTTCCTATTTAAAACAATATCTAATTCCATTTAGCTCATTTTATAATTTGCGACGCAATAACCACATTTATTTTCTCATTCCTCAAATCAATAAAGAAATAGGAAGATATGCATTTCAACATAAAGCACCATATGATTGGAATGACCTTCCACCTTCAATTCGCTCTTTGACTTCCTTTCCAATGTTTAAAAATGCCCTAGCTCAACATCTTCAGAATACATGCAATTGTTTTTAATTATTATTATTATTATTTTTATTATATGTATGTGTATGTATGTGTGTATGTGTGTGTATGTATATGTATATATATATATATATGTATGTATATATGTATGTATATATATATATATATATATGTATTTGTGTATGTGTGTGTGTGTGTGTATATTATTGTCACGGAACGCACGACAACGCCTCCTCCTGGTTTCACTAGATCCCTCTCTCCTGCATACTAGGACTTCATTTCCCTTTATCCTCCATGCTCGTTATTCCCTAATCAGCCAATTATTATTTGACCAGTCTCACCTGTGCACCCTCAGCTACCCTTTATCTGGACTGTTCTGTTCTCTGTCATTTGTGAAGTATTGTTTTACCCAACCTCTTACTCTGTTTGTGACCCTTGATTTCGCTGTGCCTGGATTTGCTCTCGTGTGTTTGAACTTGGACTCTGTACTCGTTTTATGAACCTTTGCTGCCTGCCTCTGAACCTTGCCTGTTTGACTTCGATTCTGGATTACCCTTGTCTCCATTTGAGGTCCTACCTGTTTATTCTCTGTTTATCTTCATCTTAAATAAATATCTGCAAATGGATCCGAACGTCTCCGCCTCTACGTCACAGAATACTTCACCACATCAGGATCCAGCAGAACTCAGTCGACTTACCTCCGAGGTATCTAATCAAGCTAATGTTCTCACTGCTCATCAGCAACAGCTGGTCAAATTAACCACTCTCACAGAGAAGCTCGCAAGAACGGTTCAATCCCTATCGCAGCCAGACGCAACTGTGGATCAACCTTCTCATCCCCTCGCACCTCCGGTCGTGAGTAACCACTCCTTTCAACCCAAATTATCGCACCCTGAGAAATTTGATGGCTCACCTTCTGCTTGTAAGGGATTCCTGTTGCAGTGCAGTTTGTGTTTTGACCAGCAGCCACAGCTCTACTCCACTGATGGAAGTCGCGTGTCCTTCATATGTTCTCTACTCACGGGTCGAGCTCTGGAATGGGCCACCGCACTCTGGTATGGTGGTCAGCTCTCTTTCCCATCTTATAATGAATTTCTGACTCAATTTAGAGAGGTTTTCGAGCACTCAGCGGGAGGAAAGGATCCAGGTGAACTGCTGCTCACATTATGCCAGGGGAATTCGACCGCAGCGGACTACACGCTCTCTTTCCGTACCCTGGCTGCCCAAACTGGATGGTCGGAGGAACCCCTCAAGCTCATTTATCGCAAGGGACTGAACCCGAACCTCCAAGGAGAACTAGCGTGTCGCGACGACGGTAAAACGCTAAGTCAAATTATGGAGCTTGCTATCCGCCTGAACAACTTGTTACGCGCCCGACTCACGCCTCTTAGATCCAGTCCTCTTGAGCGTACTCTCCCCAGTGTGGAGTCGGAACCTATGCAGATTGGCTACACACGCCTCTCCACCGCGGAACGGGAGAGGAGACGCCGTAATCATCTCTGTATGTACTGTGGAGAAGCAGGACATCTGCGGGCCACCTGTCCGGTTAATCCAGCCCTCAAAAATTCAGCTGCGGTGAGTTCTAACTCCTCTTCTAAACTATTTACTGTGGAGAGTTTTCTAAGGATTAATGGTCAAAATATAAACACAAAAGCCTTGCTTGATTCGGGAGCTGCCGGAAACTTTATCGATCTATCTTTTGCCAGAACTCATTGTGTTTCCCTCCTCGCATGTGAGTCCGGTGTCACTGTAGAAGCCCTGGATGGACGCCCTCTAGGGTCTGGAGAGGTTCACTACATCACCCAACCCCTCACGCTAGGCTTCGGAAAACAGCACACTGAAACCATCCAATTCTTCACAATTCACTCACCCGGACATCCAGTAATTCTAGGACTTCCATGGCTGGAGAGACATAATCCCCAAATTTCATGGTCTGAGGGGAAAATATCCGGTTGGTCCGAATTCTGCCAGTTAAATTGCAGTGCTGCTGTCCAAGGTACTGAACTTCACAACGCTTCCCTTAAGGGAGTGGATTTTCTGAAAATTCCAACTGTATATCATGATCTCGCCCTGGCTTTTAGCGAAACTGAGGCTTCCCACTTGCCTGCTCATCGCGCTGGTGACTGTGCTATTGAGTTTTTACCAGGGGCTGTAATTCCACGCGGAAGAGTTTACCCACTGTCACAACCCGAGACAGAGGCCATGAAGGAGTACATTGACGAACAGCTGGCAAAGGGTTTCATCACTACCGCTGGATTCTTTTTCGTCAAGAAGAAGGACGGGGGTCTTCGGCCGTGCATAGATTATCGTGGTCTTAACGAGGTAACAGTCAAGTATCGCTACCCTCTTCCTCTAGTCCCAGCAGCTTTGGAGACGCTCCGCACTGCTCGCTATTTTACCAAGCTGGATCTAAGGAATGCTTACAACTTGATTCGCATACGGAGTGGAGATGAATGGAAGACGGCGTTTTCGACTACATCCGGGCACTATGAATACAGGGTAATGCCTTTCGGCCTGTCCAATAGTCCTTCCGTTTTCCAGGCATTTGTTAACGAGACTTTCAGGGACATGTTGCATCGTAAAGTTATTGTGTACATTGATGACATTCTGATTTTCTCTGATTCTCTTGAAGAGCATGTCCAGGATGTTCGTGCAGTTCTCAGGCGTCTGATTGAGAATCAACTCTATGCCAAGCTTTCCAAGTGCGAATTTCATCAAACACGCATCTCCTTCCTGGGCTATGTCATCAGTGCGGACGGTGTCCTTATGGATGACAACAAGGTCAGAGCAGTGACTAACTGGCCCCAGCCAGCCTCGGTTAAAGATCTACGGCGCTTCCTGGGTTTTTCTAACTTTTACCGCAGATTCATCCGCAACTTCAGTGTGATTGCAGCTCCTCTCACATCTCTGCTTCAAGGAGGAGGTAAATGTTTCAAGTGGACATCGGCTTGTACTGAGGCCTTTGCTCAACTCAAGGAACGGTTCACGTCTGCTCCTATTCTCCATCACCCTGATCCAGAAAAGGAATTCATCGTGGAAGTGGATGCATCTAGCACAGGTGTGGGGGCGGTGTTGTCACAACGGCATGGTGAGCCAGCTAAGATGTTTCCTTGTGCCTTCTATTCTCGCAAACTCAATTCTGCAGAAAGAAATTATGACGTGGGTGACCGCGAGCTTCTGGCCATGAAGACCGCCTTTGAGGAGTGGAGACACTGGCTGGAGGGAACTCGTCAACCATTCACAGTGCTCACGGATCATAGGAATCTGGAGTATATCAGGTCAGCTAAACGTCTCAATTCCCGCCAGGCTCGCTGGTCACTGTTTTTCTCAAGATTTGATTTCAGGATTACTTACAGACCAGGCTCCCAGAACGTCAAAGCTGACGCACTCTCCCGCCAATTCGATGATCCCGCCAGCGAAACCAAGCCTGAACCTATTATACCCACTGCTCTCATCGTGGCTCCCGTTCAATGGGACATTATCTCCGAAATCACCACCGCACTGATTCGTCATCCCGCTCCACCAGAATGTCCTGCTGATCGTCTCTTTGTTCCTCCAGATCTCCGCCGCCGTGTGCTTCTGTGGGTCCACTGCACTCCCAGCGCAGGTCATCCAGGTATTGCCGCTACCATTCAGTTGGTCTCAAACCGCTTTTGGTGGGCCTCTCTTCAGTCTGACGTTATCAAATTTGTTCACCAATGCTCAGTCTGTAATACTGTGAAATCCTCCCATCTCAAGCCCGCAGGATTGCTGCAACCTCTGCCAGTACCACAACGTCCCTGGTCTCACATCGCCGTGGATTTTGTTACGGATCTCCCTTCATCTCAAGGATTCACTACCATTCTCTCCGTGGTGGATCGTTTCTCTAAGTCCTGTCGTTTCATCCCCTTAACCGGCCTGCCCACAGCCTTACAAACTGCAGAGGCTTTATTCAATCAGGTTTTCCGTCTGTTTGGCTTGCCCGAAGACATTGTAACTGACCGCGGTTCTCAATTTACTTCCCGGGTCTGGAGAGAATTATGTGCAAAGCTAAACATCAATGTCAGTTTAACCTCTGGTTACCATCCTCAGGCCAATGGGCAGGTTGAACGCCTTAACCAAGACCTGATTCGTTTCCTGAGAACTTACTGCCACCAGAATCAACAGGATTGGAGTCGTTTTCTGGCCTGGGCAGAATATGCCCAGAATTCTCTGATAAAGCCTGCCACTGGTTTAACACCCTTTCGATGTGTTCTAGGTTACCAACCTCCCCTCTTCCCGTGGGCCGGGGAGCCTTCCGACCTTCCCGCGGTAGATGCCTGGCTTCGGCGCAGCGAGGCTACTTGGGATGCTGCTCACGTCCATTTGCAGCGCGCCGTTCGCCGTTATCAACATCAGGCGGATCGAAGGAGGCGTGAGGGTCCCAGATACCAACCTGGCCAGTGGGTGTGGCTTTCCGCTCGAGATCTTCGCCTCAAGCTACCATGCAAGAAGCTTTCCCCTCGTTTCATTGGACCATTCAAGATACTCCGTCAGATAACTCCTGTTTCTTTTCGTTTGTCACTCCCTGCTCAGTATAAAATCTCACCCACCTTTCATGTGTCCCTTCTCAGACCCGCTGTTGCCCCCAGGAGTGAGAGGAACCGGGAGGAGGTCGCTGCTGTTCAGACTCCCCCCATTGAAGTGGACGGCACGGAGGCTTTCCGGGTGCGAGAGATCCTGAGCTCCAGACGTCACGGCGGGGTTCTGCAATATCTCATTGACTGGGTGGGGTACGGTCCCGAGGAACGCTCCTGGGTCAGGTCTCAGGACATATTGGATCCCACATTAACTGCTGCATTCCACCAGGACCACCCAGACCTACCTGCTCCAAGACCCTGTGGAAGACCCCGTCGTCGACCAGGTCCTCGCTTCCGGAGCCGCTCGCAGGGGGGGGGGCTCTGTCACGGAACGCACGACAACGCCTCCTCCTGGTTTCACTAGATCCCTCTCTCCTGCATACTAGGACTTCATTTCCCTTTATCCTCCATGCTCGTTATTCCCTAATCAGCCAATTATTATTTGACCAGTCTCACCTGTGCACCCTCAGCTACCCTTTATCTGGACTGTTCTGTTCTCTGTCATTTGTGAAGTATTGTTTTACCCAACCTCTTACTCTGTTTGTGACCCTTGATTTCGCTGTGCCTGGATTTGCTCTCGTGTGTTTGAACTTGGACTCTGTACTCGTTTTATGAACCTTTGCTGCCTGCCTCTGAACCTTGCCTGTTTGACTTCGATTCTGGATTACCCTTGTCTCCATTTGAGGTCCTACCTGTTTATTCTCTGTTTATCTTCATCTTAAATAAATATCTGCAAATGGATCCGAACGTCTCCGCCTCTACGTCACAATTATATGCATACACATATGTATGTTTTTTTTTCTTTGTGCTGGTTTGAGGGTACAGGTCAGGACAGAGGCTGGAGCATTATTATTATTGGTGGTCACTACTGCATTACTGCTCTACAGTGGTTACCACTGATAGAGGTGATACCCTGAAATGGGATTAAATGAAACTTATTTTAAGCATGTTGCGTTAATCCTTTATACTTTTGTTTGCTAATGTGTTTACTGTGATGCTTAGGTACATATATACTACATGTGTTTACTCTGTTGAGGGATGAGTGAGCAACCTTTGGAGAGTCTTGTATGAGTGAATGTCTTGTTTGTATGAGTTATGTATTATATATTTTTTGTACTTACTATTATTGTAAAGTAAGTTGTTGTTGTTGTCTTCTGTTTTATTTGACTGCTGCTGTAAGGTCAATGTTATTCTCTGTACTTGGAATTGAGGACCCCCTCGAAAACGAGATGGTTCATCTCAAGGTGTTATTCCTCTTCAATAAATAAATGTCAAAATAATAATTAGAGTAGTAATTCAAGTAGAGATTACAGTTAAATGTGTTGATGTTTTCTTTTCTTTTCGAGAACGATTGATATGTGAAGAGGGTTAAAAGCAGCAGTCATCCGTGTTACGAGATGGCGTACAAGGACGGGGTTTTGAAACTGAGGGATTTTTTTATTTTATTTTATTTTTTAATGCTTTTACCATTTGCATTTTATTGCATTGTTTGTTTTTCCTACTGTTTATAACTATTTTTTTTCCTTACTAGTGTGACTGCGGTTGAGCCCGGCATTAGTAAACATGTTTACTTGCTTGCTAAATAATTATGGGGGCTTTCCCCAACAAAAACAGCCTTATGCTTCTTCATCCTAAACTCTTTTTCTTCACAGGTTCAAGGAGACTGATTTTTATGATGTGATGTAATGACTTGAACTTGCATTTATTATTATTGTTATTATTAATATTATTATGTTTGATTAATAATGATAAAAAGTGAGGAGTTGTAGTGGCGATTTTATGATATTCATTGATCTTTAGTAAAATATAGATGATTCAAAGAATGTCACATGTGTGACTCTCACTTGTAGTGAGAGAAGATTCTGTTTATGTACCTGGGAAGGCAGAAGGGAGAGGCACTCCAGAGAACAGACGAACAAGGACCTCTGACCTAGATGTCAGAAGGCCATTTGGTGAAGGAGGGCTTAGTCTATGGAAAACTACTGGTAGGATGGCTCTGGCGGAAGAAGGCCTTGGAACGGAGATAAAAGCTGGTTCAGTCTGTCTGGGGGTGTGTCACTCTTCTGCACAGGGTAACAACTGTGTATTAGACTGCTCCTATTCTTGCAAGAATAAATACTTCTAATTTTTATAATTTGACTCTGAGTCTCCCTTACGCAGTGATGTTTGTTTGATGAATTTTTGCCACAACAGGCTCAAGATGGTGGGTTTGGCAAGACCCTAGAATATGTTCCGAGATCCTGATCCGACTGGCTGACACTCAATTCCACCATTACTGTTAGCAGCAGGTTGACTAATCATCACCCAGCATCCAGTTCTTATAATGCTGTGTACCCGTGGTGATTTGCGCTGTCCCCACCATCTCCGGCGTAGATTCATGGGAGGGAACCAGCTACTAGATGGTTCGATTAGTCTTTCGCCCCTATACCCAGGTCGGACGACCGATTTGCACGTCAGGACCGCTGCGGGCCTCCAACAGAGTTTCCTCTGGCTTCGCCCTGCCCAGGCATAGTTCACCATCTTTCGGGTACCATCGCGCGCGCTCTCGCTCCACCTCCCCGGCGGACCCTCTGGGGAGAGGGGATCCCACCCGGGCCGGCGTGCGCCGGCCTTCACCTTCATTGCGCCGTGGGGGCTCGTAGACACCCTCTGACTCGCGCGTGCGTTAGACTCCTTGGTCCGTGTTTCAAGACGGGTCGGGTGGGTGGCCGACATCGCCGCGGACCTCGAGCGCCCGTTTCGTGGGCCGGTCCCCGCCCTGGCGGCGCGGCGCATTCGGACTGGGAACAGTCCGGTCCGGGCGACGCACGCGTCGGGGGCGGGGGGCCCTGTCCCTCGCGAGGAGGGAAGGCGCGGAGGACACTGCCCGCGGCCCCGAGGAGAGCGGCAAAGTCGGAGCGGGAGGGCGCTGTTAAGCTCGGGACCCGAGCCACCTTCGCCCCCTGACCCTTCCTGGCCAAACCGGAGCCGGTCGCGGCGCACCGCCGCGGAGGAAGTGCGCCCGACGGAGGCCGAGCTCGCGGCCGACGGACGGTCCCCTGTAGAGGGATCCGATCGCGCCAGCCGGGCCGACCCGCCCGCCGGGTTGAATCCTCCGGGCGGCCCGTGCGGACCCCACCCGTTTACCTCTTAACGGTTTCACACCCTGTTGAACTCTCTCTTCAAAGTTCTTTTCAACTTTCCCTCACGGTACTTGTCCGCTATCGGTCTCGTGACGGTATTTAGCCTTGGATGGAGTTTACCACCCGCTTTGGGCTGCATTCCCAAGCAACCCGACTCCGAGAAGAACCGTACCCCGGCGGGGCGGGGGCCTTTACCGGCCTCACACCGTCCACGGGCTAGTGTTAATTTTGTCACCTATTTTTTATTTAGTCTTAGTCTTAGTCTTGTGCCAAATGTCCTTGTTAGTTTTAGTCATATTTAGTCATTCACATATCTTTTTTTGTTAGTCTAGTTTTAGTCGACTAAAAGTCTCATCATTTTAGTCTAGTTTTAGTCAAAAGAGAACTTAACCCCCTGGGGTCGGCAATCACGCCGGCGTGATTTGCGCGTTTTTTTTCACATAGCAGCAAAATAGACCTAAAATACTCAGTCAGTTTTGGTCATACAGCCTTAAGAAATATGAAAAAATAAGCTGTTAAATGTCTACTTTTTTATGTGTCCACTTACAATCGAAATAAAACATTGTGCTTTTGTAAAATAAAGAAATTAAACAGGGAGTGCTTTCTGCCTCTCCGTCTCCGTGAACTTTTTTTCTAAAGCACGTCTCTAAACTCAAATAAAACTCAGCGAATACTATTCACTCAGACATGAGCTATATATCTCTATAATCATTTAAGTGTGTAGTTTTAAATTATCTAATTCAAAACTAAAAGAAATATTCTCTGTTTATGTAATCTATATATAAAGAGCGAGAGATCAGCCGTCCTCATTATCTTTCTGCCAGCTCATTACTCTGCTAATGTGACACGCCCATCGACAGCGCGCGCGCTATTCAAATTCTAATCTGAAGCAACACATGCAAACCAGTCAACGCCCACAACAGCTGGAAAACACGCTCGCTGTGAGGAATAATAATATCGTGATAATCCTGGAAATTTTACCTCAAACGTGCTGGAGTAGCCGAACAACGGATCCTGCTGCAGATCATCAGTAAGTGCTTTGTTCTAATCGCGATATGAAATGGTGTCTGTAAACCGCAAAAGACTGTTTAAATTTGAATCGCGTTTCTGTGTTTGAATGAATGAACGGCACATGCTGTTGTTTACTCCAGCTAGCGCGTTTCTGTGTTTGAATGAATGAACGGCACATGCTGTTGTTTACTCCAGCTAGCGCGTTTCTGTGTTTGAATGAATGAACGGCACATGCTGTTGTAACTCCAGCTCGCGCGTTTCTGTGTTTGAATGAATGAACGGCACATGCTGTTGTAACTCCAGCTCGCGTGTTTCTGTGTTTGAATGAATGAACGGCACATGCTGTTGTAACTCCAGCTCGCGCGTTTCTGTGTTTGAATGAATGAACGGCACATGCTGTTGTTTACTCCAGCTAGCGCGTTTCTGTGTTTGAATGAATGAACGGCACATGCTGTTGTTTACTCCAGCTAGCGCGTTTCTGTGTTTGAATGAATGAACGGCACATGCTGTTGTAACTCCAGCTAGCGCGTTTCTGTGTTTGAATGAATGAACGGCACATGCTGTTGTAACTCCAGCTCGCGCGTTTCTGTGTTTGAATGAATGAACGGCACATGCTGTTGTAACTCCAGCTCGCGCGTTTCTGTGTTTGAATGAATGAACGGCACATGCTGTTGTAACTCCAGCTCGCGCGTTTCTGTGTTTGAATGAATGAACGGCACATGCTGTTGTAACTCCAGCTCGCGCGTTTCTGTGTTTGAATGAATGAACGGCACATGCTGTTGTTTACTCCAGCTAGCTAGCCTGGGAAAACCCAGACCACTTCCGGGTTTTCCCAGGCTACCAGCTAGCGCGTTTCTGTGTTTGAATGAATGAACGGCACATGCTGTTGTTTACTCCAGCTCGCGCGAGTTTCGCTTTTAGCAAACTATATTGCCTACTGAGATGAGTGAAAATCGACTGAATACGTTGAAATAAAATGTATTTGTATAAGCAACATATTAAACTGCAAATTAACATTTATGCCCTAATATATTATAAAAGACCATATGTTACAGACGAAATATGAAAGACAACATTTCGTTTTGGATAGATTATTTATAAAGCTTTTACTGCCACATCAAAACCTAATTTACAAGGTGCAAACAAAATCTTAAAAGGTCAATATAAGCCTTTTCTATAAATTATTTTTGTGTTTTATTAGTGACAAATTTGGGGGGAGGATAGCCTACATCCAAAACTTTCTGAAAATACAAATGAGAATTAACTGCACAATTACTAGAAATGTTTACCTTGGATATTATACAATTTGCAAGCATACAGTTTGTGGAAAAATACATATTTTTCAAGATGTTTCCAATTCTGTAGTAATATATATATATATATATATATATATATACCGGTATATATATGTATACAGTATGTATGTATGTATGTATATATATGTGTGTGTGTGTTGTCTTTGCATTTTTTCTTGTAGCCACAGTGACACCTAAGGCTCATTAGTATGCAGCATTAGCAGGTCATCTTTGTCTCCTCAGGTGTGAATGAGGACATTATTCATGACCTTGTTGGATCATTCACGCCCACCTGCATATTGCCTTTCCAAACAAAAAGTGTCTTACAAAATTTAAATCAATCTATTGTTTAATTTGAACGATTAGCCCGGATGATTTTCAGATCATTTTGAAGTAAATACTCTAGCCGACAAGATCCATTTGTCAAAAGTATTGTGGGAATATGTGAAGTTGGTCGTTTGTGGTCTTATATCAGAAAATTTAAGTTTGAGTTTTTTGAATAACCACGCATAAATAATATTCTCTCAAAAATGCAAACATGTACATGTATGTTGCTCACATATTATGCTAGCCATGTTCATGCTAAATAGAGTGTAATTACACCTTTGCCATTAATATGTTTATAAGCAACTGAAAAAAATACAAATATCAGGGCATGTCAAAACATCTCAAGGACCCCAAAAACACCTTAGACCCCAGAGGGTTAAGGTATCTTAGTCAAGTTTTAGTCGACTAAAAGTCTTTTCATTTTAGTCAAGTTTTAGTAAAAAAAAAATTGTCTTCTTTTTTTTTATAACACATTATTACTGAGATTATTTCTGATTAACATTTCAGTAAAAAAGTGTTTCACATATCTCAAATATTGGTAAAATGTCATAATTACCTGACAAAAAACACTTGTTGAATGATTTTTGTTGAATGCAACTGTTAAACATGTCTGGTTTTCAATGTCTGATTTAGGAGACACATTTACAAATGATGAAACTGTTCTGTATTTTATTTTAACCATCACAATTCAAAAGCTGGGGCCCAACAGACTCCGAAGTTACAAAGGCGCGGGAAGAGGTTTCAGGGGGTGCTGAGTTTTTTCAGTCACCACTTTTGAATAAGAAACAATATCAAGACTATAAAACTTGTCAAAACTCCGCGAATCACAACAAGTGTATCGTGAGAACACTCGTTTAAACATCGCATACACTCGAACTTGACTGCACATCACATTTTTGACTTTATTGATACTGCTTTTAATCGTAATGCAACGGTCCGGTTAACGGGACATAACCTAAGCCTTTAAAGCTACACTGTGTGATTTTTACTCCCATCTAGCGGTGAAAATGTATATGACCATCCAGTGAATATTAGTTTCTGTTCCTCTCAATTCCGATTTCGTTTTAACTCCTACGGTGGCCAATGTAGTCCAAGATTAACATGGCTTCCAGTTCGACCTCGTCCATGAGTGTTCCTTCAAGTGATGAGGTTGCTTTAGAAAACTATTATAATTTGCAGTAATTTAATTTGGCAGTTAACATATATAATTTGTCAGTTAACATAGGTTATGACATCTATGTAAATTGAATAATAGTTTTATGTTTTCGTTATTTTTTTACCATTTCATTGCTAACATCAGCTATCAGGTTCCCAGACGAATGCAAGCTAATCTTAGTAAAGTAACTTTTGTCAGTGCTATCGTTAATCTGTATATTGTACGACATCACTAGCGTAAGGCAAAGTTTACATTGTAGGCTATATCATTTTCTCCGTGAGCAGAGATCAGTTGATGTGACGGAGGTGCGAGGGAGAGGGAGAGGTCGAGGTAGAGGTAAAGGAAAAAATAAAAACAGGGCCGGTGCCAGTGAATTGCGGAGACATCCACCAAGGCAAAGAAAAGCACTTTCCAAAGATGATGAGGAGAGAGTGGAAGCCCTTCAAACAGAAAGGAGAGAAGCAACGGAGGTTTGTGTTTATATTATATTTATCTGAACCGTATGAACAATGTCATTGAAAATAAAAATAAAATGATCTCTTGGTATCTACATCGTTTTACACGCCGCTGTTCTGTACGTAGGCTTACAACTGCATGACGTGAGACAACTCACGTCATGCCAGATAAATCACGATACATATGATTATTTGATGGACTGTAGTCACACAACCACATTTCTAATTTTCATTGTCTGTACACATATTCTTCATCATTTTGTGTAAACACTTGACAACTTATTGTATTAATCTATACTATTAATCTATTACTACTTTGCTAAAAATAAAACATTGTAACCATAAACGAGCCTATCATATTTATCACATTTCTTGTGTTTTATTTCTTTAGAGACTTGTAGCTGAAATGAGTCTGCAAGAGCACAGGGACCTCACCATACAGCTATTACAAAGACAGCCAGGTCTGGTGTTTGATGCATTGATGATGCATCAGCGCAGACATGGCCTCCCCCCTCCTGTGCAAGATATACCATGGTGTACCTGTAAACATTGCCGGGACATGCCAACTGATCGTGAAAAAAAATGCTGTGGACAAAACCCAGCCAACTGTGTGAGCCTACTATTACAATTCAATCAGTACTGCCTTGATGAAGGTGTTCTCCGGATTCATAGGCAGTACAGGGAGGACATCACAGCATTGGGCCATTTAAGAGAGCCAGGCGATGACAATCGTGAATTCCGATATGCTGCCTACAGGCATTTCATCTTCTGGCAGCATGGGTCTCTAGGGCAGGGTAATAGAAGAGTGATCCCTAGTTGCTGTGTGTGTAAAATAAGGGATAAATTCCCTGACCCTCAGGGACAGTACACCGGTTTCAACCCTGGAATTTAAATCATCTACCAAAAATATGTTATTGTAAATAGTTATTTATTGGTGTTCTTGTATTTAATTGTTTAAATTAAAAAACATTTTCCACCTTTCATAATGTAATTAATAAAAATAAACAGTTATTTATAATTGATAAGAAATTGTTTATGCTGTCTTTCTTATACATTACATAAATTCATAAACGTATTAAAAAAAATTGTGCTGTAGCAATTTTTTGATTATGAAACTCAAATTGACAGTGCCATGGTCAATAATGTTATTTGAAATATCTTTATTATTTACAGTATTTATCATTAATGCTATTTACACACAAACCAAAACATTTTCATGCTGATTTTGAAGTAACAGTCTAGATCAGCAATATCATTCAAAATTGGCAGCCTCCAGGAAAGCTGATCCTGTGGAAAAAATGCAGTGTCATTTTAAATGCACACTATTTTATTGTTCAAAAATCATTCCACCTCGACTAAATTACAGACAAAGGTAATGAGATTAAAATTTATGGCATGCACATGTGCATCACATACCGAGACCTCTGCTGACTTGTGTCTGCATCAGCTCTGATATGGGTGGTGGAGGTACAGGGGGAACGACACCACGTGTTCTTGAGTCATTGGGCCGAAGGCTCCTCCTTCGAGGCATCCCAACTCCACTGGTGAGTCTCTGGTTTAAAATTTTTGCCTGCAGTTCCGATATGTATTTGTACGTTTTTTCCGATTTCAGGGCGTACAAGCTGTATCTTCTTGCATGTTTGTTGTATAGTCGTCGTAAACTGTAATGGAACAATGGTCAACTATTAAAAGTCAATTACTCATTACTACAACTGACAAACTTGATAACACTTATCAATCCCAAACCACTGTGTGCCTGTGTGTTTACAATACTGCATATATTAAACTTACATTTGTTTGCCCTCACACGTAGTACTTGTTGGTCTGTTGCGGTGAAAATTGTAATCAAGAGCTGCCAGCAGAACTCTTGCCTCATAGACTGGTGGAGTGAAAGCAAAGCGCTTGCTGGCATACATCAGTATATGATTCTGGAATGACTCCAGGTCTGCTGTTGATCTGGTCGGATATAAAAGAAGTCACACACACATTAGTATAAATAAATAAATATAAATATTAACACATAGACAAATATATATTTGTCTATATATGCGTGTGTGTCTTACCTAAAACGCAGGTATTTGTGGACATCCTTCAGCCAACGTTTGTTGAAAACGATGTCCACTAATGCTTTGTGCGACTTGGAATCTCTCTGGATCCACTGCTTCCCAAGCCCTTCACCCAGATCGCTGTGTTGGCAGCTTCCCATTTCCCATGTGTGGATGTTGCAAACATGGTGACAAATGCCTATCCAAAGTGCCTGTGAAAAAAAAAAAAAAAAAAAAAATGTATATATATTATAATAATAATAATAATTATATATATATATATATATATATATATATATATATACAAATTACAAAATATTTAATAAATAAGAGTCAACATAGTACACATACACACATATATATTCATATTTTTTTTAAAAGACAGATATAGTATAAGCTAGCAGCTACAATCTTTTCTAAAATCAAAATAATGCTTACAAGAAAATGGTCTTTGGTGTCAGCCGTCTTGCAACACCACCAAAAATGATTGACGATGTCCTTCAACCAGTGTAGGAGGATGGACTGTCCCTTCACCTTTGCTGCCTTTTGAAAATAAAAACAAATTACTGAGGTATTCCGTTTCATACATTGTCCATGTAGAGTTATAAAAATGCTTATTTTATCTCAATAATAGACTACAGCTATTGATTCCCGTGAGTCTACGGAACTGAAGTTTCAAATTTATGATAGTAAAGATAACAATTATTATTGAACAATTAAATAGTGTTAATACAACCCCTAATGTATTATCTATTTACAGAAAATATATACACAGGAAAAATTAACCTCTTAAACTTACAGCAGCAATTTTTTTAGCCAGATTCTTGGCACCGTGCCACATGTCCAGACTGTGATGAATCCCAAGGTCCTTGTATCGGCCTTTGTCTGGGTCTGTGGAGTTGGAAATCATTACATTTCCAAACATCTCTTGTTGCACTATTAGTATTCAAACATTTTATCAGAGTAGAACTTACTCATAAGGGCTCCAATCTGTATATGAGCATCTGTGCAGATCTCCACCAGCTTTAGCTCTCTGGAAAGCTTGTCCACAGTCTGGATAAATGCCTCCTTCTCCATGATGTTGGAGTTCCACGATGTCTGTCGCTTGTCTATTGTAGCTACATGAATTATCTCCTTGGTGTCGAGCTCCATTGTGGTGTAGCTGCAGTACTGGGCACAATGTCCTGGTGAATCATTTCTGCCATCCCCTGTAAAACACATGGTTATTATTTTTATAAAATATGTAATTGCTGCAAATAATTTGTACATGTGCCATGTACAATTTTACAATACAAACCTAGCAACACAACGTCTTTCCCTTGAAGGCGACAGATGGACTCGGAATTCCTTTCTTCCCAGTATTCCTTTACTGCGTCAACACAGTATGTGTTCTGGATTGTGAAAAATGTGTTTTGGTTCACCATGCCCATGTTCATGAATTTAAATAAGAGTGAAACCTTCCCATAGTTATTCCCCGACAACAAAATGTTGGTTGATAGAAGGAAATCCCCAGCTTGCATCCCAAACTTCATTACAGGCTGGGAATTCCATTTCCACAGGCTATGTCTGTTTGAACAAATCTAAAAATCATAGAAGATGGATAAATGGATTTGAAATATGCAACACTGGTTGTAACAAGAAATTTGCATTGGTATTATGTTGTTACTTCAAAGACTTACCCATTCAGCACTCATTGCTGTGCCCTTAGAAGTGACGTTAATGTGAAAGGGGGCAACACTGTCACACACCAGACCAGTCCTGAGAACACCTGTACATCTGTCCTCCGGCAGCTTCATTATCGAGAGAAGCTGCCTCAAGCAGGTCTCATACAACACTGCTGCTCGGACACTGATGATGTCATCTACACATTGGACCTTCAAAGGGTCTGGGGAATTGGGCAACTCAAGATTGGGCAAGGGCTCGTCAGTGGGGTCTTCATGGGCAGAAAGGTCATGCACAGTTTCATCAAGCCCAATGACAGGAAGATGGTCAACAGACTGCGCTGTCTTTAATGATCCACCCATTCTGTGGAGCCAGAACACACAGGCACAATTTAAAAATGTATGCAAAAACACAGCAAATAATAAAACAAAGTAACAACAGATACACACCGTATAGATATTGGTGGAAGATACTCTTCATCCGAGCTGTCATCCCTCTCTCCATCATCTCTTTGATGTAATGCCGATCTTTCATCTATCCAGTCAATTCTGTAAGAAATCAAATATTGAGAAAACAATAACTTCCACACAATACAAAATACTAAGATGTCTATAGGGTTATTATAATACTTACACACTGTTCATTGGGTCATTGAACTCTTTTTCGTCCACATCCTCCTCACAAATGCTCATATCATGTAGACTGTGTTAAAAATTATATTAATATTTATATCATAAAAACAGACAATAGATAACACGTGTAAGGTTGAATTATATATATATTATGACTATGAGTATTGATGAGTTACCTATGTTGAAGGCTTGCTATTTCAGGGGCTTCAGCAATTGTACAAAGATACTCATCCCTGAAATGAATAACAAGAGTGTTCCAAAACACAATAGACATATGTAGATAAAAGCATAAACACCATTTTATAAAAAATAATATATATATACATTTTAACTTATCAAACAATAATATCACATAGAATACACAAAATATTTTTCATTCAATCAGTTACCTGTCTGTCTCACTAGAAATGCTGGACACTGCTGGAGCAGTTAGTACTTGAGAGGGTTTTCCCTTCATTGGAGTTGATGTGACTGCTCTCAGTTCTCTCTCATAGCTGGACAAACAAGAGCAGTACATGTTAGAATGGCAGACAAAACCACAAACAATAAACTGCATTCCTTTTTATGACAATGAAGAAAATATGTATATTTGGTAGAAGCATCTCCTAAGCAGTATATAATTTACCTATAGTTCAATGAAAACAGTTCTGTCTGTATTTTATAATTGTAATTGATAATTACTTATGATCATTCTCAATGTACTGGTCTACCCTTCCTCTATAATTAGGTCTACTGACCCACCAGTGACCCATTCATACTGAAGTCTAGGCTAATCATAGTAAGGTGTCATAGTGTGAAAAATATTAACATCGTACAATAATACGTCTTAAATGAATAAGATTACAGGACAGATGTGAAAGTGAAGGTGAAAGTCTCGCTTAGAAACAGCTCACTAATGCTGCGTTCCAGGCAGCCTGTAACCCGTGTTTTTCCAACCTTATAGGCTGACTTACCCGTGAAAGTGCACTGGAACGGCAGTCAAACCCTTGACTTTCCCACCCGTGAACTCGTACTAGATCGATGTAACGTTACTCCCAGTTAGGCTACATGTTGTAAAAACACGGGTTACAGGTTGTCTTCAACGCAGCATTACAACTGCATTATCACATGAGACTACATTAATTATAGCATTACAACTGCATTATCACATTAGACGAATTGTGTATTAAAGTAAAATAAATAAAAAATACATAAAGTGCCTACATTTATAGCCTACAAATTACAGCGCCATTATAATATTAATCACATGTTATCCGTCATAGAACACGGATTTATGTTACAAGGTAAACAATACTTTTCATCATTGACGCGAGGAAAACTACGTTATCCTAGATGCATGAAACATCTAGCGTTATGCACAGCACACCATGATATAATTAGCCAAGCAACAATAAAACTTCCAATATACACAAATAGGCTTAATTAACGTTACCTGTCGAGAAGAAAGCAGGCAACGTCCGCGTCCTTTTTTAAATCGTTGCTCGTCATGAGCTCTTTCCATCTTGGAAATGCCACTCCAATATTCACTTTTGTCTTTTTGATTTGCCTGTTGCGTTGCCGTCTTAATTCTCTTTTTCGCTTCCTTGGCGACTCTGATACATATCCTCGAGAATAAGAGTGATCCTCCATCAGCAACAGACTTTCAATCAAGCAATCCCCCTCTTCACATTCGCGCCAGTGCCCTCGGGTGTTAAAACGCGAAAGGCGAAGCTTGAATTACGGGTATGTCCCTCTTTGGCCAATGTACTTTCAAGATGGAGGGGCAACATGGCGACCGACATTCGAACCCCTCACCCGTATGTATTTTCAATGGCATATTATACACTCACGAGAATACTTTATTACTTGAACGAAGTAAATATACATTAATGAGCACATATATTTTTGAAAGAACTAAGTGTTTTTAGCTAAGAATAAACTAAAAAAGTTACACAGTGTAGCTTTAAAGAAAAGGGTTATTAGTCTGTCATGTACAATCAAAAAGCCTGCGCAGCGACAGGAAATATAATTTAACACAAAAAGCCTGCCTAGTGCTAACGTTAGACGGTGGACTTGCGCTCAGGATTTTTTTTTTTTTTTTTGAGCGGCGTGTGGACGAATTCTTTCTACGCACACACACCCTTTTATGTAACAATCTGTGCGTATGTTTAAACATTTTTTTTTAAATGGCTTGGTCGAATTCTAATGTAGAATAACACACTGTTGCCATGAAAAACAGAGCGTTGCCATGGATCGTTGCCACACACAGGATTCTAACCGTAGACGGAGCGCATTATTTTCTTTAGTGAAAGCAATACAATCGTAACCTGCATAATGTATGAGCCAAAACAAACACCATAGCTTCGTAATGTTACTTGAGCAACAGCGCGAACTCATTCGGGATATTTTAAAGGCGTACAGCTGATGAAAAAGTAGAGACGATTGTAGACGAAAATGAAGAGAGATTTTATCTTAGTTTTTATTTTATGCAAAACATTTTCATCTCGTCTTTTTTCGTCAACAATAATGCATGATAATTTAGTCTTAGTCAGCGTTTTTGAACAGTAGTGCAGTCTCGTCATCGTCTCGTCTTAGTCATGGAAAAAAAGGTCGTTGACGAACATATTTCGTCTCGTCTCGTCTGACGAAATTAACACTACCATGGGCTAAGCCTCCATCAGAAGGACTTAGACCCCCGGCCCGCGCCGGGAGAGCGGTCTTCCGTACGCCACAATTCCCTCGCCCCGGCTGAGGGGATGGGGATTCGGCGCTGGGCTCTTCCCTCTTCGCTCGCCGCTACTGAGGGAATCCTTGTTAGTTTCTTTTCCTCCGCTTAGTAATATGCTTAAATTCAGCGGGTCGTCTCGCCTGATCTGAGGTCGAAGCTGGGGTTTGGAACGGTGGGGACTGGCCGGCGAACTAGGGTCGTCCCACGAACCCGCCTGTGAACCCCCTCTCTCCCAGGGTGTGAGCGAGACCCCCACGACGGCGTCCGCCGACCGAGTGAGCGAACCCCCTCGCGCGGGCAGCGGTGGTTTTTAAAGCACCGGCAGCCGCGGAGGAGGACACCCAGGACCTCGGAGCGACGAGGCGCCGCCCTCCCCCCCCGGAAAGGAGACGGGACGAAGGGACGGTCCGCGTTTAGGAGGACGGAGGCGGGTGGGCCTACGACGCTCCAGCCGCGGGGGGCCCCGATCGATAGCAAAGCGACCCTCAGACAGACATAGGGAGGAACCCGGGGCCGCAAAGTGCGTTCGAAGTGTCGATGATCAATGTGTCCTGCAATTCACATTAGTTCTCGCAGCTGGCTGCGTTCTTCATCGGCTCACGAGCCGAGTGATCCACCGCTTAGAGTTGTACACTTGAGTGTTTTTGTTTCGAGGCCGACCAACACAAACCGAGGCATGGGGAAAGAAAAAAAAAATTGCGACGAGAAACCCGGACGGGCGCCTCATTAAACCCACGGTCCCCTTCTCCCCCCCTGGCGCCACACGTGACCGGTCCCACTAACCCACTATTTGCCTAATCCCCCCCCCCCCCCCCCCCGTCCCACGAAACCACTGTTTGTCCAATAACCCACTATATGGCGCAAACGTTCGGTTGACCCCTCCCACCGACTCCGAGGCCACGCCCCCCGTCCCACGAACCCACTATTTGTCCGTTTGACTAATGTTTTGGGCAGACCCACCGACGACCCCCCCCCCCCCCACCACCCCCGTCCCACGAAACCACTATTTGTCCAATAACCCACTATATAGCGCAAAAGTCCCGTTGACCCCGCCCCCCCGACTCCAAGGCCACGCCCCCGTCCCACGAACCCACTATTTGTCCAATAACCCACTATTTGGCGCAAACGTCCCGTTGCCCCCCCCCACCCCACCCCCGTCCCACGAACCCACTATTTGTCCAATAACCCACTATATTATGGGATGGGACTTGGTTCTATGGACTCAGGGGGGCCCACTGAGTGCAGTAAAATGATTTTTATCCAAAAAAAAAGTGAAAGCTGAGCTTAAAAAACATGTGTCCACGAAGCCACTATTTGTCCAATAACCCACTATTTTTGTATCATGATTTTCCAATAAGTCAATATTGGACATAACATTTTTTTAAAAGATTCTGTCTTGATAAAAACTACTTTACTGCTCTCAGGGGCCTCCCCTGAGTCCATAGCACCAAGTCCCATCCCATAATTCCACTATCCACGAACCCACTATTTTCTACAATGGGATAAATGCTACGTGGGATCATCCCACGAAGCCACTATTTGTCCAATAACCCACTATTTGGCGCAAACGTCCCGTCCCACGAACCCACTATTTGTCCAATAACCCACTATTTGTCCAATAACCCACTATTTGTCCAATAACCCACTATTTGGCGCAGACGTCCAATAACCCACTATTTGTCCAATAACCCACTATTTGTCCAATAACCCACTATTTGTCCAATAACCCACTATTTGTCCAATAACCCACTATTTGTCCAATAACCCACTATTTGTCCAATAACCCACTATTTGTCCAATAACCCACTATTTGTCCAATAACCCACTATTTGTCCAATAACCCACTATTTGGCGCAAACGTCCAATAACCCACTATTTGTCCAATAACCCACTATTTGGCGCAAACGTCCAATAACCCACTATTTGTCCATTAACCCACTATTTGTCCAATAACCCACTATTTGGCGCAAGCGTCCCGTTGCCCCCCCCCCCCCCCCCAACACCACCCACCCCCACCCCCCCGTACCACGAACCCACTATTTGTCCAATAACCCACTATTTGGCGCAAACATCCCACGAACCCACTATTTTTACAATGGAATAAATGCTACGTGGGATCCATAGGCCCCGAACTTTGAACGGCTATAACTCAGCGACCAAGCCGCCTAGAGGCATCAAACTCAGGTCAAAGTAGGGTCCCCAGGGGCCCTCTCCAACGCGCCCTAGCCCGTGCTTCTAGGGGCCCCACGGTCCGAGATACGGGGCCCAACAGGAAAGGGTGCATTTCAGAAGGAAGGGTTCCAGAGGCTCGGGACTCTGGGGTCTGAGAGGGCCCCTAGGGGACCCTCACCACCCCGAAGGATGACCCGCTGGGACTCTTCCTTTCCGAGATATCGACCGTTTTGTCCAAAGGTCCCTTGTGTATAACCGGGTGTATCTCGGGGACCCAACCGAGTTGGGGCTCCAAACTCCGGGCATGAGGAGGGCCCATGGGGCCCCTTCAGACCCCACCGTCCCCAGCTCCTGGGACCTTCCGTTTCCGAGATACGGCCACTTCCTGTCCAGGTTTGACCGGGTATATCTCGGGAACCAAGCCGAGTTGGAGCTCCAAACTCCTGGTGTGGAGAGGTACCCATGGGCACCCCATGACCCCAGAGTATGGAGCCCAAAGTCGGCTTGGTTTCTGAGTTATGCCCGGTCAAAAAATGGGACTTTCATCTCTCCGAAAAGTCACCCGGATCTTCCCGAAAACTCACCCGTTCCAATCCTGTTGAAACTATGGATTCTGGTAGAGGGTGATGAGACTTAGACAGGAGTGCAAGAATGGAGGCTCTAGAGCCATCCAGAGCTGAGATATGGAGATCCCACGTAGAATTTATCCAATGGTAAAAATAGTGGGTTCGTGGACAATGGAATTATGGGATGGGACTTGGTGCTATGGATTCAGGGGAGGCCCCTGAGTGCAGTAAAATAGTTTTTATCAAGACAGGACCTTTGAAAAAAAATGGTATGTCCAATATTGACTTTGTTGGAAATCATGATACAAAAATAGTGGGTTATTGGACAAATAGTGGCTTCGTGGACACGAGGTTTTTAAGCTCAGCTTTCAATTTTTTTTAATAAAAACTATTTTACAGCACTCAGGGGCTCAGCCTCCCCTGAGTCCATAGAACCAAGTCCCATCCCAAAATTCCACCATCCAGGAACCCACTATTTTTTTTCCATTGAATAAATTCTACGTGGGATCTCCATATCTCAGCTCTGGAAGGGTCTAGAACCTCCATTTTGCCATTCCTCTCTCGCCCTAGACACCCTCTAACAGAAGCCTGTCGGTTTTTTGGGGTCGGAAAAAAAAGTTTCTCTGATCTTCTTGAAACTCTAGATTCCGTTAGAGGGTGTTGAGGCCTATAGAGGAATGCAAAAATGGAGGTTCTAGATCAATCTAGAGCTGAGATATGGAGATTCCACGTAGCATTTATTCAATGGAAAAAAATAGTGGGTTCCTGGACGGTGGAATTATGGGATGGGACTTGGTTCTATGGACTCAGGGGAGGCCCCTGAGTGCTGTAAAATAGTTTTTATCAAAAAAATATTAAAGATGGGCTTAAAAAACAAGTGTCCACGAAGCCACAATTTGTCCAATATCCCACTATTTTTGTATCATGATTTCCCACCAAGTCAATATTGGACATAGTTTTTTTTTTAAAAAGGTCCTATCTTGATAAAAACTATTTTACTGCACTCAGGGGCCTCCCGTGAGTCCATAGCACCAAGTCCCATCCCATAATTCCACTGTCCACGAACCCACTATTTTCTACAATGGGATAAATGCCACGTGGGATCATCCCACGAAGCCACTATTTGTTCAATAACCCACTATTTGGCGCAAACGTCCCGTCCCACGAACCCACTATTTGTCCAATAACCCACTATTTGTCCAATAACCCACTATTTGGCGCAAACGTCCAATAACCCACTATTTGTCCAATAACCCACTATTTGTCCAATAACCCACTATTTGGCGCAAACGTCCAATAACCCACTATTTGTCCAATAACCCACTATTTGTCCAATAACCCACTATTTGGCGCAAACGTCCAATAACCCACTATTTGTCCAATAACCCACTATTTGGCGCAAACGTCCAATAACCCACTATTTGTCCAATAACCCACTATTTGTCCAATAACCCACTATTTGGCGCAAACGTCCAATAACCCACTATTTGTCCAATAACCCACTATTTGTCCAATAACCCACTATTTGTCCAATAACCCACTATTTGGCGCAAACGTCCAATAAACCCACTATTTGTCCAATAACCCACTATTTGTCCAATAACCCACTATTTGGCGCAAACATCCCACGAACCCACTATTTTTACAATGGAATAAATGCTACGTGGGATCCATAGGCCCCGAACTTTGAACGGCTATAACTCAGCGACCAAGCCGCCTAGAGGCACCAAACTCGGGTCAAAGTAGGGTCCCCAGGGGCCCTCTCCAACGCGCCCTAGCCCGTGCTTCTAGGGGCCCCACGGTCCGAGATACGGGGCCCAACAGGAAAGGGTGCATTTCAGAAGGAAGGGTTCCAGAGGCTCGGGACTCTGGGGTCTGAGAGGGCCCCTAGGGGACCCTCACCACCCAGAAGGATGACCCGCTGGGACTCTTCCTTTCCGAGATATCGACCGTTTTGTCCAAAGGTCCCTTGTGTATAACCGGGTGTATCTCGGGGACCCAACCGAGTTGGGGCTCCAAACTCCGGGCATGAGGAGGGCCCATGGGGCCCCTTCAGACCCCACCGTCCCCAGCTCCTGGGACCTTCCGTTTCCGAGATACGGCCACTTCCTGTCCAGGTTTGACCGGGTATATCTCGGGAACCAAGCCGAGTTGGAGCTCCAAACTCCTGGTGTGGAGAGGTACCCATGGGCACCCCATGACCCCAGAGTATGGAGCCCAAAGTCGGCTTGGTTTCTGAGTTATGCCCGGTCAAAAAATGGGACTTTCATCTCTCCGAAAAGTCACCCGGATCTTCCCGAAAACTCACCCGTTCCAATCCTGTTGAAACTCTGGATTCTGGTAGAGGGTGATGAGACTTAGACAGGAGTGCAAGAATGGAGGCTCTAGAGCCATCCAGAGCTGAGATATGGAGATCCCACGTAGAATTTATCCAATGGTAAAAATAGTGGGTTCGTGGACAATGGAATTATGGGATGGGACTTGGTGCTATGGATTCAGGGGAGGCCCCTGAGTGCAGTAAAATAGTTTTTATCAAGACAGGACCTTTGAAAAAAAATGGTATGTCCAATATTGACTTTGTTGGAAATCATGATACAAAAATAGTGGGTTATTGGACAAATAGTGGCTTCGTGGACACGAGGTTGTTAAGCTCAGCTTTCAATTTTTTTTTTATAAAAACTATTTTACAGCACTCAGGGGCTCAGCCTCCCCTGAGTCCATAGAACCAAGTCCCATCCCAAAATTCCACCGTCCAGGAACCCACTATTTTTTTCCATTGAATAAATTCTACGTGGGATCTCCATATCTCAGCTCTGGAAGGGTCTAGAACCTCCATTTTGCCATTCCTCTCTCGCCCTAGACACCCTCTAACAGAAGCCTGTCGGTTTTTTTGGGTCGGTAAGAAAAGTTTCTCTGATCTTCTTGAAACTCTAGATTCTGTTAGAGGGTGTTGAGGCCTAGAGAGGAATGCAAAAATGGAGGTTCTAGATCAATCTAGAGCTGAGATATGGAGATCCCACGTAGCATTTATTCAATGGAAAAAATAGTGGGTTCCTGGACGGTGGAATTATGGGATGGGACTTGGTTCTATGGACTCATGGGAGGCCCCTGAGTGCTGTAAAATAATTTTTATCAAAAAAAATATTAAAGATGGGCTTAAAAAACAAGTGTCCACGAAGCCACTATTTGTCCAATAACCCACTATTTTTGTATCATGATTTCCCACCAAGTCAATATTGGACATAGTTTTTTTTTAAAAGGTCCTGTCTTGATAAAAACTATTTTACTGCACTCAGGGGCCTCCCCTGAGTCCATAGCACCAAGTCCCATCCCATAATTCCAGCGTCCACGAACCCACGCCGGATCCGTCGAGTTTTGGCCTTGATAATTGTTCGTTTATATCTGTATCTCGGGGCCCCAGGGGCCCACGAGGCTGTGGGTGGTCTCAAAGTAAAGGTCTCGACCCGTTCTAAACACGATAAAACGTTAGGTGTCCATAGGACCCAGTGGGTCATCATGAAAAATAAAAAAGTCTCCAGTCACCATCCACATTTTCAGTCACCATTCACAATTGGGGGTCAGGAAACACTTAGGAAGCGGCTAGGGCCCTCAAACTCGGGGGCCCGACTCGGGGTCACTAGACGACGGTGCTCGCCGAGTTTCGGGCTCCTACGACCTTCCGTCTCCGTACGGACGCGCGTTTCGTTGGTTTGACCTTTCTGACCCTTGAACAGGTTTTTCACACTTTTTTCGACCAGGCGACCCCTGAACGAGGTCCCAGGGGCCCCAAACTTTCAAGGCCGCACCAGGGGGCCGTGGCGAGTCGGAAAACGGCGCCCCCTAGTCGATCGGCCCATTTCCATTGGGCCATTTCAATTTTTTTATTTCAATTTTTTTATGGAAATGTCCCAGGGGCCCCAAACTTTCACGGGCCGCACCAGGGGCCCGTGGCGAGAAGGAAAACGGCGCCCCCTAGTCGATCGGCCCCTTCCGAAGCGGCGTCCAAGAAACCACTATGGGGCCCCATTGATTTAATGGGCGAGTGGGATTTTTATTGAAATGTCCCAGGTGCCCCAAATTTGGTACTGTGGCTCCAGGGCCCGCCCTGAGTGACGTACCGAAAGCACCAGGCCCAACCCCTTCCCGCCCTTTTAACCCTAATCTCGGCCTTGTGTCTCTTCCACTCATGTACCCTAAGAGCCTTTTGAGTGAAAGTTGGTTATAAGTGGGAAACTTTGTGCAGGAAGGTCCTAGGGCCCCACGATTCGGGGCCCTGAGTCGGGGGCCCCTGGAGAGCCAAAATATCAAATCTCAACGTGCCACGACCCTGCGTTTCCGTACGGGGGCCGTCCCACGGGCCATTTAACGCGTAGCGGGTTCGCGGACGAGCGGCCCTTTTCGACCTCGCGGCCCCTGAACGGGGCCCCAGGGGCCCCAAACTTTCCCACCCGCACCAGGGGGCCGTGGCGAGTCGGAAAACGGTGCCCCCTAGTCGATCGGCCCTTCAGAAGCGGCGTCCGCGAAACCACTACGGCGAATACATTCATTTAATGGGCGATTGGGATTTTGATGGAAATGTCCCAGGGGCCCCAAATTCGGCACGGTGGCCCCTGGGCCCGCCCCAAGCGACGTACCCAAAGCACCGGGCCCTTGAGCGAAGGCAAAACGTTGTCACTCTCTAACCCTAATCTCTGCCACACGACAGACTCGGGGCCCCTTTTTTGACCTTTCGGCCCCTGAACAAGGTCCCCCGGGGCCCCAAACTTTCCCACCTGCACCAGGGGGCCGTGGCAAGTCGGAAAACGGCGCCCCCTAGTCAATCGGCCGTCCACAAAACCACGGTGGAAAACCCATTAATTTAATGGCCGAGTGGGATTTTTAAAGAATGGCCCCAGGGGCCCCAAATTCGGCACGGTGGCCCCGGGGCCCGTCCCGAGCGACATGTCAAAAGCACATGATGGTGGGGGAGGGGCAATTTTTTTGTTCCCCGCTCCAGGGGCCCCTGGAGAGTCGGAATCTGAAGTATCGAGGTACCACGACCCTCCAACTGCGTACGGGGGCCCACGGTGGATTTGCCCAATATAGTGGGTTATTGGGACGGGGGAGGGGTGTTGGGGGGGGGGGGGGGGTGGGGTTGTGGTCCTGGGGGCAACATGCTCTCTGTCGCCCACTAGAGGTGTCCAAATAACCACAGTCCCGTGGCAAGTGGGTTGTAATCCGTGAATAGGGGGGTTAGTAATAAAGGCCCACTTCCCACCCAGTCCGTGGGCCTGTGGCCTCCCAATTCATCCTACGATCCCTCCGACCCATTATGCGTCCAATGGCAGCTTATTAACATGGGCTTTTTTCCACGAACCCACGTTTTGGACTACCTCCATTGGCCGGGAGTCGGACCTGCGTCTCCCGCGTGGCAGGCGAGAATTCTACCACTGAACCACCAATGCTCAGTGACCTCTAAAAAAACACCCTTGAGCTGGCAATCGCTGTCAGTAATGTTCATTAGCAGAAGTTACATAACAAAGCTTCAAAGAACCAAACCTCTGGCACACCGGAATTAACTTTCTGCATTGGCCGGGAATCGGACCCGGGTCTCCCGCGTGGGAAGTGAAAATTCTACCACTGAACCACCAATGCTCAGCGACCTCTGAAAGACACGCCTTGTGTGATCGGTACGAACAGGGAGTGAGGTTATGCATCATGGTTGAGTAAGAGATGGCAGATGAGGAACACTTATAGATCTTGAGTTAGCAGAAGTTACATAACAAAGCTTCAAAGAACCAGGGGTCCGTTCTTCGTACGTCGCTAACTCACTTAGCTGGATTTGATTGTTGGCGATTTGGCATGATCTTGGATTGTTTGGTTCTTCGACGCTCATCCTGGACTTGCTGTCATAGCAACAGGTGCGCAATCTTAAACCTGCTCGCGAGCAGGCTTATTTCATGTTAACAGGATTAGATCCCGGCTTTATAAGCGGAGGTGATCCGGGAAGTCCTTTAGCGCAGCGTGATAGCGTACTTTTAGAGAGATATCGTTTCTCTCGTGACTCGTGAGTGTCATTTGTATCATTAATTTGTTGGAACAACACATTTAATGTCGGAGTCAGGCTTTAACAACAGCACAAACTGTGTGCATTTCCCTGAGATTCTTTGCGAGTGATACGGTGAACTTGGTGAAAAGTGCTGCCTGTCGTGCCATTCACAAAGTTTACCTCGCGCTCAAGCCTTTTTTTATGGTTTTTATGGTTTTTTCCAGACCCAAGGTTGTAAAGCAAATTTTATTTATTTTTTATTTATTTTTTTTTGCCAATGCAGGTACATTATATTTTTTAATGAAGATCATGCAATCATGACTTAGCCAATAAGTATGATTTACAGTAGCCTTTGTGTCAGGCTTCACTAACGTGATTGGTGCCAGAGACTGTACACACGTTCCCATCAAGGCCTCAATGAAGAGGATTTTGTGAACAGTGTAAATGTGCAGGTAAGTTACTATTACAATTCTAAATGTATCATATTAGTAATATTATTATATGAAATAAAAAAAAGGAATGGAATCAAAAAGTATGCAGTTGACTAACTAAAATGTCTTGGCGGTGTGTGACACTATATCATATCAGTCACATAGTCACATGTAGCACATTATTTGAACATGGAAACGGAAAATATAAATATCAAGCACACTGTATTACACAGGCTACACGTATTCTGAGCCTAACATAACTATTTTTTTTCCATTATGTAGGTGATTACAACATGCTTGGAGACACAGGGGCTATCCCTGCAGGCAGTATTTTATGACCCCATTCACTGACCCACAACCCGGACAATAGAGCTCTAGCCAGGACAAGGGCACAGTTTTAAATTGACCATGGGCAACTAAAGGGAAAATTTCAGTGTCTGAAAAGTCTGAGGGTTGCACCTGACAGGGACTGTGACATTATTGTTACATGTGCCGTATTACACATCATTACACATCAGAAAGGAGAGGATCCCTGTGGTGGAGGTGCAGCCTGATGATGACCTCCAGCCTGATGATCTCCAGCCTGATGATGACCTCCAGCCTGATGATGACCTCCAGCCTGATGATGACCTCCAGCCTGATGATCTCCAGCCTGATGATGACCTCCAGCCTGATGATGACCTCCAGCCTGATGATGACCTCCAGCCTGATGGTGACCTCGGGCGGACCTAGTAGCAGAGCGGCACCATTTGTGGGACACCATTTTTAAAATTCACTAAATGTTTAATAAAAGTCAAGACAAATAAGCTTAGTTCCTTTTTTATTTCAATTATTCTTTGTAAAGAAAAGCCAGTGATCAAGCCATCTTTTGCCTGCAATAAGAGATATTATGCAAGGTCAGCAATAGTACTCTGTGTGAAATAATATATTAGCAATTACTCTGAAGTTCCTTTGAAGCAACTCTATATAGTGCCAGTTTTATCACATAGGAACGGATAGCACCCTGTCGTTATTTTGTGTGTGTGTGTGGAAGGGGGGGGGGGGGGTGCTTTACTTTATGCTTTACTTTCATAAAGTAAAGCAGTTCAGGCTTTAGACCAGCCATTTGGATACTAGGCCTACTTAATTTAATGCAGCAACAAATTATTTTACAGTGTACTAAGATAATTAAAAGCTCATTTACCAGTAATGAAGCTGTTGCTCCAACTGGTCCCTGCCGTGGGTCTAAGGAAGAGATGCCCCCCACAATAGGGTCAATTCATATTCAACCCAAGGGCCAGCCCTTCTGTCAGGGAGTAAGTGGACAAGTGGACAGTAATCAGGAGGACCACTACCTGTTTTTTATTCAAATGTGTAAAGCCTTTTTCTTGGTTGCTGCACATGAACAACACATGCACATCATTTAACGGTGTATTTTTAAAAGAGACCAAAAACAGTATAAGTAGCTTAGTAAAGATTACCATTTTCACTTTTACTTGTTCCAATGTTCTAGTGGGTGGTGGCTCTGACATTACAATGAACAAAGTAATTATGAAATATAATTAAAATACAAAAATGTATATACTGTAACAAGTGATATAAACATTTAACATGGTCCCCACTATTGAATTTAATTTGTTTGCTACTATTTGCCAGCCCCATCTCCTGGCTTTTACAGACTTTGATGTCTTCCCTGGCGTTTTCATTAAACATTAAAATTCCGCATAAACTTCGACTAGGCTACTATTTTTACTCTGCTGCGGAGAAAAACTGTGCATGCTCTTTGGCCACGTGAGCAGCCAATAGCAGCGTTGCTGATCAATGTTTCTACTATCGATACATATCCCCTTTTAAACCAGCGCATGCACGCGCAATTATCTCAGATAACTCAATCCAGCTAAACTAATCATAACCGGCTGGTGTGTTCGAAGAACCCAATTAGCCAGATCATGATTAGGCCGATTATATCATCTTGGATGTCTCGTTTGATCTCGGATGTTTTAAGCAACGTACGAAGAACGGACTCCAGATCTCTGACACACCTAAATTAATTTTCTGCATTGGCTGGGAATCGGACCCGGGTCTCCCGCGTGGCAGGCGAGAATTCTACCACTGAACCACCAATGCTCAGCGACCTCTAAAAGACACGTCCTTGTGTGATCGGTACGAACAGGGAGTGACGTTATGCATCATGGTTGAGTAAGAGATGGCAGATGAGGAACACTTATAGATCTTGAGTTAGCAGAAGTTACATAACAAAGCTTCAAAGAACCAGATCTCTGACACACCTAAATTAACTTTCTGCATTGGCCGGGAATCAGACCCGGGTCTCCCGCGCGGCGGCTGTGGATTGTTCAGCTAAACGGCCCTAAACCGTTTCCCATTCATTTTCAATGGTAGTGCTAAACCACTACGGATGCAATATTATTTTGGCCACTAACGGTCTCCTGGCGCTCTTCCGTGTTTTGGCACCCCCGGGAAATTTGAAATGCGCCATTTTCATCCCGACTCGAAGAGAGAAACCACGCAGCAAACGCTCTTTTTATTCATCATATTTCAACTATCTGGCAAAGGTAAGCTACTTTATTTTATCTCACCTTTTGCTATTAATGTTAAAACCTTATGGAACCACGTCAGTGTTGCCCTTTGAGGAATTGTTTGTTACCGAACTTTACCCTGGCTGGTTTTCTTTTCTCCAATGAATCTGATGAATGCTAAATTATGAATGCACATACCTTTCATTTTCGTTTTTCTGTGTGTAATGGTTTTGTTTAGTCCTGGATACGTCAATTAAGCGTTATCTTTGTATCAGATTAGTTTTCCCCATAATAATGCTCCTCCTAAAAGAGAGCTTGCCAAATTAACTATTTGTCATATTTAACACATCACCTGTTGATTACAAGCTAAATTATGAATGGGCTTGACCATTATTTTAAACTTTTGTAATGTTAATGAGATTGCATATATTAAATAGTCAAAAACGAGATGCTAAAATGTTTGCTTGCCCCCTGTGAGAACGTTTTCTTTTTAATTATCCATGTTTTACCACATTAAAAATAGTACAGCAACAATAACCATATATTTCCCATTGTTGCATGTATACAGTACATAGGACATACATGCCATTAAATTAATACAGATAAAGCACAAGAATATCAACATATTTACAAACTTGCATTGATTGAGGTAGTATATCAGATTAAATGAGGTAGTATCTGATAATGGCAGTGTAAACAAATGGCAGTAGTTAAAAAAGAGAGTCATTAAGGTAGAGAAATGCAACAGTTGGTAGGTGAGACAGAATGGAGGGGAGTGTGTATGTGAGAGCAGCTTGAAAGATGTGTAAGTACTCTTTCACTGTTTCGATTCCTTCCTACCCCTCTGGAGACCCTACAGTTCATTTAAATAAGTCAAATTTGACCCAGAGCAGCTTCTGTATGCTAAAATCTAAAGCAGCAATACAGAAAACATATATATTTTAAATTAAAGACGCACATGTTTTTAAATATACATCTAATACTGTTTTTTTCCCCCTCATATGTCACAGACCAGCATGCAAAAAAAATTCAGTTTCTTTCCTGGGAGGATCAAAGTTGTTTTCCGCAAGGGACCTCGAGGATACCTCTGTCAGGATCCAACTGATGCAGCTAAGCTGCTCAAGGACAACCCTTCTCTGCAGGACAAGTCTGCATCTCTGAGGGAGGATATAGTCAAACAAAATGCCCTGACTGTGGTCCAACAGAGAGGAGGGGATCCCTCAGACAGGACAGAGGTGCTTGGGGAATACATCTTACAGTTTGGTAAATATAAGGGGAAATCCTTCCGGTGGCTTTTGGAAAATGATGTAGGCTACACAATCTACCTCATAAAGCACACAGAGAAAGAAGAGACTGCAGGAGTGTTTATGACTGAGGGGCACAGCAAGGCCAGCTTGTTGACCTTTATGGGTTATGCCCGCAGCTTTGACGAAATCCAATCTCTTCTATGTTATGAGTCGAAAAAGCCCACAACTCGAGCAGTCTCAGAGGATGACCAGCTGGTTGGCTTTGGCTCTCGTGCCAAGAGCACCTGGCGGGAGGTGTGGGACAGCAGGACTGATGGATATGCATCCTTTGTCTTGGGGGCAACCTGTATCCCAGGCACACGGATGCACAAGCTGCAGCAATACCTGCGGAAACAACAGCAGCAGCAGTCTACCTGTCCGCCTGTACCTACATCAAGTGCCATCACTCAGCCCATGGGTCAGTTGTGTATTTTTTGTCATTTGATCTTCAGCAGGACATATTGCCATTGTATCAATTATTATTGACAATAACATAACTTATGATTTTACTCATGCATTACACTTCAGTTAACACACGCTATATTTTAAGAAATCCATTCTGTGAAAATGTTTTTTTTTTAACAACCCGTTGATTCTTGTCTCCAACACAGAGATGGATGAAGATGTTGAGTTGGAGAGTGCAATGCTGAGCATCACCCCCTCCAAGCTACAGGTGCTGTGTAAGTATAATTTCCTTCTGTTATAAATTGATTGTGTTCTGTTTTCTCTCAAATATTTTACAAATGTATTTAATGTTTTGTGTGTCACCAGCAGCAGCACCACCATCATCCTCCTCAGCAGCTGAACTGGGGCGGGGTATGGAGAATGAAAAAGGTTTTTGCGCATTGGGTTCAGCACTGGAGCACAGTTCTGTTGAATTGTGAGATGAAATGATCTCCAGGAATGAACATAAATCCTTGTGTTCTCAGTGTTCTGGCCATGTTCTGGCTTTGTTCCATTAACAATGCGTATGCTGTTGGCATTATACTAAATGTCTCCGGGGACTATGAATTAATTTCCCCTTTATGAATTGATACCTGCCACAATCAGGGTAAGTACTCGCTTTTGTCAACTTATAACATATGATGAAATGCATGTTCTTGCATGTTTTGTTCACATCCCTCCTGGGTATATGTAATTTTATTTTATACCACAAAGACAAGCATGTTAAGGAAGATTAGGGTGTTTTTTTTTTCTTTAAACCTAATATGCCTAATTACATATATATATTTATCATACAGGACCTTCTGCTTCCCTCTCCATACCACCTGCTGAAAAGAAACCGCGAGTGGCAGTTCATGGTAAATGCATTGTAATTCTGCCCATCAATTCAAGCGTTTGTCTCATATACTATATGGTATTGATCTTTTTATTGTTCTTTGTTTTTTATATTTTCTTTTTTTTAGCACCACCCTTGTGCCCCACAATACCTGTGCCCATTCCTGAAGAGTTGATGTTTCTTGTGAAGAAAGATCCATCGGGTTCGACACAAGGTGAGAGAACGGTTTCAAATACATTTGTGTTTTATGTTAGGTTTTGTGGTAATTTTTTTTTATTCTAAAGTCACATTGTAACTGTTTAGTATTTAAAATCCTGTTTAATATTTATAATACCTCACCACTTTTATAAATGATTGTTAATAGATAAATGTTACTCCGTTTCAGGAGACAGCGGCACCATAGACGGCTCTCGAGTGTGCAGGGCACTTGCATTTGAGGAATGTGTTATAGATGGTAAGGGTGTACTGCATATAGATTTGACAAATGTAGAATTTTCAATGTTGCTGAGTTAAAACTAATACTGGGTTAATATCTTTCCTCTTCAGAGACTACTTCCCACATAGCTGAAGCATCACACAGTAAGATGATTGCTTTACTCTGCTGCTGCAAAATACTATTTTTTTAATGTAGCTTAACAAATGTCTGCATTATGAATATGGTTGTTCTGAGTTTTTGATTGCTACTTTTTAATTATCTTAATTTAAAAGAAAGACCTTTATTATTATATTATTTGTCTATGTATTTGTAGAGCCATTATCCTCTGCTCCTGATGCTTTGTCGAAGCCCAATCCAGCTCCTTTACAAAAGACAACACAAAGTAAGCATCTAGATGATTCTTCAAACATCTGCCTGATTGATAGAAGTAAGTCTGTAGCTATTCTTCTGTCTTCATTTTAATCAGCCCATCCCAGAAATCCTCCTCCACCACTTAGCTATGACCACGATGTCCGCCAGTGGAAGTGTTCCCATCAGCAGAGGATCTGGATGAAGACAGAGCTGGAATCCATGGGTCTATGGCCTGGCTCGGTTCCTGTGAGCAACCCCATGAAGACTGTGTCATTGTGGCGTTTACCTCCTCAGCCAGAGCTGATGGACACCATCACTGATCTGCCATCTCCAAAATATTTTCAGCTTCATCCCTTTTTCATCTGGAAGCCTGAAAATGATACCCTGATGGCTCGGCTGACGAATAACTATGCTCTGCCATGCAATGATGAGTGTAAACAGCCACTGGTGACATCTGCTGGAGTTGGTAGACCTCGTGTGATTACAGGCATCATGGGTCAATACTACCTATTCTCGTCACGTCTGTGCTGCAAAGTCTGCAAAAAGAAATGGTTTGCAGACAACCCGCAGTGGCTGGAAAAGCTCCCCAAAAGATTCACAAACTTGTTGCCAGCAGTTCTTACTTATAAGAAGGCTATTTGTAAATCTTTATTGGATGAACTGCGGCGTACAGGTAAATCACCCACAGACATGGCCAATCAGGTAATGGAAATGATGCACCTAAAATATGAACGTGCACACTTGGCCTACCTCCTCAGTTGCCAGAATATCCTAGATGCTGAGGCTGGAAGGTACGGACAGAAAAGCATCACAGGATTCCTGAGAAAGGAGACCCAGCCTGCTCCCTTTGGGGAGTATGATGATCCCAGTGGATGGAATGGAATAGCTGTGTCTGCACACTACCTCACTGACTGCCTCCTGTACGAGTACCAGCGCCAAGAGGGAGCTATTAATAAGCTCCTACAGGGAACCTTTGGGCAGGCTTTCCGTTCCGACCACACCCGGAAGGTGGCCAGGAAGGTTACATTTACATCTGGCACGATGTCATCCTATGCCATCATGAATGAAACCTGGATGATCTTATCATGGGTTATGGTACAGTCAGAAACTGAAAAATCACTGGAGCCCATGTACAGGGGGCTCGCAAACCGGTACAGGATGGCAGAAGTGGAGAATGCACAGTTCCATTGGGTAGACAGGTAGGCCATGGAGCATTGTGAAAATGATTATAAGAATATTACAGGATTGATAATTCCATACCTTGCCTAAGACATATCACATGGAAAATGTGCACATTAGATAATCACATTATCCTGACTGATGAACATATCCATTGGCTGATTGCTACAGCAGCATTAACATTATACTTTTCTGTTCTTTTTTCAGAGATTGCTGTGCACCGTTCAGAGTGCCAGACCCTCACAAAACAGAGCACCTGAACTGGGAAGCATGGCAGACTACGGATGCCATTATTGCTGAAGCCACTTCCGGAAACTTACAGAACACCTGTGCCTCTAGATCTCACTTTAATCAGCACATCACCGTCAAGCTGGACCTGTTCCATTGTATGAGGCGCTTCCTCCGTGAGTGTGTTTCAGAGCACCATGCCCTTTACAGCTCCTTCTCCCAGTTCTTGTCTGCTGCTTTCAGTCTGGTGGATCAGGAAGACCTGCTGAAGCTCAAGGATGCATACACATTTTGTGGGATTCAGCCTGCCAACCCCACAAAGCAGCACATTCGAGAGCACTGCAGAACAAAGATCCCACAGCCTGGAGAACTCCTGAGGAGGGTTGAGGACGTTATACACCATTTTCATTTGGCAGCTGATCCTAATGGTGTTCCCCTGTACAAACCCTCTATGCTTAAGACATGGTGCATTCAGCGCGTTCACATTCTGAGGGGCTGTTTAAGTGATCCAGAGGTTGCAGGTCAAATCCTTTACAGGCATGGTGGAACACTGCAACTTAACCATGTCCTGGGCGAGGGGGCCAAAGTTCCAATATGGATCCCCATAAGAGGAACATCTCAGCAGGAGGGGTACCACTTCCACCAGGCTCAGTGGGTCACTGGCACACGTGTCTCCTCAGAGCTGTTTCAAGCCCAGGGGATGACAGGAGTGGCACGCTGGAATTTTCAGCGGCTGGTGGATCTGAAACAGTCAAGTATTCGGCTTCCAGGAGCCTTTGATCCTTCTCTGATTGCTGACCTGAATACTGTCTCAGAAAGGCTGTTAGGTATGCCGAAATATCCTGCCCTTCGGGTATCTAATGTAGATACTGGAGAAAGATTTGGACTGCAGTATGTTGAACCTGGATGCCGCCCTGTTGTTCTGGACTGGGAAAAGCACAAGACCAAGACTACTCGACCTGTAAATCAAGCTGAGCAGGTTGATCCACCCACTGCCCAGTCTCAATACCCTTCTGCTGCTCTTGATGTGCCTCCTAGTCCTCATCTAGAGTCAGGTAAACTTTTACAGATGCAGGAATTCAAAAGATACTGTTAGCAGACTTTTTACCCATAAATTAACAGAATGTTTTACTTTCTGTTGTTGTAGTAACCACCAGCGCCCAGCCTGTGCCCGCGCTGTCCTCAATTTTTGCTGGTCGCGCTGAGCTTCTTTCAGAGACAGGTAAGCTTTTGATAAAGACACAAAGTCATTCCATAAACGCCTTTATTTTTCCTTTATTCATAAAGTAATTACTAATGTTTACTTCCTGTTGTAGTAACCACCAGCGCCCAGCCTGTGCCCGCGCTGTCCTCATTTTTTGCTGGTCGCGCTGAGATTCGTTCAGAGACCGGTAAGCATTTGATAAAGACACAAAGTCATTCCACAAACGCCTTTATTTAAAAAGTAATTACAAATGTTTACTTCCTGTTGTAGTAACCACCAGCGCCCAGCCTGTGCCCGCGCTGTCCTCATCTTCTGAGCCTCGTTCAGAGACAGGTGAACATTCATTGATAATCCTGCCAAAAATCCTGCTAGTATTTATTGTCTAGGTCAAAGACTGATTATATATTATTTTGATTGATGTAGGAACCACATTCACACCACCTCTGCCTATGATGGCCTCACCAACTAGCACCCGCACTGGACCTGTGAAGACTGGTGGTAGGGTGTTTGTGTTGGATCACAAAAGGTGGACAGCCTCAATGAAAGAGGCCATTGACACCTTACTGAAGAAACACCATGGCAAGAAGGACATGATTAAGCTTGTGGATCAGGAGTATGCTGCAATGGTTCATAACTCCTGTACTGATCCAAACAGCATGCTCCATTCAACCACAAGACTGCACATATCACAGTATGTCAAGCACTTAGCTAAACTCTTAAACACCAGTTCTTCCTTGAACACAAGTCCAGAAAAACTTCTTGCGAGACAGCAACTCTGGTATTCACTGACAGAGGGTAGTGACACTACCAGTGTTCCGGTGATGACAGTGATCCCAGCAGTAGTTGTACACCCACCTGCACATTCTCTGACCACACCACTGACTCACAACGCCATTGAGAAAATTGTGGAGGAAATAATTGTGAGACAGCAGCAACAACAGCAGCAGCAGCAGCAACAGCAACATACAGAAAAGAAGAAGCAAACAAAAACTTGTCTTGCCTGTGGACAGCCCAAATCGCGGTACGAGAACGATGGCTCCTCCATCCACTTCTTCTATCAGCAAGGTTCTGTTAGGTACTTCTATTGTTCCACAAAAGTTTTTAAAACCTACAGTGGAGAAGGACTAACAAACCCAAGAATGCCATTCCAAGATTTTATGGAGACAGAGTTCTTTCAAAGGGAACTGGAAGCCACAAAAAAACGGGTTGAGGAGAAAGGGCTGCCGAAACGGAAGAGGTCTGATGCTCAACACCCTGGTCGCCTGTGCAGATTCTGCAAAATGGAATTGAAGCAGGGCCTAAATAGTCCACATATACATACAGGCTTTCCTGGGGTACCAGGGAAATATATTTACTGTCCTTCAAAAGTATTTTCTATTTACAAAGGTCAGGGCATGGACAAAGAGATGACGTGGAAAGAATTTCAAGACTCTGCTTTTTATGAGGTGGAAAAGCAAAGATGGGTGGCAGAGAAGGGAAAATGAAAGGGAAAAAAATATATTCTCTTGCTTCTGTAAATAAAAGTGTGTGTGTTGACTAAGGAATTGTACAGTTAAGACTGAATGGAACTGTAAATTGCATAACAATAAAAAGTAAAAAGAAAGAAACCTTGTAATAGTCTTTTTATAATTAACTTTCTTTTGTACATTTGGAAAAAATCCCTGATTGTGGAATAACACCTTTCAAATTTTAATAACATTTTTATCTGTTTCATTATATCTGCTCATTTCAATTTTGCTGTCCAAGGTCCTGATTTAATGCTGTAGCTACTTTGGCAAATAAACAAAGAAAAAATATAAAAATCATTTGACTAATGATTGAACTTTATATGCTATGGGGTGTGTTTTTGTGTTTATATTGGCTCAAAGTTGCATAAAAACATATCTCAGGATTGCAATGAGTGGGATTCGAATCTAGTTCTAGACGAGCATACCAATAATAATGAGAAAAAATCTGATTGGCTGTAGTGGTAATTCAGCACCAAGGACAGTGCCAACAAAGCTTCAATTTCATTGGCTGTCACTGAGTTCCAACTATACATGACCTGCCCCCGCGTGGCAGGCGAGAATTCTACCACTGAACCACCAATGCTCAGTGACCTCTACAAAAAACACCCATGAGCTGGCAATCGCTGTCAGTAATGTTTATTAGCAGAAGTTACATAACAAAGCTTCAAAGAACCAAACCTCTGGCACACCTGAATTAACTTTCTGCATTGTAAGTAAGTAAGTAAGTAAACTTTATTTATATAGCACCCATCACAGAAAGAATCACAGAGTGCTTTACAAGTAGCAAGTATACCATTTAAAAAACATCATAGTAACATAAAAACATAAAAGCACAATCAATTAAAAGCTTGTCTAAATAGTAGTGTCTTCAGCTGCTTTTTAAAAGAAACAATAGAATCGGCCACACGCAACGACAAGGGCAAGGCATTCCACAATTTTGGAGCAGTCGCCTGGAAGGAACGATCTCCCCTAGTTTTAAGGCGGGTTTTAGGTACCATCAGGAGATTCTGACCTGAGGAGCGAAGAATACGAGACGAAGAGTAAGGGGTCAACATGTCAGTGATGTATTGAGGCGTCTGTCCATGTAGTGCTTTAAAAGTTAAAATTAAAATTTTAAAATCAATTCTGTATTTTACCGGTAGCCAGTGGAGAGTAAATAAAATAGGAGTAATGTGTGCCCTTCTGTTTGTTCCTGTTAAAAGCCTGGCTGCGGCATTTTGAACCAGTTGAAGGCGCCTCAGAGAACAATTGTTAAAACAAGTAAAAAGAGAATTACAATAATCTAACCGTGAAGAAATAAAAGCATGAATGATCATCTCCATGTTAGTTTTGGGCAGTATTGTTCTTAATTTAGAGATATTTCTTAATTGATAAAAACAGTTTCTGACCAGCTGTCTAGAATGACCATCCAGGGACATCGATTGGTCAAACAGAACACCAAGGTTTCTTAGGCTCGTCTGGACAGAGGAGTCCAAGGAACAGAGGTGTTGTTTAATTTGCGATATTTTTTGTTCTGGAGCAATGATCATATTTTCAGTCTTTTTTGTATTCAGTTGTAGAAAATTGTTATATAACCAAGACTTAATGCATGATAGGCATTCCAATAAATCCGTTAATTTTTCAAACTCAGAATCATTAAAAGAGGAGTACAACTGAATGTCATCAGTATAAAAGTGATAAGACACATTATTAAAATTTCAGATTATTTCACCAAGCGGACTCATATATAATAAAAACAAGAGAGGACCTAAAACTGAACCCTGAGGAACTCCATACAACAGAGGGGTCATATCTGACAGAATGTTATTAACGGACACACAAAATGATCTGTCGCTCAGGTAAGAGGTAAACCAACTAAGAACAACACCAGAAAAACCCATTTCATTGTGTAATCGATTTAACAGGACCGTATGGTCTAAAGTATCAAACGCAGAAGATAAGTCAAGTAAAATCAGCACTGTGTACTGTCTTGAGTCAGCAGCCATCAGAATGTCATTTGAAACTTTAAGAAGTGCTGTCTCAGTTGAATGGCATTTCCGGAAACCTGACTGAAATTTATCAAGTATAAGAAATGTAATCAGCTGGCCAGCGACCACTTTCTCAAGAATTTTTGATAAAAAAGGCATTTTAGATATTGGCCTATAGTTAGTTGGCACAGAAGAATCCAAATTAGGTTTCTTTAGTAAAGGGCTGACAACTGCTTGTTTAAAATGACTGGGAACAGATCCACTTAAAAGGGAAAGGTTAATCATTTTAACAACCAATGGTCCAAGTAAATCAAATACATTAAATAACAAAAAAGTCGGCACTACATCGAGCGGGCTAGAAGATGGTTTCATTTTACTTAATATGCTCTTAATATCATCTAGAAGATTGATAGGTGAAAAATTTTCCCAAGTGTATGAGGCAGCTGACCCACATGAAATGACATCAAGAGATGGATTTGTAGTATTTCTAATATCATGCACCTTGTTTACAAAAGCATGTAAAAACCTATTGCAATCACTCTTTGAGTGTACAGGCACTTGGGGAGCAAGGGGAGAGACTATCCTAGATATCGTATCAAACAGAACTCTAGAATTGTTCTTGTTCTGAGTTACAAGATTAGTAAAATAATCTGACCTGGCCTGTTTTATCTTAACATTTAGCAGTGAGATAAGCTCCCTCAAATACAATCTATGTACTTCCAGACTTGTGGATTTCCATAAACGTTCAACTTTACGGCATTTTCTCCTGAAAGACATTATATCATCATTCATCCAAGGGCACACATTATTAGGGAACATGCTTTTACTTTTCAAGGGAGCAACTAGATTTAAAACCGACAGACACTGATTATTAAAAGACTGCAGGAATAATTCAGCATTTTTACAATCAATAAAAGAACTCGGGTCAAATGACTCAGAAAATTTCTCAGCTGTAGCTTGATTAATAATACGTCTTTGCAACATCGGTCTACAAGGAAGACAGTCAAAATTAGAAGACAGATTAAAAAATATGCAACAATGATCTGTCACATTTATGTCCATAACACTCAAATGGTCGATGCTCAGACCTAATGAAAAAACAAGGTCCAAAGTATGACCTTTTATATGTGTAGGGCCTAAAACACATTGTTTAAAATGAAATGATTCAGTGAGTGTTAAGAATTCAGATGCCACAGAACATGAAGAGTCATCAACATGCAAGTTAAAATCCCCAAGTATCAGAACCTTTTCAAGTTTGATAATTGAAGATAAAAACTCTGCAAAATCATCTAAAAACAAGCGAGCAGAACCAGGAGGACGGTAAATTAAGACACAGTAAAATGAATCATTATTTCCAACCTTAGTCATCTGTAGCTCAAAGGAGTCGAAATAATCCGAATTGATCAACCTGCAGCAAAAACGGTTCCGGTACACGAGAGCGAGTCCGCCTCCTCGTCGTGACACCCTCGGTGTCCCATACACAGAGCAGTCCAGGGGACACAGTTCGTTGAGATGAGTGTATTCCATATCTCGCTGCCAAGTCTCAGTTTGGAACATAAAGTCAATATGTTCCTTTGTAAATAAATCATTGAGTATGAGCGCCTTGTTAGCAATGGAGCGCGCATTGAACAGAGCAAATCGCGCCGGCTGGGCACGTTCAGATGGGTCAGGTTTTGCATTTGCTAGCTGGCAAGTCACATGACACAGAATCCGCTCTCGCGGAAATGGATTTCGGGGCCGGCGAGTCAGAAAACTCCGGTCAGATTGACTAACGTTACTCCAAAGCAACAAAGACGCACAAGACACCTTACAGATAGGAATTGACCGCAAGCATCGCTCAACCCAGCAAGCTCCGGGACCAATTGGACATGGTGATTTTCCACGTTGTTTCCTCCACCTGGCCTGGACACCAGCCCTGGATCCCCGCTTCCTCCTCCTGCCGCGATGCTTGGTGACTAGCAGGTACACCGGCGATGACGTAGAGAATTCAATATTAGGAGGGAAAAACTTTGTGGACCAAGCCCCAGTAACTGAGAAGTTGTTCATAGTCTCCTTAATGCGGAAAAGCGTGTGACGATCATATTTTAAAACAGCTGAGACACAGCTATTTGTTATCAAGGCTGATAAAACAAAGAACAACACTAGAAAAACCACAGATATGCGTGAGGGCAGAGACAGAGCAGAGGCAAAGCCAAACACAGGCGCCATCTTGCTCATTGGCAAGGAATCGGACCCGGGTCTCCCACGTGGCAGGCGAGAATTCTACCACTGAACCACCAATGCTCAGCGACGTCTGAAAGACACGTCCTTGTGTGATCGGTACGAACAGGGAGTGAGGTTATGCATCATGGTTGAGTAAGAGATGGCAGATGAGGAACACTTATAGATCTTGAGTTAGCAGAAGTTACATAACAAAGCTTCAAAGAACCAGACCTCTGGCACACCTGAATTAACTTTCTGCATTGGCCGGGAATCGGACCCGGGTCTCCTGCGTGGCAGGCGAGAATTCAACCACTGAACCACCAATGCTCAGTGACCTCTAAAAAAAAACACCCTTGAGCTGGCAATCGCTGTCAGTAATGTTGATTAGCAGAAGTTACATAACAAAGCTTCAAAGAACCAGACCTTTGACACAACTGAATTAACTTTCTGCATTGGCCGGGAATCGGACCCGGGTCTCCCGCATGGCAGGCGAGAATTCTACCCTTGAAACACCAATGCTCAGCGACCTCTAAACGACACGTCCTTGTGTGATCGGTACGAACAGGGAGTGAGGTTATGCATCATTGTTGAGTAAGAGATGGAAGATGAGGAACACTTATAGATCTTGAGTTAACAAGTGATATAAACATTTAACATGGTCCCCACTATTGAATTTAATTTGTTTGCTACTATTTGCCAGCCCCATCTCCTGGCTTTTACAGACTTTGATGTCTTCCCTGGCGTTTTCATTAAACATTAAAATTCCGCATAAACTTCGACTAGGCTACTATTTTTACTCTGCTGCAGAGAAAAACTGTGCATGCTCTTTGGCCACGTGAGCAGCCAATAGCAGCGTTGCTGATCAATGTTTCTACTATCGATACATATCCCCTTTTAAACCAGCGCATGCACGCGCAATTATCTCAGATAACTCAATCCAGCTATACTAATTGTTACGAGTTTCAAATGGTGTAACTGGAGTAACAAATGATTTTGAGTGGGGTTCACTACTCTCAACTCTCCTAGATGTCAGTCTGGAAAACAGAATCAAAGAATCAATAAGTGAAAGAGCGAACCGCCATCTTCATCTCCAAATCTCTGTATCTTTATTACAAAGTTATTAAATCATGGTATAAAACAATAACATTACCTTCGTGTAAACATGTTTCAGTTTCAGAGTGCATTTGTTAATTTCAAGTTAAACACCTCAATACAGTTTTTTCTTTACTCTCCACATATCAGTGAACGACATCATTCACACTCACATTCACAGAAATAATCATGTCCTTGCAACAATCAACATCACTCTTTCTTTTAAAGTGCAAGAATATCACAAGGATAAACCATGTTTTATGCTATATAGCTATATATATTTATATTAATATATTTGTTTTCTTTTAAACTATAGGTATCCACCATATTATTAATGTAACAATGTGAATCATAAACCCTCTTTGGCTGTAAATGAATATTTACATGACTTTAAAGTCACAACATGAATCATTATACACATAGGGAAAACTGTTCAACTTACAATACACTTTTAAACACGGACCAGACACCTAACTGCCTCTGTATAACTTTAGTAATATTACCCTTTAAGTTTTAAACAACATAACCCCTTTTCTTAACATTTACAGTAATTTATAACATGTCAGGATACCCTAAAAACCCGAAATAGAGCATTACCAGGGAGTGAGGACATTGGTACACAGATTCACACATTCAGCCACAATACACATCTGTTATACGGCTGCTCGCGCCATTGTTTGCAAACCCTTTTTCCCGCGATTATAAGCGCGGCTCTTTAACTCGGCTTCACACATCAACAACTCCATAACCAACTCATCACAGTTTCTCTACATCACATACACTTTAGGAGGAAACAGTTCTTGTAATTGTTTTACAAAGTACGAACCTGGAAAACAGAATCAAAGAATCAATAAGTGAAAGAGCAAACCGCCATCTTCATCTCCAAATATCTGTATGAGAGACGATGAACGCGTCCGTCACCTAAACAGCGCGGTGCAACAATACCCGCACTTTTTGGTTCCGCTTTCTTTGGTTCCCCCCTGCATTACTATTGTCGTATGCAATAAAAGTTGCAATTATAATAAACGCTGCGTGTTATCACAAACAAATATCAAATAAACACTGAATTGTTTTACACATAAAGATATATCACATAATCATAACCGGCTGGTGTGTTCGAAGAACCCAATTAGCCAGATCATGATTAGGCCGATTATATCATCTTGGATGTCTCGTTTGATCTCGGATGTTTTAAGCAACGTACGAAGAACGGACCCCAGATCTCTGACACACCTGAATTAACTTTCTGCATTGGCTGGGAATCGGACCCGGGTCTCCCGCGTGGCAGGCAAGAATATTACCACTGAACCACCAATGCTCAGTGACCTCAAAAAAAATCACCCTTGAGCTGGCAATCGCTGTCAGTAATGTTGATTAGCAGAGTTACATAACAAAGCTTCAAAGAACCAAACCTCTGGAACACCGGAATTAACTTTCTCCATTGGCCGGGAATCGGACCCAGGTCTCCCGCGTGGGAAGCAAGAATTCTACCACTAAACCATCAATGCTCGGCGACCTCTAAAAGAAACATCCTTGTGTGATCGGTACGAACAGGGAGTGAGGTTATGCATCATTGTTGAGTAAGAGATGGCAGATGAGGAACACTTATAGATCTTGAGTTAGCAGAAGTTACATAACAAAGCTTCAAAGAACCAGACCTCTGGCACACCTGAATTAACTTTCTGCATTGGCCGGGAATCGGACCCGGGTCTCCCGCGTGGCAGGCAAGAATTCTACCACTGAACCACCAATGCTCAGTCACCTCTAAAAAAAACACCCTTGAACTGGCATTCGCTGTCAGTAATGTTCATTAGCAGAAGTTACATAACAAAGCTTCAAAGAACCAGACCTCTGGCACACCGGAATTAACTTTCTGCATTGGCCGGGAATCGGACCCGGGTCTCCCGCGTGGCAGGCGAGAATTCTACCACTGAACCACCAATGCTCAGCACCCTCTAAAAGACACGTCCTTGTGTGATCGGTACGAACAGGGAGTGAGGTTATGTATCATGGTTGAGTAAGATATGGCAGATGAGGAACACTTATAGATCTTGAGTTAGCAGAAGTTACATAACAAAGCTTCAAAGAACCAGACCTCTGGCACACCTGAATTAACTTTCTGCATTGGCCGGGAATCGGACCCGGGTCTCACGCGCGGCGGCTGTGGATTGTTCAGCTAAACGGCCCTAAACCGTTTCCCATTCATTTTCAATGGTAGTGCTAGGCCACTACGACTTTTGGCGCTGTTCCGAGTTTTTACAGAAGCGCTACGTTTTGAAAACTTTTATTCCAGACAAACTTCTGTGGAGACATCGACTCACTACCATCATCCACACTTATTTTCCATTTATCAAAGGTAAGATACGTTGTTTGATATTATTATTCATTTAAAACTAAAGGGTAAATGTACAGTCATATTGGTAACGTTACTGTAGCTAGCATAGGTTGCTTGTTAAGAGATGACGTGTTATGAAATGAAGCGCCGAATAATGAATTAACATGATCGTTTTAATTATTAATGTGTATAGTTTTCATGTCATGACGTTAAATATACTTGTCAGTCCGTTTCTGACAATGTTGTGTTGATGTGTTACCTCAGCACGCTCGTTTTAGATGGTGGTGAATACGAGCTAAAAAATGAATGAACATGATCGTTTTTTAGATTTATGGGAATGGTTTTCATAATGTGACGTCAAATAAGCTATGTGTAGCATACATTTAATGTGTTGATAACTCGCCTACAGATAGGCCTACTGTCTGACTAATTATACATTGCACTAACCAAAATCTTGACAACCCAGTAGTAATTACAATCTCAGACTAAACCATTAATTATTTTTTGAATGTCATTAAAAACATTTAAATATATATTTTTTAATGTATGAAAAAGTATTGTCGTCTTGACCTTTTGAACTACAGTATGTGACTGAAGTTCAGAGATAAAAGATTGAACAAGCCCTTGTGTGATCCATTTCTCAATATTTGTAATTTTAAATGATCCACAGTTGAGATATATTTATGTTGTGCTCACTGTGTGAAGAGTTTTGCAAAAGTGACCTAAGTATTGAGAAATGTGTAAATTAAACCTACAATTATATTGTTCTTTCAAGGTAGATCAAGATGCAGAAGAAAATTATGTTCTTCCCTGGGAGAATATGTGTTGTGTTCCGCAAGGGACGACTCGGATTTCTCCTCCAGGAGCCGTCTAAAGAAGCTAGACGGATTAAGGAGGACCCCACTCAGCAGGACAAGTCTGTGGCCATGAGGGAGGACCTTGTGCGGCAGAATGCTCTGGCTGTGGTCCGTCAGAGAGGAGGGGATGCCTCAGACAGGACGGAGGTGCTGGGAGACTACATCCTGCAGTTTGGAAAAAATATAAAGGGAAGTCTTTCAGGTGGCTTTTGGAGAATGATGTAGGGTACACTATGTATCTCATCAAGAACCTCAGGAAGGAGGAGGCATCAGGCATCTGTATGTCTGAGGGGCATGGCAAGGACAGCCTACAGTCATGTGTTAATTATGCTCTTAGTTTTGGAGAGATCCAGTCTCTTCTTACCTATGAGGCCAGTGGAGTGGGTGTTGCGTCAGCCTCGTCGGAAGATGACCAGCTGGTTGGCTTTGGTTCCCGGGCCAAGAGCACCTGGAAGGAGATATGGGATGGCAGAGCTGATGGCTATGCAGACTTCATCTTGGGGAAGAGCTGCGTCCCAGATACACGCATGTGGAAGTTGCAGAAGTACCTGCGGAAGAGGCAGGAATCTGCCACTGCTTCGACATCTGCTGAGCATGCCTCAAGGGCCCCAGCTAATCCCCTGGGTAGGTTATCCTATTAACATTTTTGTTAAATTTTTTAGATTCAAATTACTATTCATGTATGACCAGAAATAGACTTTTAAATATTTCCTGTATACAGCCATGTTAAAATATACATGTGAAAAAGCTACAAGTGCAGAGCTGTAAGTACACTGTTATTACACTGACCAAAATGTAAGAATTGATGATGACCTATGGTCTATCAGTAGCAGCAGCTGTCATACCCAGAGTATCACCAGGAGCAAAGAAAGGTGTTTAAATAAAAGGTTTCAGGGCTGGAGTATGCTTCTTTTACATGATGAACTGCCCTCCAAAACTGAACCTTCACTTAACTTGTTATATTGTTTGTGTTCTGGCCATGTTCCGGCCATGTTCCTCTAACAATATGGTTGAATACTGCCGTTATACCAACTGTCCTAAGGACTATGAATTGATCCTACCATGATGAACTGATTCCAACCGCAAGGAGGGTAAATATGCACTTTTGTTTTCCATTCATGATGTATTAAAAACAAATTAAGTAGCGTTGGGTACTAACACTTGAATGCATGGTTGTTCATTGAGTTCTTACTAACACCAACACTTGCATATATTATGAATTCTGAAATGACTGATGATTTTTGGTCTGTTACAGTTTTATCTGAGGCACTGTCCAAACCAAATCCTGATACAACTGCTGAACTGCAAGCATCACCTGTTGATGGTAAGAACACTGTAATCAGGTTCATGTAGTCAAATGTTGAGTAAATTTTGGTTGCATAAAAATAATAATTGGTATATTTATGTTCATGTAGCTCCAGGCTCTCCAGGCCTGAAGAGGACAACCCCTGTGCCCCTTCCAGCAGAGTTGACGTTCCTAGTAAAGGAGACAACAGCTGAGATGCCTGAGTCAACTCTAGGTATGTTTCCATTTTAGTGTAGGAATTGATACTCAATTACACATCTGCTTAATGCATAGCAGATCTAACTCTGTATCATTTTCACAAACACAAACTAAATTTATTCATCACATCATGATGCTAATAGCCTGTACAAATCCAAAACATAAAGACTGCACTTCTTTTTAGGACCCCGCACAAGTGCTGCTGGCACCTCTGCACGCAAAACGCTTGCCTTTGAGGATAGTGGTGAAGATGGTAAGAATGAACAGCATGTAGACAACCCTTCCATTTTGTGAACTCCTGACACTAAGATGTTGTCTTAACTCTGCTTTAATCATTTTGTTTTTCAAACTATGCAATCTATAATAATAATAATTTGCATTTAGGGCTGGGAATCGATTAAAAAAAATTAACTAATTAATTGCACATTTTCTGTAATTAATTGCAATTAATTGCGTTTCCCCCAAGCTTGTAATCATCAATATTTAAACTTAGAATCACCTAATTAAACAACACAGGAAAAAAAAAAGGAACAGAAAATAGCCCTATATTAAAATATTAAACATCAATATATCAATATATTATTCTTTTTCAATAATCAACATAATCAATTTAACAGGTTATTATTATTTTAATAATTATCAAAACAAAATATAGTCCTACAAAGCTATTATTACCAGAGCATGTGATCAGAGCAGGTCATTTTACCATTGTTGTGACTATACCAGCTGAGCTCAGCAAACAGAAGTCTACAGAGAAATTTCACGTCATTTGAGTGGACTTTACTTTTCAAGTGCTTGGTACATGATTGAAGCCTTTGGGCCATTAACGACAGAGCCGCCGACACACACACACACACACACACACACACACACACACACGGAACGGAGAGAGCGCCGCTGCTGGGCCGTTAACGACAGAGCGCGCCAACACACACACACGCGCGCGCGGAGCACAAAACGCGACGCACATACTGAGCGGAAAAGACCCGCTCATGAAACCTGCGCGAGAATGAAACCTGATCGCCGAACACGGAGGGGCGGCATATTTCAGCCTGTTTAATAGCAGACGCAGCAGGAAATCATTAAAACGAGGCAAAAAAAAAGGTGCTGCGTTATTTTTTTTTTAACGCGTTAAACATTTAAAATTAATCGCAAAAATTAACGCGTTAATTCCCCCGGCCCTATTTGCATTACATTCTTTTTGTCCTATCCATTTTTCTTTTTAAATCCTAGTTCCCTCAGCTCAGCCACCCATTCCTGTTCCTGTTCACCTGCCTGGGAATGAACACGACATGAGCAACTGGAGCTGTTCTCAACACCAGAAGCTGTGGATGAGGATAGAGCTTCAGGATCTCGGGCTGTGGCCTGGGTCCCGTTCAGTGCGTAACCCAGGGAACACAATTTCACTGTGAATTTCTTCCTCCACAACCTGAGCTTGTTGATACGGTGGCTGCGCTCCCATCTCCCAACTTCTTCCAGCTCCACCCATTTTTCATCTGGAAGCCCGAGAGTCACATCATGGTCAGGTTGAGGAACAATTACATCCTCCCATGTCTGCATGGATGTCCTCATCCACAGGTGGTCTCTGCAGGTGTGGGCAGGCCCCGAGTGATTGTTGGAACCAGTGGCCAGTATTACATCTTGTCCTCACGTCTCTGCTGCTGTCACGGTGTGGGTTTTGTGTCTTGTTCTTGTCTGTTATGTGATTCACTGTTTGCCATGTGTCTTGTTAATTGTCTGATCATTGTTCACAGGTGTTTCTGATTACCATGCCCCCTTGTTATCTTGTCTAGCTCGTTTATCCCTTGTATTTAAGCCTTGTGTTTCAGCCCTGTCTTTGTGAGTTCTTGTTTGATTGTTTATGTGTATGTGGTTGTTTCTGGTCCTGAAATCCTGTCCTGAGAGCCGTTCGTAAAGTTTTGTGTCTATTTAATAAAATGTGCTGCGTATGGATCCTGCTTCATCCTTGCTTCAACCGCTATACGTGACAGCTGCAAGGCATGTCGGAGGAACTGGTTTGCTGACAATCCACGATGGCTTGAGAAGCTGCCTAAGCGGTTTACCTCTGCCCGCATTACTGACCTACAAGAAGGCCATCTGCAAGACTGTGATGGATGAGCTGAGGCGCTCTGCCAAGTCACCAACCGATATGGCAAACCAGGTGAATGAGCTCATGCACCTCAAGTATGAGCGAGCTCACCTGGCATACCTCCATGCCATAGAAAGCGTCAGGGATGCTGAGGCCGGCATACATGGACAGAGGACCATTGGGCAGTTTCTGAGGAAGGAGAACACGCCACGTGCTTTCGGGCATTATGACGACCAAGATGGGTGGTATGGAGTCTCCGTGTCCAGCTTCTACCTGACCGACTGCCTACTAGATGAGTTCAGACGTCAACAGCCAGCCATGACCAAACTACTCCAGGGCACTTTTGGGCAGGTCCTCAGGTCAGACCACACCAGGAAGGTGGCACGAAAAGTGACCTTGTCATCCGGTACCATGTCAAGCTACGCAGTTATGAACGAGAATTGGATGATTGCCTCCTGGGTGATGGTGCAGTCTGAGAGAGAGAAGTCCCTTGAACCCATGTACCAGGGGTTAGCAAGGAGGTACAATGATGCAGGGGTGGAGAAGGCCAATTACCACTGGGTAGACAGGTGAGAAATATCTGCATCTCCTTCCACTATCACTCATAACATACATGATATTTGTGACTCACAAAAAGTAGGGATGTAACGATTCACTCACCTCACGATGCGATACGAATCACGATATTGGTTTCACGATACAATTTTTTTTGATGAAAAAGTGTGCTTTTATTATTTTTCAGACAAAGTGCTGCACATTTCTTTTTAAAATTGAAATATATTTTGTCAAATAAAACAACTACATTGTTTTTTCAACTACAATTTTAAAACCAATCCCTTCAAGGTTGTTTCAACTCAGTCTGGTCAAGAGGCTGGACACTGGTACTTTTACACACTCATCTTGCACAGAGGAATAGCAGAAATAAAAAGACTAAGTAAAATTAGTGCCACATTAACAGGGTTTCACATTGTAATATAATTTCATGTTATAATTTGTATAATTACACTAGCAAGAGAAAAAAAATTAAAGGTTCAAAGTATACAGTGAAGGCCCCTGCGGTTTAAAGCGTGTATCGCAATTCTTTTTACATCTCAACCGACTTGAATCGTCACATATTTTTATAGATTTTCAACCGATTGCAAATGAGTCGTTACATCCCTATCAAAAAGTTATTTTTGTAATTCTAATGAGTTTCTTCTACATGTGTTCAGGGATTGCTGCGCACCATTCAAAATCCCTGACCTTCACCACAGAGAGCACCTCAACTGGGATGCCTGGGTACCACACAATCCATCATCACTGAGGCCACTGCTGGGCTTTTGGAGAACGCCTGTGCATCCCGTACACAATACAACCCCAACATTGTGGTCAAGTTGGATTTGTTTCACTGCATGAGGCGTTTCACACGGGAGTGCACTTCAGAGCATCATCCCCTCTACAGCACCTTTTGTCAACTCCTCTCTGCTGCCTTTTCCGTCGTGGATCAGGAAGACCTGCAGAAGCTCAGGGATGCTTATCAGTTCTGTGGAATTCAGCCATCAAATCCTACAAAACAGCACATCAGAGAGCACTGTAGAACCAGATTTCCACAGCCAACAGAACTGATTGGCAGAGTGGAGAAAGTTCTTCTGCATTTCCACCTGACCACAGACCCAAACAACTTGCCTCTCTTCAAACCATCCATGTTGAAGACATGGCGTATCCAGAGGGTGCACATTCTCCGTGGGTGCCTCAGTGACCCTGAGGTCACAGGGGGAATCCTGTACAGGTATGGGGGAACTCTGCAGCTTAATCATGTCCCTGGTGAAGGTGCAAAAGTCCCCATATGGATTCCAGTCAGAGGGACCTCACAACAGGAGGGGTATCATTTCCACCAGGCCCAGTGGATTACTGAAACTCATGTGTCCTGTGAATTGTTCCAGGCCCAGGGCATGACAGGGGTGGCACGATGGAACTACTAGAGGCTTCTGGACCTTAAGCAGCCAGATGTAATCCTCCCACCTGTGTTTGATCCAGTACTGATGACTGAGCTTAACTCTGCTTCAAAGAGAGTGACTGGGAAAAAGAAGTACCCTGTACTTCACCTCTCTGATAGGGACACGGGAGAGAAGTTTGGCCTTGAATACAGAGAGCCAGAGTGCCGTCCAGTTGAACTTGATTGGGTCAAACATAGGGTGCAAAAGAAAGATGATTCATCTGTTCTTGTGCCTCTCCCCCCTAACCCAAGACCATCCACACACCCAGAACCGCCCACTGCTGTGCCTGTGTCCCAGTTCCCCCAAATGAAACCTGCTGCAATCCATAAGGTACAGATGTTGTCCCAAGGTAACATGGAATCTCCAGTTAAAATGGGTAAGTTAAAGCTAATTTCCAGGAGCAACATTTTAAATAGAATTGTAAATGACTTTTTGTACTCATCAACATCATCTCAGAAAATGAGTAAAATAACAATTCACTTTTTTTGTTTGTTCCAGAAACCTCAAATACACCACTCCTGCCTTTGCAGTCCTCACCAAGGAGTGCCCGCACTGGACCAATCAAGACTGGTGGACGAGTGTTCGTCTTGGACCACAAACGATGGACATCATCAATGAAGGAGGCTATCGACGGCCTCCTAGACAAATACCATGGACAGAAATGTTAAAGTTGGTGGATCAAGACTATGCAACTATGGTCCATCGGTCTGCCACAGATCCAAACAGTCTTCTTCATCCCACAACCAAATACCATATAATGCAGTACATAAAACACCTGGCTAAACAGGTGAACACAAGTTCATCACTGAACACCAGTACAGAAAAACTTTTGGAGACACAAAAACTGTGGCAAAGTTTAACTGAGGGAAGTGAGACAGTCCATGTCCCAGTTGTAGAACTGACAGCAGCCATTGTAAATCCAGCAGATCCGATCTCACAGCCTGCATCTGATAAGCCTCTAACACAGGATGATGTACAGAAAATAGTGCAGGATATATTGCTACATCAGCAGGAGCAGCAACAGCAGCAGCAACAAAAAGCCAGACAGACGAAAAAATGTCTTGCGTGTGGGCAGCCAAAATCACGCTACCAAAGTGACGGATCATCAATTCATCACTTTTATCAACAAGGGCCTGTTAGATATCACTATTGCTCCACAAAGGTGTTTAAAGCTTATTCTATAGAGGGACTGACAAATCCTAGAATGGCCTTTGAAGAGTTTGCACAGACTGACTTCTTTCAACGTGAACTGCAATTAACAAAGTGCAGAGTGGAAGACAAAGCTGAAAAGAAGAGGAAACTCTCGGACCCTCAACCTCAGGGAAGAATGTGCCGTTTCTGTCGCACAGAGCTAAAGCAGGGCCCAAACAGCAAACATATTCACACAGGGTTTCCCGGAGTGGCAGGAAAATATATTTACTACCCAGCTAAAGTCCTCGCCTTATATAGAGACAGAGGCATGGCACAAGAGATGACATGGAGGGACTTTCAAGCCTCATCATTCTATGGCATGGAAAAGGAGAGGTGGGCAGCAGAGAGAAAGAAATAGAAATTCGGAACTTTAAGGCATACACTTGATACATTTCATATTTTAATCATCTGTTGTTTTCATGTTTCAACATTCTTTGCTCCATCCATTCCTTTCAATTATATACACATTTTAATCGGTCATTGTTTTTATGTTCTTCACATCCTGTCCTTAAAATAACATCCATCCTAGCACAGGAGATCTAAATGGAGCATATTCTAAAATATTGCAACTATTTGTAAATTGTGTAAATTAGTTTTTGTTGTTGTTGTTGTTGTTTTTTTGTGTACATATATCTAAGTGATATTGTTATTTTTTTCTTGTGTAGGATCTATAAAGGCCTGTATATCAGAACTGATAGTTATTACTTATTATAAACTTTTTTTTTTACTTTATACTTGCTTGTTTTCAGTTCCTATTGTTAGCCCCATCCCATTGCAGCAGCTATGCATTCCTTAATTATACTTGGTTGGTTGTTTTAGCACTCTAAATTCTGCAGAATGTTTTGAGTTGGTTCAATAAAACATTGATTTTAAGTAAATAACTTGTTTCACTTGATTTCATCTTCAAACACTAGTGAGCTTATTTTATAGGTTAAATAGGTTATTTGTTATTCGCTGACAGCCAATGAGATTGTAGCATTCTGTACCCGCTGTCCTTGGTACTGAACAGAGTATCAGTCTTGATTTATAAATTATTTTTTGCAGTGTAATATTACAGATGATACTGATATTACATACTATAATGTGGACCTTCCTCTAATATACACATTTCAGACTGTACTGATGTAGATTTTAACCTGCCTTTCATGTGAAATTGTAAATAACTAGTGCAGCATTCCAGTACCATGGACAGCGAATTGTTTTCAGTACCAAGAACAGCAGTGTGATGGGGGTGGGGTGGAATGCAATTTGATTGGGTGTCAGTGAATTACAACTATCCACGGCTGGCCGCCCAGATAGCCCGAAATGTGGGTAGCCACAAACTCATCTTGAATCTAGCAAAGTCCCTAACGTTGACAGACGTGCAAATCTCGGTCCTTAAGAAAGGCCTCTCGTATATCCCCACTCCGTCAAGCTGCAAGAAAAAAGAGCTATTGGCAGACATGCAGGCCTATCATCGCAGGTTGAAATTAGAGGTTTTCTTTGAGGGTAAGAAAAACAACAAAACTAAAGTGCGCTTCACTCACCCCTCTGATTGGGAACCGGTTTTGTCTGCCCTACCTAAAGAAGTAGAGAAAATCATTAGAGCGGACAACTATGCGTTCAAAAAATTACACTGGGGTTTGGGTGAGGACCCCCAACTTGACACTTGAGGAAAAAGCAGCTCTGAAAGGGTTATATAACAACACTGATATTGTCATCAAACCTGCTGACAAGGGCAACGCGACGGTCATCTTAGACAGAGCACAATATGTCGGGGAGGGTTTGAGACAACTGTCTGTCACAGAACATTATCGTTCACTTGAAGGACCAATCTATACGGAAACGGTGAAGGAAATAGAGGTTATTCTAGAAGATATGCTAGCCAAAAAGATAATTAACGCCAAACAAAAAGAGTACCTCACTGGTGATGGACCACCTCGTCCCAGACGATTTTACCTCCTACCAAAAATCCACAAAGATCCGGAGAAGTGGAGTGTACCGTTTGAGGTCCCACCTGGTAGACCCATTGTGTCCGATTGCAATAGTGAGACGTACTTCACGGGCCGAATATGTGGAGCATTTTCTGAATCCTCTCTCCACCAGACACCCCAGTTACCTAAAGGACACATATCACTTTCTTTTTTTTTTTTTTTTTCTTTTTTTTTTCACCTTTATTTAACCAGGTTAATCGGTTGAGAACAAGTTCTCATTTGCAACCGCGACCTGGCCAAGATAAGGCAGAAGGTGCAAGGCAACAAAGTTACACACAGCATACAAACATTCAAATACACAATCATACATATAGAAGACATTTAAAATGAATAAGAAGTTAAAAGTAGATTGTTTAAAAATGTAAAGTGGCAGTGCGAGAGGAATATCAGTAGAATAATAGTATAATCCAGACTAAATAGTAATGTGCAAATTGTTTTAGTTGAAATTCAATTGAATATGCAAAATACGTTGAGGCTTTGTTGAATGTGCTAGAACATTAACGAGCAGAGAGCGTCAACATGTACAATGATCTGTCAGTAAGTTGGAGAGTAGTGTTTTAAAAGTAGTGACAGGAACAAGGGATTCGAGTTTGAGAGACTTTTGTAAAGTGTTCCAGTCATTTGCAGCTGAAAATTTGAAAGAAAAACGGCCAAATGAGGTGCGAGTTTTTGTAGCAACTAAAGAGATATATTTACTCGAACGCAAGTTAAATGTAGGTACAGATATGGTTATTAAAGTGCTTAGATAATATGGTGTTTTACCTAGTAAGGACTTGTAGATTAACTGGAGCCAATGATTTAGGCGTCTGGTGTGTAACGAAGGCCATCCAACTATTGAGTAAAGAGTGCAGTGGTGGGTGTTGTATGGGGCTTTAGTAACAAACGAATGGCACTGTGATAAACAACATCCAATTTCTTGAGTAGAGAATTGGACGCAGTTCTATAGACAACATCACTGAAGTCAAGTATTGGGATGACAGTCATTTTCACAAGGGCCTGTTTTGCAGAGAGAGTAAATGAGGCTCTATTTCAAAATAAAAAGCCGATCCTGGACTTGATCTTAGACTGTATTCTTAAATTCCTAGAGATCAATTTGACCAAGAACGATTTTGAGTTCGACTCTAAATTTTATTTACAGGTCAAGGGTACGGCCATGGGCAAGAAGTTTGCCCCGTCATATGCGAACATTTTTATGGCAGATTGGGAGCAAACGGCTCTTGAAGCTTCTGCCATGAAACCGTTCGCATATCACCGTTTTCTGGATGATATCTGGGGGGTCTGGACCCATTCTATGGATGATTTTCTGGCCTTCATTACTCACCTTAATACACACCAGGAGTCCATTGGGGTTAAGTACAGTGTGACAGGTCAGAGGTAAATTTTCTTGATGTGGTCTCGTATAAAGGACCCAAATTTTTAGAACAGGACATCTAGATTTTAGGGTCTACTTTAAGGAAACGTACTCGGTTACTAACGTAACCTCGGTTCTCTCTAGAGAGAGGAACGAGTACTGCGTTGTCGTAGCAACGCATTGGGGAAAATCCTTTTCCACGAGAATACTGAAGCAAAAATTATCCTTAATTTTGTATCTATGTAAAACGCTTTGCCACAGCATACAGACCTAGGCGAGACAGCTCGCGCGCCTATTGGCTGCTGTGCGGCAAATGCTTAAGCCAATCGAGCGAGCCCTTGAGTGACGTCACACCCAATGAGGGCACTTCGTGCCCTTCTGCGTCACATCCCGCCGAAACGGGCGTGGCTTAGGGCTATATATTCCGCTCACAGGCTTATGAACTCTGATTTTTAAAGCGAGACAACCAGAGCGCATACACGGCAGGAAACGCAGTACTCGTTCCTCTCTCTAGAGAGAACCGAGGTTACGTTAGTAACCAAGTACGTTCACTTACGAGAGATACTCTCGTACTGCGTTGTCGTAGCAACGCATTGGGGAACACCCTGTAAGACGCCGTGTGTGCAGTGATCCGACACCATAGACCCAGAGCACTGAGCTGGGGTTCATATAGTACATAATCACCTGTAGGACTCACAGAGAATCCTGAAAGAGGTGGGTTCTAACCACCATCTCCCACAAAATGACTGCCTTAGCAGGTCAGCATAAAATTGACTGCACTTAGCAGATCAGTACAGAATAGACTGCGCTTAGCAGATCAGTATAGAGTCGACTGCGCTTAGCAGATCAGTACAGAATTAACTGCGCTTAGCAGTTCAGCATAACAATGCCATAACTGACGACTGAAATGTCAGTCTAATAAACACGGTTATTTAAACCGATAATATCTTGGCCTGTAAGGCGGGTACCTCGAGGTTATAAAACCTGATAAATGTAGACGGTGAGGCCCAGCCTGCCGCCATACAAATATCCTGTAAGGCAATCCCACTCGACCAAGCCCACGAAGAAGCCATACTTCTCGTGGAGTGCGTTCTAACACCCAAAGGGCACTGAATGCCTTTGGATGCGTACGCTAGAGCTATAGCGTCCACTATCCATCTGGATAGGCTCTGTTTCGAAGTGGCCAGTCCCTTGAGACGCCCACTGAATGAAACGAAAAGCTGCTCTGTCTGTCTGAAAGCAGACGAGCGCGACACGTAAGCTCTCAATGCCCTCACTGGGCAGATGAAATTTTCGTCCATTCTATCCCCGGTGACCGGAAGGGCAGACAGGGAAATAATCTGCGCCCTAAACGGTGTGTTTAGGGATTTTGGAACGTAACCATGCTTAGGTTTGAGCACGACTCTGGAGTCATTAAGCCCAAATTCCATGCACGACGCGCTCACTGAGAGCGCGTGTAAGTCCCCAATGCGCTTCACTGAAGCGAGAGCTAGGAGAAACACCGTCTTGAGCGACAAGTTTTTCATATCAATCTCCTGAAGAGGCTCGAAAGGAGGACCCTTCATGGCGTCCAGCACCGTGGAAAGGTCCCAAATGGGAACTGTGGGAGGTCTGGGTGGATTAAGTCTCCTAGCTCCTTTAAGGAACCGAATGACTAAATCGTTCCTTCCTATGGACTGGCCGTGTGCGGTTTCAGAAAAAGCCGCTATAGCCGCCACATATCCCTTGAGTGTGGAAGGGGATCTCCCGCTATCCAACATCTCTTGTAAGAAGGACAAAACCTCTGTTACTCCGCAGTCTGGGGGTGACACGCCGCGAGACGTGCACCAGCCAGAAAAAACTGACCATTTAGACGCATAGAGCCGTCGCGTAGACGGAGCTCTAGCTTGTGTGATCGTGTTTAACACTCCCTGAGGGAGGTCAGCGGATACCCGTTGATGGCCCACACATGAAGGGACCATTGCTCCGGGTGAGGATGCCAAATCGAACCATTTGCTTGAGAGAGGAGATCTCTCCTCAGAGGCACTGGCCACGGGGCGGCAACTGCATCACAGCTGGGAACCAGGGTTGATTCAACCAGTGCGGCGCTACTAGCAGCACTGAGCATCCTTCCTCACTGATCCTCTCCACCACTTGGGTCAGGAAGGAGACAGGGGGAAAAGCATATGGGGACGGCGTGGCCACTGACGAGCCAGCGCGTCCTTGCTTTTCGAGAAAAATTCCAGACAGTGAGCGTTCTCTGGAGACGCAAAGAGATGACAGGGACCTGAGGCCGCCCTGGCGATTTATGTATGACACCACTGACATGCTGTCTGAACGTATCAGTACATGGCAGCCCATAATCAGGGGACGAACGCGAGTGAGCGCTTTGCACACTGCTAATATCTCGAGGCAGTTTATGTGGAAGAGCTTTTCTCGCTCTGACCAAAGGCCAAACAGCGGTCTGCCCTCGAGCAGCGCTCCCCATCCTGCGTTGGATGCGTCCGTAGACACCACCCTTAGACTCGAGGAAGTCCTTAGGCTTACACCTGACAGGTACCAGTCTTTTGACCTCCATGGTTTCAAAGCTGCAACGCAAGCTTGATTGACCTTGAGGCGAAGCCGACCGGTGGCCCATGCTTTGCAGGGCACCTCCCTTTGAGCCATATCTGCAGCGGGCGCATGCGCAGCAGGCCCAGCTGCAGTACTGCAGATGCTGAGGCCATCAGACCTAGCATTTTCTGAAAACTCTTTAGAGGGAGAACAGCGCCGCAGCGAAATGAGCTGACTGTGCGCTGGATGCGCAGCGCGCGCTGTTGTGACAGCTGTGCTGTCATCGACAGCGAGTTCAGTTCCAGTCTCAGAAAAGAAATATTCTGACTGGGGGATAGCGAACTCTTTTCCCAGTTTACTGTGAGACCGAGATTCTCGAGGTGACTCAGCAGCAGGGCTCTGTGCGCCACTATCTCTGAATGAGATTGGGCTAGAATGAGCCAATCGTCCAAATAGTTCAGCACTCGAACACCCTGCAGTTTGAGGGGAGCGAGTGCTGCGTCCATGCACTTCGTAAATGTACGGGGTGCTAGAGACAAGCCGAACGGCAGGACTTTGTACTGGTATGCCTGGCCCTCGAAGGCGAATCTCAAAAATCGCCTGTGACGTGACGCAATCTGTATTTGAAATTACGCGTCCTTTAGATCTACTGACACGAACCAGTCTCCTTGGCGAACGTGCGCGAGGATTTTTCTGGTCGTTAGCATTCTGAACTGGCGTTTCACAAGCGCTCTGTTCAGTTGCCTCAGATCTAGTATGGGTCTGAGACCCCCGTCTTTCTTGGGTACCAGGAAGTATCTGCTGTAAAGCCCCCCTTCGCTCTGAGCCTGAGATAAAGGTTCGATAGCCCTTTTTCTCCGAAGTTTCTGAATTTCGGCTCGAAGTAGGTGTGCTACATTCGAATCTACCGAAGTCTCGACGCGCGCCGTGTGGCGGCGAGGGCGTCTGCGAAACTGTAGCAAATAGAATAGAATAGAATTTATGATGTTTATCACCCATTTTGAAGGGGCTGAGTGAAAAGCGTGCTCTGATCGACTCGCGATAGAGCGGCCTTCGTGAGCTGCGACAGAAATGTCTCGCTCGCAACATCTGAGGCCGGGGCCGCGCTTATGAAAGCGTGCAGAATGTCCGCGCTCGACCCCTCGACAGCCTTCAGGTGGGAGAGGGAGGGCTGGACGGGCTCCGTAGTAACTGTGATGCTTGTGTGGGAATGCGGGCACGTTTACCACCTTTATAGCATCGCTCGCCGGAGCGGAGCGCCTGCACGCAGGTTTAGTTTTTACAGAAACCGTGCGATGAGCAGGAGGTAGCATTAGTGGGCACTGGGTAGTGGGCACGTGTGCTACTTTTAACGCGCAATCGAACTGAGTCGATTTTATGTGCGCGGGCCCTGTGTGTGGGGCCGTGTTTGTGTGTAGGGATGTGCACATTACAACGGGCAGATTTACTACACAAGAAACACCATCGGCCGTGGCCGGGACACCAAAAAATGCACTCTTTAATGGATTTATCTGGGTAGCCGTGAAAACGGCTGTTGTGTGCAGGCAAGCGGCCAGTGAGACACGCCTGTTGGCTGCAATGATCGCAGGTACAATCGCTTCGCTTGGGACTGCACGAGCGGTGAGCTTCGGTGAGGGTCCGGCCGCAGCGGGACTTGAACACCGACGCTTCCTAGCAGTGCTAGGATGTCTTCGGGGGCTCCGGCTTCAACGCTACCTTCTGTCGCGGGCCACGCGGCGCGGGGAGGCGACCGGCAGAGCGAGAGCGCGGTCTCGAGCTCTGTGTCTGGCGGCGTTGAGATGAGGAGCTGGGCGGCGGTCTCAGCTGTGAGCTCTGAGCGGGCGGTTTCGCACGGCCTGCTGCAGAGCTGGAGCGCTTCGGCAGGAAGTGCTTCATAGTCTGGGTCGCCTTCTGCACCTCCGCATACCTGTCAGTGAAATCCTTCACCGAAGTCCTGAAGAGGCCAGCAGGGGAGAGCGGGGTGTCGAGGAACGCGGTCCGTTCTGCTTCTGGCATGTCTGAGAGCGTTAGCCAGAGGTGCCTCTCAGACACGGTGATCGCCGCCATACTGCGTCCGATGGCTTGGGCTGCAGACTTCGAAGCGCGAAGAGCCAGGTCTGTAGCGCTTCTCAGATCCGCCACGCAGATTGCATCGGGTCCGTTCTCGTCCAGCTTGCGGAGGAGATCGGCCTGGAAGATCTGCAGCGTCGCCATGGAGTGCAGCGCTGACGCGGCCTGTCCGTTGGCGGCATAAGCGCGACGGAGCAGGGATGACGTCGTGCGGCAAGCCTTTGAAGGCAGCGCCATCTTAGCCCGCCGTCCAGCGGAGGGTAGGCATAAGTGGGCCGCGATAGGCTCTTCGACCGGCGGGAGGGAAAGGTAGCCTCTGTTCTTAGCGTCGTCGACCTCGGAGAACGCTAGAGAAACAGATGACCTCGTCCTCGTAGAATACGGGGAAGTCTAAGCTCTCGCGACCTCCTCGTGAAGCTCAGGAAGGAAGGGGGCGGGCTTTGAGACTGGCGTCGACTTCTCCCCGGGCAGAAAGTAGCCATCCAGCCGGTTTTTAGCGGGCTGCTCGGGCGAAACCCACTCAAGGCCAAGGCTCGCCGTGGCTTGAGTGAGAACGCGCATGAGCTCCGCCTCGATGCTCGCTCTCTTTCCTTTTGGCGTGGGGGCAGGGGGCGCGAGATCCGCAGAGCTCCACCACTCCTCGCTGCCGGAAGCCAAAACCGAGCACGAGTCCTCGTCCCTCAGCATGGCGTCGATGTCATCGACGGAAGGGGCGGCAATCTGCGGTCGCTGTCCGTCAGGTATCGACGCTGAGGAAGCCGGAGACACAGTTCGCGGGCGCGCCGGCGAACTTTGGTGGCTTGTCGGAGGTTCGGGGTTCCGCTGTGCACGCCGCTTTTTACGGCGCGGCACAACAGCGGAGAACACGGGCTCCTGGAACGACGCCAGGCGAGTCCGCAGAGTCGCCAGAGGCAGTAGTTCACAGTGATGGCAGCCGCCATCCGCAAGAGCGATAGTCGCGTGTTCCTCGCCCAGCCAGGAAGCGCAAATCACATGGCGGTCCCCGTCGCTGAGCGTGGTCCGTTTGCACGAACCGCAAAGAGGCATCTTGAAAAAGACGCCGCTCTTTTAGATACACAAGTAAATAAGTGTGAGTCACGCCGGCGACTTCACACACACTCAAATAGTGAAAGGATATAGTAGGCGCCGGAACGCGCAGCTGGAAGGAGACAAAGGCGGCGGTGCCAGCAGCTTGTCGTGACTTCTCCCGCTGAGGTGCTCTCTCGACGGCGCAGCTTCTTCACTCGGATCAGCGATGAGGTGTCCTCGCTGAAGGATAAAAAATCAGAGTTCATAAGCCTGTGAGCGGAATATATAGCCCTAAGCCACGCCCGTTTCGGCGGGACGTGACGCAGGAGGGCGCGAAGTGCCCTCATTGGGTGTGACGTCACTCAAGGGCTCGCTCGATTGGCTTAAGCATTTGCCGCACAGCAGCCAATAGGCGCGCGAGCTGTCTCGCCTAGGTCTGTATGCTGTGGCAAAGCGTTTTACATAGATACAAAATTAAGGATAATTTTTGCTTCAGAATTCTCGTGGAAAAGGATTTTCCCCAATGCGTTGCTACGACAACGCAGTACGAGAGTATCTCTCGTAAGAGAACCGACACACATTCACTATTACATAAGAATAGCTTTCACCCAAAACATACCTTTAAAGGCATTGTCAAGTCGCAGCTCTTGAGATTTAAGAGAATCTGCTCACAGCCCTCATCCTTTCTTGGGGCCACTGTATAACTGCCTCAACCACGTTTAGTTTAGGACTGTTATAAATCTGATTTTTAGGAAGGGAACCACCAACTTACTTTTACATAGCACTAAACTAAACCAGGTATAAATTACATAAACGAGTCAGGCAGTAAAATGTGTTTTTGTCAGTTTATGTAAACCACCCAACAATACAGTAGACCTGGGTGAATGTGGAAAACAAAACAAACAATGAGTATAGTGGAAAGAAAACAAACTGTTTTGATGTCAACAGGCCCAGCAGCATGGGGTATGGATCTGGAGTCAGTGCCACCACATTGCTTGAGACCAAAGTCACATGAAAGCCTTATCTGGTATAGGCCATGGATACACAATATAGTCTGTTGAAGATGAAGATGGTGGTCTCGTTACAATCCTTGTGCATATGGATCCAAGCGATCCACAAGGTGAAGTAATGAAACAGCTTATGAACGGAAATCCTCTTTTGATCTCCAATACAATCCAATACAATCTCCAATAAACGCCAGTACTATAGAGGTTAGTGGCTACAAAAGAGTCCTTCTACAACAACAACAAAAAGATACAAACTTGACATTAGCAGTGCATCCAATTAGCAAACAATCACGAAGAACACAGAAAAAGTATGTGCAATGGTTACAAACTAATACAGAAACCACACCCAACAAAATATGTAGAATAAATTCATCTTACTTTGATTGAGCTTAAAACCAAAGTTTCCCAATCAGGACTTAAAGTGGTTTGTGGTAACACAACAGGTAAGCCATGCTTCCTCTGCCCAACAAATCTGACTTGTTCTACTACCCACTTGGTTATATATCATCCACTAAAGCACCCTATCGCCTCTGGTGGAGTGTAGTAGTAGTACACAGGCCTGAGCCTGTTACATACCCCCCCCCTTCAGAAGTAGGCTTGTCATAACCATGACAAGTCTTTACGTTTTGTACATGGTAAGTTTCAACATTGTGAAGATCATCAAGCAAAGCAACTGAATAATTTACAGGTCCGAGACATCTAACAACTTTCGCAGGGCCTTTCCATTTTGCTGAAAGTTTCGCCATAAACCCTTCCTCTGCTCTTGACAGAGGATGAGTCCGTACCCAAACTACATCCCCCACCTGAAAATGAGTCTGTTTACGGTGTTGGTTGTAGTAGCGTTTCTGCTTGATTTGGGCCTGTTCAATGTTCTCCTTTACCAGTTTGATGAGGTTTTGTTGTCGCTCAAGAATTGAATAGGCAGGGTTATTGGGGTCAGGTGGTCTATATAAGGCTCTCTCCAATGGTCCCTTCAACTTTCGACCCAGTGCCACTTCGGCAGGTGTGTATCCTGTACTCTCATGCCACGCCGTGTTAATTGCAAACCGAAACTCAGGCAACCATCTATCCCAATGACGATGCTGGTCACCGACGTAAGATGCTATCATTGTCTTTAGATTCCGGTTGACACGTTCAGTCAGATTTGTTTGGGGATGATAGGCCGTTGTCAATTTTTGTATAACACCCCACTGCTTGCATACTAGGTTGATAATATGCGAGGTGAATTGTGCCCCCCGATCAGACACTAGATAAGATGGAGTACCCCATCTGGTGAATATTTCCTCGACCAAAATCCTTGCTATCTGAGGTGCTCTTGCTGCTCTTAAAGGGAACAACTCAACCCATTTGGAACAATAATCAACGATGACTAGAAGGTGTTCATTTTGTTTGGTACTTCGAGGGAATGGTCCCATCAAGTCAATACCAAGCATATGTCCTGGTTCTACAACAGGGGTAGATTGCAAATGGCCAGAGAGTTTTGAGAGAGAAGGCTTGTACTTTTGGCAGGTAGGACATTCTTTACAATGTTTCCACACATCCGCTCTCAAGCTAGGCCAGTACACTACCTCCAGGAGTCGGAGAAGTGTCTTTAACCTTCCCAGATGACCACTGAGCGGATTGTCGTGTGCGTAATGCAGGAATTCTTCCCGGTACCTTGCTGGAATGACCAATTGCAACTTCTGCCCATTCTGACCGTCGGGTAAACTGCGAAATAGAAATCCATTTTGTAGAACATAATGAACTCGAGATATGTCCGGAACAGTCTGTGACTGTGCCTTAATAATTAACTCCTGAAGTTCTGCATCAGTCTGCTGAGAGGTGCCAATTTGAGTGAGATCTACTGGCATGTCAATGGGAAGTGCAGTGGTCCTATTGGCCTTCACTATGGCAATTATATCAGGTGAGGTACAGTTAACTTGGGTTCTGGACAATACATCGGGTACAACATTACACTGTCCTTTTCGATATTTGACGGTAAAGTGGAACCCTTGCAACCGTATAGTCCAGCGGGTGAGGCGTGAAGATGGCTTTGGATGTTGAAAAACCCAGGTTAGAGCTGCATGATCTGTAACCACTTCAAATGGACGTCCCTCAAGATATGGTCTCCACTTCTCGACAGCCCATACAACAGCCAAACACTCCTTTTCTGAAACAGAGTAAGCCTTCTCCGGTCCTCGTAACAGTCTGGAAGCATATGCTATCACGTGCTCTCTCCTTCTGATTCTTGTGTAAGTACAGCTCCCAAACCAAGCTCGCTTGCGTCGGTTTGAACTTTAAAAGGTTTGTCAAAATCAGGTGGTATCAAGACTGGTGCTTGTGTGAGATCTTGTTTGATGGTGTCAAATGAATGCTGGCAACCTTCAGTCCAAGACCAGGTAGAATTTTTCTGTCGCCCGAACAGGGACCATCAAACTTATACATTTGCAGCTATTAATCAGTGTTATTTTTACTCAGTATGGCAGACCATGATGCTCAGGTGGGGGATGGGTCAATACCCAGACTGGATTTCTCATCTGAGACATTTACTACACAGAGAGAGCCGCTCAAGGATCTGATCAACACTTTCAGCGAACTGTACATTGACTCTGAGGAAGAGGAAGAAAGGACCAGGGATAACAGTCCGGATGAGGACAACATTCCAAATGATGTTAATCTACCACCACCACCACCTCCAGAAACCGACGAAGTACCAGGTCACAACCCATTTTCCTCAGTTACATCATTAATAGAACATCTAACAGGAAGAATTAATTCACTGGAAGGCCGCTTAGAAGAATGCATCCAGGGAGTGAGTGATTGTGTTCCTTATGCTGAGTTGGAGTCTAAGTGCAGGATCAGTGAAGAAAGAACAAATTACCGTATGGTACGGGAATGTGACAGAACTAAGAAACAGTTGGAGCTCACCATTCAAGATCTAGGCCAGTCCATGATTGATTGTTGAAGAGACGTGACTTTCAAATTGATCAGAAACTCAGATCCCTTGTTCCATCCATGTCCACTCCAGTTCATCACACTTCAGGACCTTCAGTACCCCATTCTGCACCCCATTCTGGTCCTAAACAAAGAGATCAAACTTATAGCATTCAGTATAGCCACTTGCCCATTTCTGAAAGCCAACTCACAATGCAACATAATCCGCCCGTGAAGCTTGACTTTCCTAATTTTAGTAATAGCCAGGAAGAAGATCCGGTTGTATTCATTGAAAGATGCGAGGAATATTTTGCTATTCGTCCTCTCAGTGAGTGTGAAATAATGGCTTCACTCACGGCTGTATTAAAAGGTACAGCAAAAGACTGGTGGCTTGCTGAACGTAGAAATGTTCAAAATTGGAAGCAGTTTAAAGAAACGTTCTTGCTCTCATTCTTAAGTGAAGATTATGAGGAGGTTGCTGCAAGGAAATTACTTGAGAGAAAACAAGGGGCGAAGGAGAGCATCAGGGATTTTGCTTTCCAATATAGAGCCTTATGCTTGAGGTGGAAGAGTGAAATGCCTGAGAAAGAAGTTGTCCAAGCTATTCTACGAAATTGCAACCCACGTCTTGCAAGTTTGCTAAGGGGTACAGATAAAGAGGTTGGAGAGTTGGTTAGAATAGGAACACAGATAGAAAGAGATTTTGATGAGTCAAAGAGATACTGGAGTCAGGTCAATGTGGAAGAGCAAAAGAGGAAACCCCAATCCTCTCAAGATCTTCAACGCAAACCTCCGCACGCTAATACTAGGGTAGTCCAATCCCATAATACCGCTGTGCAATCCGATTTAAAGACAGTCACTATTCCCATCATCCTACAAGACAGATACTTCAAAGCCATGGTTGATACTGGCAGCACTTTGTCACTTATCAAAAATCCTTTTGGAAACAACTTTGCAAAGAGGAACAATTCCAGTCGAGTAACGGACAGTCATTCCTGCTTGCCAATGGACAGCGTCAGACAGCCGTTGGTAAGGTAGAATGGAGGTGTGAGATTGTGTTCACAAGGACAACTTGTGAAACTAACACTGTTTATCTTGAATGATGCAGACTTAACGGTACCGATCATCCTAGGTATGGATTTTCTGCTCACTTCAGGAATCAAGTTAGATTTTCAAAAAGTACAGTACAGTTTACCTTCAAAAGAGAATACTGAAGGGAACACTTACCCATTTCTAACCAATGAATGCCATTCAACAGTGAATTTTTATCTTGCTCTACCCACTCCTATGATATCTGATGAAACCCTACATTCCATCCGCCAACTCCGACAACAAGCGGACACCAGTGAACGGTTCAAGGGACAGCTGGAGGATTTAATGTTAGAATGGCCATCAGTTTGCACACACGAGATTGGACAGTCAAGTCTGGTAAAACATTGTATCATCACTGCCAATGAGGTTCCAGTACGAAAACGTGCCTACAAGGTTTCAATAGACAAACAAAGGTTCATAGAGTCAGAAGTTAAGGACTTGTTAGCCAAAGAGATAATTCAGCCGTCTATTTCTCCTTGGGCTTCACCGGTGGTGATAGTCCCAAAAAAAGACGGAAGTTCAAGATTTTGTGTGGATTACCGTGGTCTTAATGCTAAGACCTATCTTGATGCATATCCAATGCCACAGATCCAGGATATCTTAGAGTCGCTACATGGAGCAACCGTGTTTAGTACCCTTGATTTGAAAAGTGGATATTGGCAGGTGGAAATGGAGAAGGTTAGTATCCAGAAAACTGCATTTGTTACCTCAGCAGGGCTATATGAATTTTTACGGCTTCCTTTTGGGCTGAAAAATGCCGCGGCATCCTTTCAGAGATTAATGGAGCATGTATTAAGAGAGCTCAAAGGCAAGTGCTGTCTCATATACATTGACGATGTTGTGGTGTTTTCCCAGAATGAGAAGGAACATCTTCAACACCTCAGCCAAGTTTTCCATTGCTTTCATGTTGCAGGCCTCACCCTCAACCTAAAGAAATGTAATCTCATCCAAAGATCACTTTCGTTTTTAGGACACATTGTTTCAGGTGAGGGCATAAAAACTGATCCATCCAAAGTAGCTGCAGTCAATTCGTTCCCAACACCCCAATCACTTAAGGAAGTACAACGTTTTTTAGGGTTAGCAGGATGGTACCATCGTTTTATACCACATTTCTCTGATAAAGCTGCCCCTTTACATGCACTGAAACAGAAACCACACCCAACAAAATATGTAGAATAAATTCATCTTACTTTGATTGAGCTTAAAACCAAAGTTTCCCAATCAGGACTTAAAGTGGTTTGTGGTAACACAACAGGTAAGCCATGCTTCCTCTGCCCAACAAATCTGACTTGTTCTACTACCCACTTGGTTATATATCATCCACTAAAGCACCCTATCGCCTCTGGTGGAGTGTAGTAGTAGTACACAGGCCTGAGCCTGTTACAACTGGTACTCTGTTCCAAGCCCTCCGGAAACGAGGATACTCCAGATCCTTCCTGAGGGACATACTAAAAACATATGACAAACCCAAGAGTCAACTGGCGACTGATGTACAAAACAGACATAAGATTATTCCACTCACGGCCCAAAGCGTAGCCCTTAATTCGGCCATTAAAAAAAACTTTTCTAAGTTTTTGACGCATACAAAGTTTTTGCAACACCACAGGCCTATAGCGGCTGTAATGGCATTTTTAATCTTTCCTAATGATTTAACAGATTAATGCTGTATGTTCTCTGTCTGTATTCTGAGTTTCCTGATGTAACGTTGGTTCAGCTGGAGGGAGGTGTGAGCCCGAGAATTATCTGTATCTTAGGTTTCCATGCTGGGGGAAGATGTTCCTTCTTGTGTAAACGGTGGGGGTTGATAGATTCCCTTGCATTATAAAGTAGCAGGCCAATCTCTCTGAGGAGGAGGAGGACAGGAGTGCCAGTATCTGTCTGTCTCTGACTCTGGCCTGCAGCCTGGCTGCAAGGCTGGAGTCAGGGAACCATTCTCTTGCATGAATAAATTACTTTTCTTTTTAAATACAATTTGGATCTTGACGTCTCTTTGCCTGGGAATGCTGAGTTTAGTAATTGTTTATTTGCCACAACAATTTGGTGTCAGAAGTGAGGATTCCGTGAGAAAATTCTTCTCCTGGTCCTGAGACGGATTTGACGGAGTGAATCGCCCCGGTACCAGGTACTGGTCTCATACCTCGACGGTTTGAGAGAGAGAGCTCAACAGGTTACGAGAGAGAGAGCCAACTCCTGATTTCAGGGCCAGAGAAGAATCCTCACCGGGATCAGAAAGAATCCGTAGCAGTGCATTTCAGGGAAAAAAGACAGCCAGATTATTATTATTTTTCTTCTCTTTTGTTGGGTGTAGATTGATATAGGCTAACTGTGAGTGAACCATATTGGCTGAGACTGTCTCTTTGGTGCGAGTAGAGTTTTTAAGCGGGAAATTGACCTGGGGAAGTTAAGTCAATTTTCTGAAAACTAGCTCGTAGGTGGACGGAAGAGCCACAGCTGATCAAGTAAGTGGACGGAAGAGCCACAGCTGATTAAGTAAGTGAACGGAAGAGTCACAGCTGAATACAGAGCATATTTGCTAAAAACCCATCTGATTTTGGGTTAACCCTCTGGAGTCTAAGGTGTTTTTGGGGTCCTTGAGATGTTTTGACATGACCTGATATTTGTATTTTTTTCAGTTGCTTATAAACATATTAATGGCAAAGGTGTAATTACACTCTATTTAGCACGGACATGGCTATCATAATATGTGAGCAACATACATGTACATGTTTGCATTTTTGAGAGAATATTATTTATGCGTGGTTATTCAAAAAACTCAAACTTAAATGTTCTGATATAAAGACCACAAACGACAAACTTCACATATTCCCACAATACTTTTGACTAATGGATGTTGTCGGCTAAAGTGTTTACTTTAAAATGATCTGAAAATCATCCGGGCTAATCGTTCACATTAAACAATAGATTGATTTAAATTTTGTAAGACACTTTTTGTTTGGAAAGGCAATATGCAGGGGGGCGTGAATGATCCAACAAGGTCATGAATAATGTCCTCATTCCCACCTGAGAGAAGACAAAGACATGCTAATGCTGCATACTAATGAGCAATTCATAGGTGTCACTGAGCCACAAGATGCAAAGACAACACACACACACATACACACACACACACACACACACACACATATATATATATATATACATACATACACACACACATATATATATGCCCAGTTGGAAACATCTTGAAAAAAAGTGTATTTTTCCACAAACTGTGTATGCTTGCAAATTGTATAATATCCAAGGTAAACATTTCTAGTAATTGTGCAGTTAATTCTCATTCGTATTTTCAGAAAGTTTTGGATAGGCTATCCTCTCCCCAAATTTGTCACTAATAAAACACAAAAATAATTTAAAGACAAGGCTTATATTGATATTTTAAGATTTTGTTTGCACCTTGTAAATTAGGTTTTGATGTGGCAGTAAAAAAATTATAATCTATCCAAAATGAAATGTTGTCTTTCATATTTAGTCTGTAATATTGTCTTTTATAGGCTAATATATATTAGGGCATAAATGTTAATTTGCAGTTTAATATGTTGCTTATCCAAAGACATTTTATTTCAACGTATTCAGTCGATTTTTACTCATCTCAGAAGGCAATATAGATAGTTTCATTCACACACAGACACGCGCGAGCTGTAGCTAAACAACAACATGCGTCTGTGCTGTTCATTCATTCAAACACAGACACGCACATGTGCCGTTCATTCATTCAAACACAGACACGCGCGAGCTGGAGTAAACAACAGCATGTGCCGTTCATTCATTCAAACACAGAAACGCGCGAGCTGGAGTAAACAGCAGCATGTGCCGTTCATTCATTCAAACACAGAAACGCGCAAGCTGGAGTAAACAGCAGCATGTGCCGTTCATTCATTCAAACACAGAAACGCGATTCAAATTTAAACAGTCTTTTGCGGTTTACAGACACCATTTCATATCGCGATTAGAACAAAGCACTTACTGATGATCTGCAGCTGGATCCGTTGTTCGGCTACTCCAAGCACGTTTGAGGTAAAATTTCCAGTATTATCACGATATTATTATTCCTCACAGCGAGTGTGTTGTCCAGCTGTTGTGGGCGTTGACTGGTTTGCATGTGTTGCTTCAGATAATCTGCGTTTGAATAGCGCGCGCTCTCGATGGGCGTGTCACATTAGCGGAGTAATGAGGTGCCAGAACGATAATGAGCACAGCTGATTTCTCGCTCTTTATATATAGATTACATAAACAGAGAATATTTATTTTAGTTTTGAATTAGATAATTTAAAACTACACACTTAAATGATTACAGAGATATATATCTCATGTCTGAGTGAATAGTATTCGCTGAGTTTTGTTTGAGTTTAGAGAAGTGCTTCAGAAAAAAAGTTCACGGAGACGGAGAGGCAGAAAGCACTCCCTGTTTACTTTCTTTATTTTACAAAAGCACAATGTTTTATTTCGATTGTAAGTGGACACATAAAAAAGTAGACATTTAACAGCTTATTTTTTCATATTTCTTAAGGCTGTATGACCAAAACTGACGGAGTATTTTAGGTCTATTTTGCTGCTATGTAAAAAAAAACGAGCAAAACGCGCCCGCGCGTTTGCCGACCTCAGGGGGTTAAGAAGTCAGATCTGTCGAAGACGTTCGACAGATTAATAAGACGCGCGTCAAAAGTAAAAATCCAAGAGAGGAGATTCAGCCAAAATGGGATCATCTAACAGTGGGCTAAATAAATTTTTACACACCAGTTTTTGTAAAAAAAAAAAAAAAAAAAGAAGAAAAGAAAAAAGAATTATGGCCAGAAATGCATGCAAGAGATTGGGAGAACAGGTATTTGTTTAACAAAAGGCTTTTTATATGTGTTCAGCATCTGTGTAAAACTATGAACAGACAGATAATTGTTGAAATGTAGGTATAGAAAATAGAATGTTTGTTTTTTCTGATGGAAATTACAAAAGAGTGAGTTGTTGAACTGAATTGTTGGATTGCAGATAAAGAGAACAGATGTAAGAAGGAAACTGAAATGTAGGGAAAGATTGAAGATAGAAGGAACATGGAATGTAGGGATTGATAGAATTCATGGAACTATTTATGAACGCCTGTTAAGTCAAATTAAGTTGAAATGGTATGAAGAGTGAGTTTTAGATAAAAATAAGGCATTGAGTATGATTAACAGGGATTAACATGAGGAATGTTTCATTAAGCAGAATGGGCAACATTCTATGTCAGTGTTAATTATGATGTGAATGTGCTTTATTGTATTAATGTTATGAAAACAATGGTATTGAAGAATAGATTGCCATATTTTTTATAACAAGAGTTATAAGAGTAAAAACAAGAGTTTCTGTGTAATTTAGGGACTGAGATATGAATCATATTGTGATTTCTGTTAAACAGTCCTGATAAATAATAGTGAGACAGAAGAGAGCAAATGCTGTAAGCAGCTGAAGCTCTAACTGATTTGCAAATGATGCTCTTGTAAAAGTTTGATTCTGATTGGAAAGAAATAATAAACATAGATTGAATTACTAGCTCTGTTTGCATTAGTGAATGGGGAATGTATTTTGAAGGCAGATAGTAAACAGAACAGTGTGACACAGACACAGTGGAAACAAATGGTAAAGAGCCTTTGAACTTTTAGTGTAGGTAATTATCTTCAGGAAAGATAGAGATTATTTAGCCACAAACAAAGAATTTTTAACCTCAGGGGAGTGAGGACAGTAAAACCCCCGAGGGAAGGGGGAATTTAGAAGACTCAGGGGAATTACTGAGTTATTTTAAGTTATATTACTCCAGTTAGATCTAGTTTACGGGAACTGAGATTGTAAAATAATACAGAGAATGCTATTTTGATTGAATTTGCAACTGAGAGATTGTATTGTTGTTTGCTTTCCTGAATGGGACAAAACTGCAAGTGGGGGTGAATTCGGAGGCTGGTCGTGATCAAACAGCAAAGTGTTTTATTGTGATCATTTAACAGTAGGCTACATCTAAATGATGTGAGAGTGACATGTATTAATGTAGTGTTAATGAAAAAAAAAAATGAAAAAAAAAAAAAAAAACTTTTCCTAACTTCTTCAGACATTGTGTGGTGTTAAGCATGTTTATCTTCTGGAATGCATGTCTGTTTTCTTAAGGCTCGCTCATAGCAAAAACACATGCTACTGGGGGACTTTTAACACCTTAAGCCACAGGAAACTTTTCAGTCAGGAAGGCACGGAAGGTAATTTAACCATAAATGAAGACCCCTAGGTGTGAAAGACAATTTGGCCTAGGAGGGGAGGGTTAGAGATGGTCGTATTAAAATAAACAGAAAATTACAGAGAGAAGATCTGAAGAAGGCTATAAAATGATTGTCTTTTAATGAAACGCTTAAAAAAGGTTCTACATGATCATAATTGCAGATTGATAAACTCATAGAAGAGAAAATATGGAAGTAAGATATTAAAACTATGGTAATTTGAGAACATGACAACTAAAATTTAGATGAAATTTGAAACGTTATTGAGACTCAATAATAATTATTTGTTCTCTAAAGAATCAAATAGGCTACGTAGAAGCAGTGTTGAGGGATTAACAGTTGATAAATGTAAAATGCGTAAAAGGCATTTGAATAAACGCTTGTTCGTGTTGATTATGAAAGAAACAAAAGCTGATGTGTTGATTTTAAAAGATAAGCTTGTGATTTCGCTGAAACAGTTCAGTGCAACAGACACTCATTCTGAGTAGGAATTTATAATGTCTAAATTCCCTATATGGAAAAAAAAGAAACTATAAAAATTATGCTTGAATTGAAAATGCATTTAATTTATGGAAAAGATAACTCAAGCTAGGTTAGTGTTAAAATATGATAGATAAAGTCTGAAGTTAGTTTATGAAAGTGCAAAATATTAGTCCTGAATGGCTCAAAAGTCTCTCTTCTCATTCAAATGTCAGCTAAAAGCTGTTATCTGAGCATGTGTTGTAAATGTTAATGAGCTATTTATGGTAAAGCACAGTGTTTCAGTTGAAAAAACCATAGACACAGAGATGTTAAAAGAAACAATGTTACAGGATCTTATAAATTTAGAGGACAATTTGTAAATGTTTTAGAAGTAAAACTGAATGACTTTAAAGAAGTCTTTAAAATAATACTGTTTTGATTTGTTTATTTTAGAACCAGTGACTTCTTTGTCTGATTTTAGTTGCCACCATGAGACAGGGCCGATGGCTCCGGCTACAGAAGTAACAGTAACAATTGATTAAACAGTAATTGATTAAATACTGTTGTTTAAACGTTAGATTGAAGATAATTCTTTGATCGATATTGGACGTTCCCGTTAGATGGGATGGTTCTTGATTACCTTTTTTCAAAAAAAAAAAAAAAAAAAAAAAAGATTTTTCTTAACAAACAAACTATGATAATTCTGCTCAAGTGAAGTAGAGCTATAATCAGTGTGAAATGAGGTGTAGATTCCAAAGACGGGTAAGATTCTCCGGTGGCCAGTAGGGGGACGACCTAAGGCAGGAACTACACCGGCCACTGAGCACCTGCCCACCAGGCTAGGGAGGTGTGTCTATGAAAAGGGAGTGGTTGTGATGCTTCTGTTGGGCCAAGAGCATCTAGGGGGGACTATAAGAAATTATAAGTCTGCTCTGATCCAACTTCCACTCCAGTATATATATCCAAATGCTCCTTCACTTAAAAGAGCTTATTTATCATCGAGACAATTGCTTCTAATCTCAGTAATATGCAAATAGTATGACAGAGTCACAGCTGTCACCTATAGCGTGGGAGCGACAGTGGGCAATCGAGAACCATTGATTACAGGGACTCCAAACACAAAGAATGTTTTCAGACCATGAGGTGAATTAAATTTTCTGCTGTGAAGACAGTAACAAAATTTTAAGATGTTAGTTGCCTTAAGGGCAAGGAATTTTAGGTCATTGGACATGACAAAGGGCCATTAGTACATCGTGGTGGCTAAAAATGGAGACATATTTTGTAGATTCAAGGAAAAGTCTGAGTAACGAAGGAACTAATACATAAAATAAGTTATTGTAATGAATTTATTGTTACATTTTGTCTAAATTACAGTCTTAGAAGGCTGTTGAAAAGAGCATTTGTTTAGAGAAAGAGAGAGAGAGACTGCTTGAGGAAGGATTTATATTTTGTCTTTCTGTATTCGGCCAGCAAAAGAAAAGCTAAAACAAATTAATGATAATGAACAAAAATCAACACAGCTGACTTTTGTAAAAAAACAAATTAATAGACATGTTTTGAAAATGATTAAGAGGCCATGTAAATTAGGTAAAAGCTACAGGAAAATGTAAGTTTTAAAATCTGATTTAAAATGTAAATTTTTTAGAGAAAATATATGAATACGAAATATGAGCAATTCATACTCCGATGTGTGTATGTGTAAATAAGTAAGTAAGTAAGTCATTTATGATATAAAGTAGATTTGAATGAATTTCTAGATCAGTTTAAGTTCTGATGGAAGTTGGAATTGTGGAGTTGTATCGGAATCCATCATGGATTGAAATAAATTAAGTTATAGATTTGACGGCAACAATACAGTAAAAAATTGGCTAGATCAATATCAAATCAGCGAGAGAGCTTTTAACATTTGTGTGAACAAAGTGCGAGAATGTTGTTCGACTGACAAAAGAAAGTCTGTGAAGAAACAACTGACCTGATGGAGACGGTTGATGACTTAAAATGTTTGTAAATGACTGAGAATTGAAACTGATATGAGAGTGAGGGCCATTTGCGTTTCGGGTACATTGATGGGAGGACGAGATTGTGGCTTGGAGTGAAGAATGCAACGTTTTGTTTGGGAGGCAGAGAAAGATGTCTGGAGGACAGTGTTTAGTTTAGTGAATCAAAACACAATTATGTTAATTTGATGCACAAGTAAGATGGTGCATCAAAAATGGGGAATGGTTTATGATGGTTTGGGATTTCCCAAAGCCATCTGTGTTCCCAAAGCCATCGCACAGGTGGAGCAATGGATGTTGAGATTGAGTAAATCTCAGAATGGTTTAATTGAGTAAAGCCCTGCAAGAAGTCATTCTTCTCCCTAACAAAAGTCTGTAAAGTGTGCTAATAACAAGAAATGTTTCAACAGGAAACGCCTAGGGCGGATACAGCAGCACAGCGGACACACAGAACACATGTGACAATAACCTTAACATTTGTTTTTCTTTACAGAGAATGCAGACTTTTGGGCACATGGCATGAGCAAAGAAACACACACACACACACACACACACAAACAAATGATCAGATAAGAGCCTTTCAAAACCCAGGGGGTCAGAAGGACCATTTGTTTTAAAACCAGCTTGATCTTGTCATACAGGAGTGAATGAACAGGGCAGACTGTGCCCAATGAAATAATGGCTATGGATGAATTTGGCTAGCTATCCTGGCTTATTATTGTGACAGAAAGGTGCGACACCTGCGCAGCGCATAACTTAAAAATTTTCTTTTGCAGAATGTCAGGATGGATTGGATCAAAAAGAATTGATTCTGTTCCAAATGTATAAATATTGTTTTGTTAACATGAGTGTTTTTTTCAGGGAAAAAGGACTCTGAGAGCAAGAAATTATCTGGTGATAATGTTTCAGGTTGCTGATTTCACAGGTCGAATCAAGAGGGACGACCGACTAGATAAGCAGTCACTAACAAAAACACTTTAAGGTTTCCATTCACAGGTGAAAGCAGCCAGGAAATGGTTCAGTCCTAAAACAAGGTTGGAGATTGTGACACCTGCGTCAAAGCATCTTACCTTAAAATACACCAACCAACATCAGCAACCCCACATGCCAATGCGAAGAATAAAGTGAGGGATCAAAGGCTTGTGCTAGTAACAGCCTCCCTTACCTACGAGGGAAAAGACCATTGCAACTGCGTGCAAAACGTCAAAAATGGTGAAGACGGAACGTCAACGCATCTGGAGAAAGATGATTCGACCAACTAATGGTTTAGCAGAAGAATCTGTTTTTGTGAAGATGTTAATGATTTTATTTAATTGAATCAAACTAGGTATTGATTTGATTGGTGAAAATGTAGAAAATCTATGAATTGATGTGTAATAAGAAAAAATTACATTGGTTAGAAGAATGAACAAAATTATGCAGACGATTCGAGTAGTGGAAGTTACAGTGAAATGTATTAATTGAGTTAAGTTTTGTTTTGTTTTGTTTTCTTTTCATTTCTTTCCTTTTGTTCTGTTCTGTTCTGTTTTCTTTTCTTTTCTTTCTGAGGATGATGAAATGTAAAAAGGGTTAAAAGCAGCAATCATGCGTGTTACAAGATGACGTACAAGGACAGGATTTGAAATGAGGGGTGTTGAATTGATATGGTTTTCATACTATGACAAAGAGGTGACAGTGCATATCCATTTAACCCTGATTCAGTTAAAATATTTACTTGCTTGCTCCTTCAACAAGGTTCAAGTAGAAGTGATCAGTTATATGGAAAATCAGAAATGAAAGGTATAAATGTGATGAAATTACTTAAAATTGTTGCGTTTATTAGGTTATCAGAGAATGATAAAAAGGGAGAATTTGTAATGGCATTTTTAATCTTTCCTAATGATTTAACAGATTAATGCTGAATGTTCTCTGTCTGTATTCTGAGTTTCCTGATGTAACGTTGGTTCAGCTGGAGGGAGGTGTGAGCCCGAGAATTATCTGTATCTTAGGTTTCTATGCTGGGGGAAGATGTTCCTTCTTGTGTAAACGGTGGGGGTTGATAGATTCCCTTGCATTATAAAGTAGCAGGCCAATCTCTCTGAGGAGGAGGAGGACAGGAGTGCCAGTATCTGTCTGTCTCTGACTCTGGCCTGCAGCCTGGCTGCAAGGCTGGAGTCAGGGAACCATTCTCTTGCATGAATAAATTACTTTTCTTTTTAAATACAATTTGGATCTTGACGTCTCTTTGCCTGGGAATGCTGAGTTTAGTAATTGTTTTTTGCCACAACAGCGGCATACAAGCGTAATAAGAATCTGCAGGATATACTCGTTCAAAGCAAATTGCGCGTATCAACTCCAGCGGGACGAGTTGGTCGTTGCAAATACTTTGTGCCATCTAAATGGGCTATGAGTAGATTCAATAAAAAAATCTTTAAAATTCCTCGACCTTTGACCCACGAAACCACCAACTGTGTTTACCTGGCATTTTGTTCCAGATGTCGCAGACAGTACGTGGGCCAGACGAAAAACGAGCTTAGAACCAGAGCTTATCAGAAGCAACACAATATCGTACATAAACTGGATAAGAGACGACATCTGGTTGAGCATTTCCTGGCTCACGGCATTCAGGGTCACCTGTCTCCAGACGAATCGTACATGGTCCCTGAGGGAAAGACTCCACGCAGAAAGTGTATGGATCAAACGTCTGGACACAGTATTTCCCAGAGGCCTAAATGAGGCCTAAAATCCTTCGGGATTGGTGTCAGAGCCGGCTAAACATTACTCTACGGCTACTCGCACCTCTTCCCTAAACCTACCCGTCAATAACCCTCTTGCAATAAGACCTGAAAACATTTATTTTTTTCAAAAACAAAAACCCTAATTCATATAACCCTAACCCTTCTCCACTAAAACCCAACCACTTACCTGGGGGCCTGGTTAGCCCTCTGCGGGGCACCCCGACTCCTCACAGCCCTCTCCTGGGTAACCCACTGGAATCTACCCCTGGGTAATAGAATAACACATATCGGTTATCACATTTCTCTCACTAACACTTTCACCACTTACCTGGAATTCGGGCCCAGTGCACATTCAGTCATGTAGCCCGTCCTGTTTTAGCCCTCTTCGATTCAGACCTAGAGGAGCAGAGAAAAAAATACACACATTAAAATTTAACACATTTCTTTACTATTATATCATAAAAGAATAATAAAAACATTAAGGAGGGACTTTGGATTGTTTGTATACTAATATATGGGTTATGAGGTAGAATTATATATCACTCACATTACATATCCACATATCTTTTATCGATATATGTATAATGGAGAAATCGGGGCATTGCATTGTCACGGGCTTGGGCCTGGGGTGACCTTTACTGGTCAGCAGAAGGTAGGCCAATGCACAGCCATTTCTGGAGCCTTAGGGCTTCAGATCTTGGAATTTCAATTTCCTAACTCTAACCCTAACCCTACCTCTCCTGAAACCGAATCCTTGATAAATTTGAAACGTCGTTGTTACAGAAGGGGCTGTCTTTCATCCCTAAACCACTGGAGGGAACTACATGGAACAGGCTTGAGGCAGAGGCAGGACTCTCAGAATATCATAGAAGATTGAAATTAGCTGCCTTCTTTGGTGAAGAAGGACAGGAATCGAGTGGAAGGGCCCCCTTCACACCCAATTCGGGATGGGAGCCCCAGAGCAGCCAAATTCCGAGGGTTATTTTGGATATTATCCAGGAGGACCAGGGGCTCTTGAAAGTAATTAAGGAGGGGGTGGAGACCTGCAATCTTTCCGGGGGATAATGGGGGCTTTGAAGAGGTTGAGGAGGGACGGTTCCATTATCATCAAACCAGCAGATAAAGGGATCATGGTGGTCATCCTGGACAGGGAACAATATATTAGAGAAGCGGAGAGGCAATTAATGGACCAAGAATTCTACCTGGAGATCAAGGAACCCATTTATCCGGACTCGATTCAGGTCATAGCGGAGGAACTGATTAGGTTGCAGGACAGGGGGATTTTAAACAAGAGGCAGATTCAATATCTCAAGGGGCTGGGCACTCCTAGAGGTAGAAGATTTTATTTGTTGCCTAAGGTGCACAAGAACAAGGATTCCTGGCGTTTCCCTGATGTTCCTCCCGGAAGACCAATTGTTTCTGATTGTGGGAGTGAGAGCTATGGAGTGGCGGAGTTGATTACCTTTTATTTAAACCCACTTTCCACAAGACACGGGAGTTACGTGAGGGATACCTACCATTTCCTGGAAAAGATCCAAGCCCTGCAAGTAGCTCCTCAGGCCAGGCTTTTTTCTATGGATGTGGAATCCTTATACACCAACATAGAGACGAAGAAGGGACTAGAGACGGTCCAGAGATGCTTTCAAAAACATCCTGAGGAGGGTAGGCCGGATGACATCCTGTTGAGACTATTGGAGCTCAGCCTCACGAGGAATGACTTTTGAGTTTAATGGCCGTTTCTTTCATCAGGTAAAAGGGACCGCTATGGGCAAGCGTTTCGCGCGAGCCTATGCCAATATCTACATGGCTGATTGGGAAGAATCGGTCCTTCCAAAATGTAAGATTTGGCCTAACCAGTACCTTAGGTATCTGGACGATATCTGGGGGATCTGGGAGGGTACGGAAGAGGAATGGTCAGAGTTTGTTTTGACCCTTAATACCCATCATCCATCCATCAGGGTTAAATGGGACTTACATTTGGATAGGATTGACTTTTTGTACTTTACTATTTACAAGGGATCAAACTTCTTGGAGACCGGGAGATTGGACACCAAGGTGTTCTTCAAGCCCACGGACACCCATGCACTGTTACATCGGGACAGTCACCACGATGCTCATGTTTTCAAAGGGATAGTCAAATCTCAGCTCCTCAGATTCCGTAGGATTTGTACCAAGGAGGCGGACAGACGTGAAGCCACTATGACATTGATCAAGGCACTTAGAAAGAGGGGGTATTCCAGGAGCTTCCTTAGGTCAATAATGAAGGAGGAAAGAAAAGGATATGGGAGTGGCAGGAAAGACCAAACGGCTAGCAAAAAGATTCTTCCTTTTATTGTGCAATTTTTCCAATACAAGCAAGAAACTGGCGGCAGGGGTGAAGGGCAACTTTCACACAAGTTTCTTGATGGGAAGGCACTGGGAGAACAATGTAGAGTGGGTGGCAGCCTACAAGCGGGGGGCAGAATCTCCGAGATATGCTGGTGCATAGCAGGATGACCCCAGCCAATAAACCGGCGCCATACAAAACCCGCGACATCTTGGTGAGGGGCGAAAACAGAGCAATGCACAGGATTAGACGTGTAATTCCAATGGATGGCAAGAATTGTATCTACTTAATCCAATGCGCCTGGTGTGGGAAAAGGTACGTGGGACAGACCAAGAATTCTAAAGGTGAGGAGGATGTGGGGACACAGGTCTGCGGTTAGGAGAGGCGCCCGAGGGGGAGGACTTGTGGTCCCTCACTTCCAAAGACATGGAGTCCGGAACATTGGAATTTCCGGTTTGGAGCATGACCCCAACTGGACGAAGAGGGACAGACTCCGGAGGGAGAAATACTGGATTAAGAAACTGGGGACACGGTTCCCAAAGGGATTGAACCTAAGGCTGGGCTAAATAAAAAAGAATAATAAAAAGAGGTTAAAGGATAGGATTGGCTTTTGGTTTTCTTTCATTTAGGGGTGATAAATTATTGCTGAGCCCGTACCATGGGCTATCCTTGTACCAGCACAAGCACTAAAACCTACCCCTTACAGGGGATTAGTACTAAATATTCAATATGTCTTACCCTACCCCTCACAGGAGGGAGAGGTAATTGGAATAAACTTGTACGAACCCTATATCTGCACAAGCACTAAAACCTACCCCTTATAGGGGATTAGGATTAAATATTTAATATGCCTTACCCTACTCCTCATAGGAGGGTTAGTTTATTGGAATAAACTTGTATTACCCCTATAAATACCTGCACAAGCACTAAAACCTACCCTTACAGGGGATTACTACTAATATTTAATGCACCTTACCCCTACCCCTCAAAGAGGGAGGGGGTTTATTAGAAGATATATGGGACTATCCGTATACTTGGACTAGCACTAAATACCTACCCCTTAAAAAGTGGAGTAGGACCAGTGCCCGGTTGCATAAAGCACCTTAAGTGAAATTTTCCCTTAAGTTCGCCCTTATGTTTCCCTTAAACCTAAGGGTGTTGCAGAAAAATACCCTTAAGTGTTACTTAACTGTTTTTTTTAAGTGAAACGTCATAAACACTTAGAATTTCCCTTAAATGCTTTTTTTTTCACTTAAATAATCCCTTAAAAAGCGTTAAGTGTTGCATAAAACCCCTTAACGGTCATTTCCCTAAGTATAACTTAAGGTTTGAAAATCGTAACCTTAAGAGTAACGCGGACAAAAAATAAGACGACATGGGCTGAATTTATGGAACCAGCTGAAGATAATTATGTGCCAAGAAGAATTTTTAGGGATAGGGAGAACCCTATTGTTGCATGAATACCGTTTTGATCGACGCGCAATATTTGACATCACTAACAAACTAGGACGGCGACCTCGACCGTGTCACAGATCGCAACCACTCTTCACCTGCGGTGTTTCAACTGCTTATAGCACTGCGTTTTTTTGCAACTGGGAGTTTTCAGACGATAGTGGGAGATGTTTTCCACGTTCATAAATCGTCTGTCAGCAGAGTGGTTCACCGGGTTGCGGGGGCTATTTCCCGCTTGTGTTAGTGTTTTGCGTATCTATGGCAACAACAGACTTTTATAACGTGAATCCAGGATCGCTGTCGTGAAACACTTAAATGTTTCCCTTACCTAAGAGAAATCGTTTAAGAGATTATATGCAACACCCTTAAGTTATTCTCTTAGGTAAGGGGAAATCGCCCCTTAAGTGTCATACTTAAGGGAAAAACTTAAGGTGCTTTATGCAACCGGGCACAGATGTTTTACATGCTAAATAACCCTTGTAGGAAGGATCTAATTAATTTATTATTATTATTATTATTATGTATTATTTTGCAATTATTATGTTTTTATTATGTGATTATTACGTTGTTATTATTATGTTACTATTATGTGGTTATTATGGGGTTATATATTAGGTTATTATTATTAAGTTATTATTAAAATATTATTTAGTTATTATTAGTTATTATTAAGTTATTATTATGTTATTAAGTTGTTAGTATTATGTTATTATTATGTTATGAGTATTATGTTATACTTGATATGGCCAAGATGGCGCCGCTGTGTTTGTGTTTGGCACGCCGTCCTTTTCTGTTATGTTTGCTGGCGATCATTGTGCTAATCCCTGTTTTCATCCGCAATGTGTCATCGATATTTGTGTACGACCGTCTGACACTGTTACAAATACGCGGTAACATGACCACCAATTTGCCTGGATTTGCCGAAGATTCAAATCTACCACCATTCCTAGCCTCCGTGCCGCCCTATCTGTGGCGTCCTATTTGTCCGTCGCCTCGCAACAGGAGACGCAGGAGACGAGGAAAAAGAGGCGGTCTTCACGTAAAAAATCAAAGAATACCTGGCATCTTCTTCCGTTCGCATGGGTGTTTCCGGCTGCTTCAAGAATATATCCGAGGGTTATGGAGGGTTTGATCTACATCGCTTTCTACAGTACAGCTGCCGATGGCTCTCACCGGCTCTCCCAGTCACCTGCTGTCCGCCTCCTCTTCGCCGGCCTGCGCGGATCCATCGGCAGGGCAGCGTGAAAGAGAATCTCCCTCTCAACCCGCGCAGTTCCTCGCCAGACTGGTAACAACAGACCCGGTGCGTGCAGCTCTGTTGAACGCTCGCTCGGTCACAAACAAGACGTTTGTCCTGAATGACTTCATCTCCACTCGCGAGTTGGATGTCTTCTTTTTGACGGAGACCTGGATCAAACCAGGTGACAACAGCGCTTTTTCTGAGCTCCTCCCCCCTGGCTATTCTTTCCTGAATACACCGAGAGTGACAAGCCGTGGAGGCGGGGCTTGCCACAGTGTACAATCAGAAGAACATAAACTGTCGCTCCATCTCATGTAGGAACTACAGTAGCTTTGAACTGCAGTTATTCCTGATACAATTGACACCCCCTACACTGTGTGCTGTTCTATATCGCCCCCCTAAATATAATAAGGATTTTATTTCTGAATTTACTGATTTTCTTGCTGATGTAATGCCAAAATATGATAATTTTCTTATTTGTGGGGACTTAAATATTCATGTCTGCTGTCCATCCAGTCAATTAGTTAATGATTTTCAAAACCTGCTAACCTCTTTGATCTAACTCAGTCAGTGAATGCTCCCACACACAAACATGGTCACACGCTTGACCTCATAATGTCACATGGCTTCCCAATATTAAACATAGAAATACTGGACACTTGCATTTCAGACCACTTCCCCATTATATTTGACTTCACGGACCCCCTCACCTCCAGCAAGATCCCTTGCTCCAGTTTGTAGCCGCCGTATCATCACTTCTACTACAGCTGATGAATTTGCTACTGCCTTCATGAATTCAGGTTTTCATGCCCTTTGCGAAAGTCCACCTCTGTGGCCTGAGGAATTCATCTCTTCTTTTTATTCCATCTGTTCAGAGATTTTGGACTCAGTTGCACCCTTAAAGATGAGGTCCATCAAACCTAAACCTGATTGCTGGTTGAATGACACCACGCGCGCCCTGAGGAGGCGCTGTAGACAGGCTGAACGGAGGTGGAAAAAGGACAAGCTGCATGTGTCCCTGGGTATTCTGAGAGACTGTCTCTCTGACTATCAAATTGCTGTTAAAGATGCCAAATGTAAATACCTCTCAAATGTTATTTCCAATAGCTGTAATCGGCCCCAAGTTTTGTTTAGTACAATTCAGTCTGTTACAAATCCAACTGTTAACGTGCTTGAAAATGTATCTCAATCAACCTGTGACGAGTTTCTCCATTACTTTGTAGACAAAGTGGCCTCAGTTAGACAGAGTGTAAACAGCAGTATAGCTGTTGGTTCATATGTGCACCTACTACCTCCTTCTCCTCCTGCTGTTTTTGATGTGTTTGAGCCAGTGTCACTCTTTCAGCTCTCCAAAGTTGTCCAGAAGCTGAGATCTACCAACTGTTCCCTGGACATTGTTCCATCTAGAGTGCTTAAACAGGTTTTTGACACAGTAGGACCATGTCTTCTCTCTTTTTTCAATGCTAGCCTTAGCTCAGGGTCTGTCCCAACTGTTTTTAAGCAGGCTGGTGGTCAGGCCACTAATCAAAAAACCTAATCTTGATCCATCAGTTCTCTCAAATTTCAGACCAGTGTCCCATCTGCCTTTTCTCTCTTAAGTTCTGGAAAAGCTTGTCTTCATACAACTCCAATCATTCTTGGATCAAAACCACATTTTTGAAAAATTTCAATCCGGTTTCAGGGCACGCCACAGCACAGAATCTGCACTGTTAAAAGTGCAGAATGACATCTTGCTATCCTTGGACGCCAAAAAACCTGTGCTGTTGGTAATGCTGGACCTTACTGCAGCATTTGATACGGTGGACCATTCTATCCTCCTGACCCGTCTGGCCCAGCAGGTGGGCCTTCAAGGACCAGTGCTGCAGTGGTTCAAGTCATACCTAGCAGATAGAACCTTTTCTGTGATGATCAATGATCTCTCTTCTTTTCCAGCCCCATTTTCCTCTGGTGTGCCACAGGGTTCCATCCTTGGCCCTGCTCTATTTTCCTTGTACATGCTCCCCTTAGGTTCTGTGATATCCCGGCATAATGTCTCTTTCCATCTGTATGCAAGTCAAGTCAAGTCAAGTCATCTTTATTTATATAGCGCTTTTTACAATACAGATTGTATCAAAGCAGCTTCACAGTGATAACATGAAAATAATACAAAAAATAATTTCATCATCGTCCACCTTTAAGGCAGATCTATAATATTGTTGAATATTAAATGTCCCCAACTAAGCAAGCCAGAAGGTAAGGCAACAGCGGCAAGGAACCAAAACTCCATCAGGTGACAGAAGGGAGAAAAAAACCTTGGGAGAACCCAGGCTCAGTCGGGGGCCAGTTCTCCTCTGGCCAATGAGTGAACAGTGTGTGAAGTTCAGAATGAATCAGAGTATTTGTCCAGTTCCGGTTGGTTGAAGTCGGAGTGGAGAGGAGGAGAGACTGGTTGACACTTCAGGTCAGCGGCGTCGTCGTGTCCTGGCGCTGGTCCTTCATCAGATCTGGATACGGGCCTGGTTCCGGTGGACAGCGGTAAACCTCGGGATAGACAGAGAGACTAATATTAGCGTAGACGCCATCCTTCTTATGATGTACCAAGTACATCAGGATTACGGGAAGTGTTCCCGGTCCCCGGCTGTTCTAAACTATGCAGCCTAATTATATAAGTCTATAATGTATTATGTGTATGCTAGGCCGAAGAGATGTGTTTTTAGTCTAGATTTGAACTGACAGAGTGTGTCTGCCTCCCGGACAATGGTAGGAAGACTGTTCCAAAGTTTTGGTGCTAAGTAGGAAAAGGATCTACCGCCAGCAGTCGATTTTGATATTCTAGGTATTATTAACTGGCCGGAATTTTGAGATCGCAGTAGACGTGAAGGACTATAATGCGTTAAGAGCTCGCTCAAGTACTGCGGAGCTAAACCATTTAGTGCTTTGTAAGTGATCAGCAATATTTTAAAATTTATACGATGTTTAATAGGCAGCCAATGCAGTGTTGACAGAACAGGGCTAATATGGTCATACTTCCTGGTTCTAGTAAGAACTCGAGCTGCTGCGTTTTGGACTAGCTGTAGTTTGTTTATTAAGCGTGCAGGGCAACCACCCAGTAGAGCATTACAATAATCTAGCCTTGAGGTCATAAACGCATGAACTAATTGTTCTGCATTATTCATGAGAGCATATGACGTAATTTAGATATATTTTTAAGATGGAAGAAAGCGGGTTTTACAGATACTAGACACATGACTTTCAAATGAAAGATTGGTATCAAAGAGCACACCCAGGTTCCTAACCGACGACGAAGACTTAACAGAGCAGCCATCAAGTGTTAGACAGTACTCTAGGTTATTACGTGTGGAAGTTTTTTGTCCAATAATTAGAATCTCTGTTTTTTCTGAATTTAGTAGTAGGAAATTACTAGTCATCCAATTTTTTATATCAGCTATGCATTCCGTTAATTTTGTGAATTGGTAGGTTTCGTTAGGTTTTTGAAGAAATATACAGCTGAGTATCGTCGGCATAACAGTGAAAGCTAATTCCATGTTTCCTAATGATATCTCCTAATGGTAGCATATACAGAGTGAACAGCAGCGGTCCTAGTACTGAGCCTTGTGGTACGCCATACTGAACTTGTGATTGATAAGACATCTCTTCATTTACTGCTACAAACTGATAACGGTCAGATAAGTATGATTTAAACCATGCTAGTGCAATTCCACTAATGCCAACATAATGTTCGAGTCTATTTAAAAGGATGTTGTGGTCAAATGGTGTCAAATGCAGCACTGAGATCCAGTAATACTAATAGAGAGATACAACCACGATCGGATGATAAGAGCAAATCATTTGTGACTCTAACGAGAGCTGTCTCGGTACTATGGTACGGTCTAAATCCGGACTGAAAATCCTCGCAGATATCATTTCTTTCAAGAAAGGAACACAGTTGTGAGGATACTGCTTTTTCTAATATCTTTGACAGAAATGGCAGATTAGAGATCGGCCTGTAATTGACTAGTTTTGTAGGATCAAGTTGCTGTTTTTTAACAAGCGGTTTAATCATAGCTAGCTTAAAGGTTTTTGGTACGTATCCTAGAGACAAAGATGAATTCATGATATTAAGAAGAGGATCTATGACATCTGGAAGCATCTCTTTCAGCAGCTTAGTCGGTATAGGGTCTAACATGCACGTTGTCGATTTAGATGATTTGACGAGTTTGCAAAATTCTTCCTCTCCTATAGCAATGAATGAATCAAATTTTCCCTCAGGGAGACTACAATGCACTTCCTGATGCGATACTGTATTAGACGGTTGCATAGTTATAATTTTGTCCCCTGATATTATCGATCTTATAAGTGAAGAAGTTCATAAAGTCATTACTGCTGTGTTGCTTGGAAACTTCTGGGCTTGAAGCTTTCTTTTTCGTTAGTTTAGCCACTGTTTCAAATAAATACCTAGGATTATGTTTATTTTCTTCTAATAGGGTTGAAAAATAAGCAGATCTAGCAGCTTTTAAAGCCTCTCTGTAAGCAATCGAGCTCTCCTTCCATGAAATCCGAAAACACCTCTAGTTTTGTTTTCTTCCAGTTGCGCTCCATTTTTCTGGCTGCTCTCTTAAGGGCCTGAGTGTGCTCGTTGTGGCCACGGCGTTGGACTATGTTCTTTAATCTTCTTTAAGCGCAGCGGTGCAACTGTGTCTAAAGTGCTGGAAAAGAGAGAGTTAAAAGTTTCTGTTGCAATATCAAGTTCTTCTAAGCTATCCGGGATGCTGAGATGATGAAACTGATTAGGAAGATTATTGATAAAGCAATCTTTAGTGGCAGAAGTGATCGGTCTAACATATTTATAACACGGAGTCGGCTTTGCAGCCTTGGCTAAATGTAATTTACACGAGACTAGATAGTGATCTGAGATGTCATTGCTCTGCTGCAGTATTTCAACGGCATCAACATCTATTCCATGTGATAGTATTAGATCTAGAGTATGATTACGGCAATGAGTCGGTCCTGACACGTGTTGTCTAACTCCAATTGAGTTTATAATGTCTTTAAATGCCAGTCCCAATGCATCTTTTTCATTATCTATGTGTATATTAAAGTCACCAACAATTAGTACTTTATCTGCAGCCAATACTAATTCTGATAGAAAGTCCGCAAATTCTTTGATAAAGTCTGTATGGTGCCCTGGTGGCCTGTATGCAGACGATGTGCAAATCTATCTGCCAGTTGCCCAGAACTCCCCAGACATACTGTCCATCCAGACATGTCTGCATGACATTAAACATTGGCTGTCACAGAATTTGCTCTGTCTAAATGATTCAAAGACTGAATTTATTCTATTTGATGCCTCTAGTTCAACAAAGGCAGCTCCCGATCTTGCACCTCTGACCACCCACCTCAGTTTTGTAGTCAGGAATCTTGGAGTGATTTTGGACAGTAGTCTGAAGCTCGATAAACAGGTAGACTCTGTGATCAGGGCAAGTTTCTTCCAGCTTCGTCGGTTGGCCAAGGTCAAACCATTCCTCAGCTGTAGTGACCTTGAGAAAACAATCCACGCTTTTATTAGTTCACGCTTGGACTACTGCAATGCCCTCTACATCGGGTTAAATCAGGCCTCTCTGCATCGTCTACAGCTTGTCCAGAATGCAGCGGCCCGGCTTCTTACCAACACCTGTAAACATGACCACATCACTCCTGTCCTGCAATCTCTCCACTGGCTCCCGGTCGAGTTCAGAATCCAGTTTAAGAATCCTACTGTTCGTTTTTCTGCTCCATCCATGGCCTTGCACCTCTTTATTTGTGTAACATCCTGACCCTCCACCAGCCCAGCAGAGCCCTGCGCTCCTCTGAACAACATCTGCTGGTGGTCCCACGGTCCAGGTGCAAAAAGTGGGGTGATCGTGCCTTTGCGGGTAGCGGGGCCAAAGCTCTGGAACGCTCTGCCCCTGGAATTACGCTCCATCATGGGCTTACCCTTGTTCAAGACCAGGCTGAAGCACCATCTCTTTAGATTGGCCTTTGACACCTGATGGACAACTGATTAGCATAATGACTTTATAGATGTTCTGTATTTTATTTTATTGTATTTTATTTATTTTTTTCTTTGTCTGTACTTTTTGTTTCTGTCCAGCGCTTTGATCAACTTTGGTTGTTGTAAAAGCGCTTTATAAATAAAAATTGATTGAATTGATTGATATTATGTTATTATTATGTTATTGTTATGTTATTGGGATGTTATTGGTATGTGGTTATTATTATGTTATTATTATGTTATTATTATGTTATTACTAGGTTATTGGTATTTGGTTATTATTATTGTTGTTGTTATTATTATTATTTTAAGATTATGATAGGATTATATTATTTATAAGTTTATTATTATTATTATTATTATTACTACTATTATTATTATTATTATTATTTGTTGTTAGGTTACCTGTTCTCTTGTTATCTTACCTTATTATTATTTTTATTATTATTATTATTATTATTTTTATGTATATATTATTCTATTATTTCATAATATTTATGTTATTTTTAGTGTATTGGTTTCCATGAATTTTCTATGGGGTGGTGGTTAGCACTGGTTGATTAAGGACGGGAAGACCCGTGTTCAAGCCCCAAGAAAGAAGTTTTTTTTTGTATGTTATTGAGTTAGTAAATACTGGGAGATGACTAGACGGAGAGAGAAGGGCAATAGCAAAGGGGTTAAGGTCTGTGGGTTGGGGACAGGGGGATCCAGGTTCAACACTGTTTTTTTGTGTTTTGTTTTTTTTAGGTTGTGGATACGGAATTGAGGACATAAGGGGGGTGATGAGTTAATGAATTGAGAGGTGATGGATGTGGTAGAGTGGGGGGCAGTGGGGGGGCAGTGGGGGGCAGTGGGGGGCACCGGGGGGTTGGGGACCGGGAGATCCGGGTTTGGGACTCGGTGGGGTTTAGTACCAGTTTTTTCTGGAAGAGATAGGATTTGTTACCAAAAGACCTAAGATTAGGTTGAGGGAATAGGTTACACGAAGATGGTATATATAAAAAATACGACAAAAAAACCGAGAGGGGAGATACAAGAGGTTGGAACCACAAGGGTGGGTCCACGGAAGAAGAATTGCCAATAAAAAACGATGGGTTAACCCCCTGGGGTCGGCAAACGCGCGGGCGCGTTTTGCTCGTTTTTTTTTTACATAGCAGCAAAATAAACCTAAAATACTCAGTCAGTTTTGGTCATACAGCCTTAAGAAATATGAAAAAATAAGCTGTTAAATGTCTACTTTTTTATGTGTCCACTTACAATCGAAATAAAACATTGTGCTTTTGTAAAATAAAGAAAGTAAACAGGAGTGCTTTCTGCCTCTCCGTCTCCGTGAACTTTTTTTCTAAAGCACGTCTCTAAACTCAAATAAAACTCAGCGAATACTATTCACTCAGACATGAGATATATATCTCTATAATCATTTAAGTGTGTAGTTTTAAATTATCTAATTCAAAACTAAAAGAAATATTCTCTGTTTATGTAATCTATATATAAAGAGCGAGAGATCAGCCGTCCTCATTATCTTTCTGCCAGCTCATTATCTGCTAATGTGACACGCCCATCGACAGCGCGCGCGCTATTCAAATTCTAATCTGAAGCAACCACATGCAAACCAGTCAACGCCCACAACAGCTGGAAAACACGCTCGCTGTGAGGAATAATAATATCGTGATAATCCTGGAAATTTTACCTCAAACGTGCTGGAGTAGCCGAACAACGGATCCAGCTGCAGATCATCAGTAAGTGCTTTGTTCTAATCGCGATATGAAATGGTGTCTGTAAACCGCAAAAGACTGTTTAAATTTGAATCGCGTTTCTGTGTTTGAATGAATGCACAGCGCATGCTGTTGTTTACTACAGCTCGCGCGAGTTTCGCTTTTAGCAAACTATCTATATTGCCTACTGAGATGAGTAAAAATCGACTGAATACGTTTAAATAAAATGTATTTGTATAAGCAACATATTAAACTGCAAATTAACATTTATGCCCTAATATAGGCTATATTATAAAAGACCATATGTTACAGACGAAATATGAAAGACAACATTTCGTTTTGGATGGATTATTTATAAAGCTTTTACTGCCACATCAAAACCTAATTTACAAGGTGCAAACAAAATCTTAAAAGGTCAATATAAGCCTTCTCTATAAATTATTTTTGTTTTATTAGTGACAAATTTGGGGAGAGGATAGCCTACATAATCCAAAACTTTCTGAAAATACGAATGAGAATTAACTGCACAATTAGAAATGTTTACCTTGGATATTATACAATTTATGTATACAGTTTGTGGAAAAATACACTTTTTTTCAAGATGTTTCCAACTCTGAACCAATTCTGTAGTAATATTATATATATATATATATATATATATATATATATATATATATATATATATATATATATATACCGGTATATATATGTATGTATGTATGTATGTATGTATGTATATATGTGTGTGAGTTGTCTTTGCATTTTTTCTTGTAGCCACAGTGACACCTAAGGCTCATTAGTATGCAGCATTAGCAGGTCTTCTTTGTCTCCTCAGGTGTAAATGAGGACATTATTCATGACCTTGTTGGATCATTCACGCCCACCTGCATATTGCCTTTCCAAACAAAAAGTGTCTTACAAAATTTAAATCAATCTATTGTTTAATGTGAACGATTAGCCCGGATGATTTTCAGATCATTTTGGAGTAAATACTCTAGCCGACAACATCCATTAGTCAAAAGTATTGTGGGAATATGTGAAGTTGGTCGTTTGTGGTCTTATATCAGAACATTTAAGTTTGAGTTTTTTGAATAACCACGCATAAATAATATTCTCTCAAAAATGCAAACATGTACATACATGTTGCTCACATATTATGATAGCCATGTTCGTGCTAAATAGAGTGTAATTACACCTTTGCCATTAATATGTTTATAAGCAACTGAAAAAAATACAAATATCAGGGCATATCAAAACATCTCAAGGACCCCAAAAACACCTTAGACTCCAGAGGGTTAAACAATGGGAGAAAAGGAGACCAGATTCACGATGGATAAAGTCGATAAGGGACCGCCGGAATACTGAGGATTGTGGGAAAAACAATTGGGAGGTTGCCAGGAGTGTGATAGGAGGTGCATTAAATGGGTTGGTTTAGGAAGATGAAAACTTGTTAAGGTTTATGCTGCCTTGCGAATGCACTTGTTGCGGTAAGTGTGATGTCTGTTAAGGTTAGCATTTACTTAGAGGTGACGGTTGGTAGAAGCTTGGTATTTTAGTACCTGCCAATCTGAACCTCGTGACACAGGCTTTTTTTGGGTGCCCCGAGATACCTTGCGGTAGGGATGGGGAAATGAAGCCTCATGAAGCAATGAGGCTTTCCCCTGACTGTTCCGGGAAAAGATTCAAAGCTTCGAGAGTGTTGAGAACAGCGCCATCTGGTGCTTATTTTAAATAAAGCAGCCAGAAGCCTGTGTTGGAAGCTCTGGCAGATGAAGCAACCACAACACACTTCATAGTTTCAATGTTATGTGTACAAATAAAATCCTTACATGTTTGTTTGATTTGTTCATTAAATAAATACATTTTCCCATTAAAGTGTGACAATAAAATATAATATAAGCTTATATGATTCAATAAGATTTAATGTAGTCCTACTTTCTATTTCTCCTCTTAGACAGTACTTCCCCAGCCTTAGAGAACACTCTTTCACATGGTACAGAGGAGGCCGGGGTACAAAGAAACTGTAATGCCAATGTATAGAGATGAGGGTAGACATGTTTCTGCATTCTCCAGTATTCAAGTGGATCTTCAGCTCTTTGTATGTTTGTCTCTGTAAGGTATTTATCCACTTCTACGATCGCATCAGAAGTGGCATTTGAGCTTTGCTCCACAGCACTGTCCAACAGAAGCCAAAGGTTTCCACCTTAGAAGAGTTAGGAGAATTTTGTTGTATTATTGGGAGTGACTGTACATGTACAGATGGTACTCAACCAGAATGCCTATTACCGCCGCGACAGGCACCGCGGCGAAACTACCGCGGTAAAAATAATCCAGTCGCATTTCAAAGTCATTCGCGAAATGACCGCCAGGTGGCGCAGAGGGACATTGTGCAAAACAGCCGCTATTGCCGTATTTTGAAATGTAAGCGGGGTTAATGTCAATTAACAGATGAAATAGGCTACTATAGAACATTGTTTAGGACAGAAAAATAGAATCATAATTTTAAAATAGAGACGAGAACAATATAGCCTTTATTTCATATTGTAGCCTAGACGTCGGTGGGCGACATAAGCCTATTGCCCGTTGGGAGCAGCGTGATAAAATAATAATAATAACAAAAATAACGAACAAAAATAAATTAGGTGCAAAGAAGCTGATTATTTGTTTACTACTCAACTGAGGAATGAGACGAATGATGAGCGCTTTTCTGGAAGAGATTGGATAAACCGGGCATTTTTAAATGAGTTTCATGGCCGAGTGGCAGAACTTACGTATCGGTCATATGGATGACACGGGTTCGAATCCCGAACAAACATAGATTATTGTACATTTTATATTAGCCTATTAATGCATTTCATAGCCTATTATTAATGCAGACAATCAAACAAACAAAACATTTTTTTTATACAGGATAGCCTTTTTTTTTGTTCATATAGAGTTTGTAAAACATGGTTTTAATAAGGTGCGATTTGCCAGGGGGGACGGGGATTTCCTTCTGGTCTAAACATCCCTGCTTCTGCTGAATTATTTTAATCCCCCCTCCCTCCACAGTAATCAATGCTATAAATTACTTCACCATTTAAAATATATAAAATAAAGATATGCAACAGGCACGTTTAAACGACAAACAATAAAATCAGAACCAGTTTCAGTTCATGGTTCCAGTGCCTTAATGCATGCACGGCTTTCAAAATGTCACAAAGCGTTTTGAGATTATTTTGAATGAAATATTGAAGTTTTTAATTAAGTATTTTGGCACACCACGCCGAGTGGCGCTATCCATTGTTCTAAAGTCGGGTTTTATTCTGGCATGTTGAATTAATGTTCGGCAGACGCGGCTGCGCGTTCATTTGGATTTATTTTTCTCATAACAGACAGCTAAAATAACTTAGGCCCTTTAGGCTACTCCGTGGTTTTTTAGTCATACAGATCAGAGTAGAGTAGCCTAGCCTACATCGGTCAAAACTGTAAACTTGTAGCTATTCATATTCAAACTTTTATTCAAAAGTTTATCTGTCGTCTCTGCATGTCTCCGGGAACTGCGCGTCACAAAAATGAACCGAAAGCCACTTTCCTCCGCTCAGTCACGATAAGAAATCGGCTCTGTCTAAAGCCTTTAAATGTCTAAATATTTAATAAATGTTATCTGATTAGGTAATCCGTATGAAACCGAGAGGTGCAGATCTATTCAAAAGCTGTGAGCGCTTCCCAATGATGACCGGACAAGGGTGAAAATCTCGCTATAATTAAAAGTCTCTAGGCTAAATCGCCCTGAATTAAATTGTAAAAATAGATCAGATAATTTATTTGTCGAAATGTTGCGATATTGTTTCATTTAAGTTCATAAATATTATATAAATGTTATTTAGTTTAGCAGCAGCAAGCACTGTGGTTCGAGATTTATAGGCTATAAAAAAATAATAATAGATAATTCACAAATCGCGCACCCTGGTTGTAAGGATCCAAAGATCCCCGTGGAATTTAACATTGAGTTGAACATTGTATTCATGACAACAAATGAACATGCGTTTGAACAAATGAACATGCGTTTGAACAAATGAACATGCGTTTTGAACAAATGAACATGCGTTTGAACAAATGAACATGCGTTTGAACAAATGAACATGCGTTTGAACAAATGAACATGCGTTTGTATTTAGGCTTGCTTGGAAAAAGCTGCCCAAACCGAGGTAGCGTTTTATTTCTTCAATTATTGAAATAATTAAATGTTTATTAATAAACTTTTATGACAGAAATATTAGCCTATTAGCCTACATGTAGCCTAAATAATTTTATTTCATTATCAACACTTTACTAGCCTAATGCTATGTCTAGAATGAAGTGTGAATTGCGACTTCTCTTTGTCTTAAGTCGGTCTCAAACTCAGATCGCCTGTGGGGGGTTGGGGGTTCAGGAGGTGTTAATGTTCCGTCTTTCATATGCAGAGTGAGCCTGATGACCAGGCAAAGGCAAAATACTTTTAAAGATAAATCTCTCGATGTGTCCAAATGTAGGCCCTTAAATTATAAATACTGTAGTTTTATGTAGGCTATTGTATTTAAAGGGGTTTCACACACACTTTCAGTTGAAGTGTTCAATCCATTTGTTTCAACTGGTTTTGTAGAATTTTAACACGTTTGAGTAGTGTGTTTGTCAACAATCTGGCATTATCTAAACATGAACTATCGACGAAACGCGTTCTTGCCAACTAAACGAATGCATGTGAGCAGCAGATACAGAGCTCTTTTATTCGCGATCCACCTCGTTTTATTGTACGGTGAATTCAACCAGGCATTCTGTTTGAAGCAAGACTCAATCATGTTACAGTTTTTTTTTCGTGATTTGTCTGGATGACACACACCGACATCAGTATTATCAGCTGTATAATGGGGTTTTACCCTGAAATCTTGTTTAATTTCGAGAGAGACCCCGGCGCGCGCAGTGCAGGGAGACATAAACTAAAATAAAAGAGATCCAGCGCGAGAGAGAAGCAAAGAAAATCTTAATTTATGTTGCTTTGAACTATTTTCGTTTTGTAGACTAGCCTACTGTTTTAATTGTTTATTTAGCTGCAATTTCTTTGGCAATACAGATTTAAAATGTTGCAAGAATAAGATTCTGTTTCTTACTTAATAAACTCTAACTCGATGCAACCCTGTTTTAAATAAATAAACTGCCCCCGACACTTTATTTAAACCTTGAAATGTCCAGGATCTGTTTTTAAAAATTTCTTCCTTTGCTCATCTCAATTTCGTGGATGATTCACAAAACAATAATTTAGCAGATTAAAGATAGCTTCCATTTTCATTTTCTGACGCGATCGGCTGATAATCTTTCCTTCATCAGTTTTGTCGTCTGTGCAGCGGCTCTACTGGAAAGTAGCAAATTTATGTTGTAATGTGCCATTGATAATTAAACAAAACGCTTGACTTCAATAAACAGTTACCTATCTAAGCATCAAGAATGGTAAAACATTTAACGCTGTCAGCCAAAGCTAGTGAGATTCGATCTCGCGTCGCTTGAAGCTCCGTGAAGCTCGTGCTGTTGCGTTGTCCACTGCACTACCGTCGGTCCGCTGAAGAGACGTTGCTCTTGCAAAGCCCAGATGTAGCCTAATATTTTTCTATTGCAATGTAATTTTGAAATGTTTTTTTTTATTAAAATTAGTACATTTAATTTCAGTCTTGTGATTATATGAATTCATTTAACTACATGTTTAACTTGAATTGATCTGTTTTACCACATTTCAATCACTCTCAATGAGCCGCGGCGCGGCGGCAGATTACACAATAGAGAGAATAAACTGACACTTTTCAAAGTCTGCGATTGTAGCGCCTCTTAGCGGTCAAAGGCAGCAAATACACCCCCGCAATTTTACCGCCGCGGGAACGGCGGCGGTAAAAGTCTCATTCTGGTTGAGTACCATCTGTACATTGACTGAATACAAGACACATCAACGGTCAACAATTATAAAATACAATAATAAAATAATAATAAATAAGTATTTGAGCTTGGTGTGGGCTGTTGGGTTGATGATGGTGCTTCTGTTGACTGAGTGCTTGATGATGTGGATGGTCTTTCATCTTCGGCCCTAATGACATTCCCACATTCTGCTTTTAGCCGTTTGACAGCCTCTGTCATTTTAGTTTGGTTAAGGAAACCCAACTTTTTAAACCTTGGGTCCAGCAGAGTTGCCATGGTCATTATGCTGAGCGACTCCATACTCCAGATATGCTCCCTGAGACGCCGGATGAGGTTTTCTGTTAATTCCTTAGTAATTGGCATGGTTAACCTATGAAATACAAAATGATTTAATACAAAAATACAAAATTAATAAAAAAAGACATAGAAATTTGCTAACGAGTATTCTACACAAATAAAAATAAATACCTTAGTTGTTCAACCTGTAATGAATGGTGAATCATTTTTAGCAAAGGAATTACTTTGGAGCCAGACACTCGTTTTTCCTCGGACAGCTCTACTGTGGCCTGGTGGAATGGGGCGAGAACACACAGAATTTGCTGTATGGCTTCATAGTCCTGTGCATGAAGTGGAGCTATATCAGTTTTAAGTGAGGCAAGGGATGCTCCCACAGTTTGCCTTTCCCCATGGAGCCGTTGAAGCCAGTGAAAAGTGCTGTTCCAGCGTGTTTCCACTTCATTCACCAGTTTAAGAACTGGCCTGTTCATCTCTTGCTGCACCTGGGTCAACATTTCTTTGGCAGAGGTGCTGCTTCGAAAATAGGTGACCACTTTTTTAGCTTTGGTCCGAATGTCACACAGAGCTGGTACCTGATCAAAAGACTTTTTAACCATGGTGTTAAGTGCATGTGCAATGCAAACTGAATGTCTCACTTGCAAAATTCTTGCACAAGCAATCATGTTTGCTGCTGCATCTGTGACAAGACACTTCACTTTGTCCTTGATTGCCCACTCCATCATGACATTCGTTTTCACCAGGGCCATATTTTCCGCTGTGTGCCTGTTTGGGAACTTCTCGACATCCAACAACACTGTATTCAGCTTATAACTGTCATCAATGTAGTGGCAGGTTATTGCAAGATATGCATCCGTGTTGATAGAAGTCCACATATCCGATGTTATAGACACAGCAGTTGCTTTTTCCATGTTTGCCTTGGCCTTCCTCTTTGCTTCTTCATATTTTGAAGCCACCATTTTCTTTAAAGCCTTTTTGAGTTCACAAAACATTTATAGTACAATTATATTATTATAGATAAATATTTGTTATATAGATTATACATAAAAATCAACCTCTGTTATACTCACCTGGCATGGATGAGGCCCTTGAAACCCTCATCCTCAACCACTGGCTGTGAGTCTTTTATGACCATGTTGACCAATGCCTCATCAACCATTTGCTTGCGAGATGCTATAATGAAAGAAGTAATATATATTATACATATATTAATTGAAATCATGATAATGCACTCACAATTATGAATACAAATCATGAAGCAACAGTCCTACTTTGTGTGCTTGGATTGTTCTGGGGCTGTGCAGTCTCATGTAAAGCTCTGAAATGCCTTAGCATGGATGATGTGTTGTTTCCATACACAAGCTCTTTGTCACACACCAAGCATCTCACCTTCTAAAAAAGTTATACGAAAGTAAGAAATTACATACAACATTAAAATAAGTACAATTTTAAATAATATATATAGAAATGCATACATACATTGGAAGCTATTAGCTCAAAATATTCCCAGATAGGGGAAGTCTTCCTTTTTTTGGCTGTTGCCATTGCTCTAAATACAAACCCTTCACCAAACACTAACACTAACACCAACACCCTATCCCCTCTCCCCTAATCCCACCCTAAACCCAAATACCAACACCAAATTAACCTCAAATCACCAAAAGTGCAAATATTTTACAAAAACAAAAAGACACAACAAAAAGGAATAGACTAAGTAGTGAAAACTTAATTTTGGTTATTTAAATGTAATATATTGATTAACTTTCAAAGTACAGCACTCTTCTCACAAAACCCATCAACCAGACTGAGCCAACAATGACTCGTTAAATGAGATCTGGGGTTCGAGCCTTCTGACACCCAAAGCGAAACGCGCACGTGATTGGACAGAAAGTGAGGCTTCATTTGTCATCGATCACATGACTCTGGGAAACCAATACACACCCCGATACGGGGCTTCACTAGAAATTGCGTCGCTTACGCGATACGCACATCGAAGCTTCAGTGTCATACGTAACATCACTACCTTGCGGTGTTAACAAAGGGGTATTTGGGAAGGGAGGTAGGTATCCAACCCCTCTGGGTCCACTTGGACAGCACACAGAGAATGTGGCCTTGGGTTTAAAGGCCGTAACTGGAACCCAATCGTCTATCGATGATTAACATTAGGGGGTTATATAGGATGTTGAGGTTGTAGTGGGTTTGGAGGGGAGACATTGTAAATTATTGGGGGTGTTTAAAGAGCCACCTAAGGACTTAGTTGGTGGAGAGATGTAGGTGGAAGTTAAGTGATGGAGACATAGGTTGAGGAGATGTAGAGGTTATTAGGAACACACACCCAGGGCTGATCTCCTTGGGTGGGCCGCCTCGGAGGAGGGTGTATGGTGTTTAAAGAGCCGAAACACCCAATGATCCTGAGGTACACCACTGAAGATGTGTTCTTTAGGTTGGAATGGATTTTAGCTACTTTATGATTATGTGGATATCCTTGGGTCCCTCAGAGTAGTGAAACATCTATAATTTACATTTACATTTAGTCATTTAGCAGACGCCTTCATCCAAAGCGACTTACAACTGAGGACTACAGCAAGCGAGTCATCGTGAAGAGACAAAAAATAACGCAAGAAGTGCTCAAAATACAAAGTTCTGGCATTGCTCAGAGTAGCATAAGGCGAGTTAGGGTTGGGTTAGGGTTGAGGGTTGTGCAGGGTTGAGCTGTCCTCGTTCTTCTAGGAATCATCAGGGGAATGGGGGGGACGGGTATAGCAATCCAAAGATTGATTGGAGTTTGGGTGGATATAGGTGGATCAGCCTCAGCAAAAACATGTGCCGGACAGTGCATTCCTGCGTCCTTCCTAATCTAAACCAGAAAACCAGGAGAGGTTGTCTGGGGGAAGGCGTTGACCTATAAAAACCTAACCCTATCCAACAACTCATCCGTATCTATCCAACAACTCATCCGTATCTATCCAACAACTCATCCGTATCTATCCAACCACTCATCCGTATCTATCCAACAACTCATCCGTATCTATCCAACAACTCATCCGTATCTATCCAACTACTCATCCGTATCTATCCAACAACTCATCCGTATCTATCCAACTACTCATCCGTATCTAAAACTCTCCCGACCAGACCACACTAAAACCTACCCAGACCAGTAAATAACACTCAAAAACAAGAGACCTTTATAAAAAAAAGCCCACGTTTAAACAGCCCGGTCTAAAAAAATTGTGCAGTACCGTGTCTACACACCTGGTGGCGCTAGAGACACAAACCAAACCACCACCAGTCGACTGGCCATACATCAATTACTATATAAACCAAGTTTCGTACAGATGAAGCACACCGTTGCAGATATATGGACAGTTAATATTCAGCCAATCAGATGCCATATATGCTAATGAGGGTGGTTACTAATGAGGGTGAAAGTCGTTTTTACCTCCTTACCTAACCCTAACCCTAAGGCATGGCATGCTACCTTATCTAAACATCTTAAACCTACCCACCACCTTCTCAAGAAAACAAAAGAAAAAAAACACTGGCCACTGGCAGGACCCACACAGACCCTACCAAAAATAGCCCGAGATAGATCAAATTGCCCTAGATACAACAGCACTTTAGAAAATAGCCCCCAGTTAAACAGCCCGGTCTAAACAAATTGTGCAGTACTGTGTCTACACACCTGGTGGCGCTAGAGACGCACCAAACCAACACCAGTCGACTGGCCATACATCAATTATTATATAAACCAAGTTTCGTACAGATAAAGCACACCGTTGCAGATATATGGACAGTTAATATTCAGACAATCAGATGCCATATATGCTAATGAGGGTGGTTACTAATGAGGGTGAAAGTCGCTTTTACCTCCTTACCCAATATGCTATTTAGCCCTAAAATTAACCCTAGCCCCAAACTAACCCCACTGGCCCCAATCTAGGGTCATTGCGCCCAGAACACATTTCACTATTTCACACAAAACATTATAAAAATATGAACAAACAGTCGATCAAACTAAAGTATATATCTATTCATCTATCCATCCATCCTTCCATCCATCCATCCATCCATCCATCCATCCATCTAGCACATGCCTCAAAAAATGCACTTTTACATACAAAATAAAATTGTTACAACTATTGTCTCTATCTATTAATCTGTTCATCTGTTCATCAGTTCATCTATTCATCTATCCATCCATCCATCCTTTCATCTATAGAAATGGACGCTGACCTTTGACCCTAAGACTGAAAAAGACTATGTAAGTATCCATCCATCCATCCATCCACCCATTCATAGAAATAGACACACCTGTTAGCATTGGTGCTGATATGGGGTGCACTTAACACAGGTGCAATCTTCGCTTTTACACATATAACCTAACTCTAACCTAAGCCTAACCCTAACCCAAGTCAAAACCTAACTCACACTCAAGTTGAATACTATAGCCCAAGCTAGAACAACCCTGTATAAAATAGCCCAAGATACAATAGCACTTTATAAAATACCCCCCTGTTTAACAGCCAGGCCTAAAAAATAAAATTCAGTACCGTGTCTACACACCTGGTGGCGCTAGAGACACAACAAACCACCACCAGTCGACTGGCCATACATCAATTAGTATATAAACCAAGTTTTGTACAGATAAAACACACCGTTTCAGACAGATGGACAGTTAACCTTTGGCCAATCAGATTCCATATATGCTAATTTGGATGGGTAATAATGAGGGTGAAAGTAATTTTTACCTCCTTACCTATATGCTATTTAGCCCTAAAATTAACCCTAGCCCCAAACTAACCCCACTGGCCCCAATCTAGGATCATTGCGCCCAGAACACATTTCACTATTTCACACAAAACATTATAAAAATATGAACAAACAGTCGATCAAACTAAAGCATCCATCCATCCATCCATCCATCCATCCAAAAAATTCACTTTTACATACAAAAACATTTTTTTGGCTTAAAAAAAAGTTGTTACAACTATTGTATCTATCTGAAGAAACGTAATTAAAAAAATGTCAATGGTGTTTGTGTGTGTGCTGCGTAAAAGACATCTTATATTATTTATTAAAACATTCAAACAAAAGATTATATATAAACAAAAAAGTAGAAATGATGTCGATAGAACAGGCCCCAGCTCTCACTCTACTAATTTTCTAAGCCTCTCAATTTCTTTTTTCTGAAACACTCTTCTCATGTTGGTTCTCATGTTGGTAATGTGGCTGGTTATTTTTTCTTCCAGGTACTTCTGGAAGCTGGTTTTGATGCCGTCAGGAGCCCAGTTCTCACCCCAGACACCCCTGGAGACCCCTTCACACAGCACGATCTTTGCATTTTGCTGTAAGTCTCTCCGATCTGACAGAAATATCAGGAGTTAGTTCTTGTTGTTATTATTATCATGTGATATGACTTCAATTGAGGGAATGTTTTTGTGTCCAAACAGTCAAGAGACTCTGTGCGTTCTCACCTTTTACTTTCAACTGGTCCATCATGTAATTGAAGAAGGCCTGATGCCTTTCACTCAGCCTCTCGCGGGCATCTGATTTTTCAGACCAGAACCCAGCGAGCAAAAAGTCGTCTAGAACACGTCTATAAGACGTAATTGTTAGACATCCAGAAGACGTCCTCACAGGAGCCAGAATGAAAGTTTTTATATGTCTTTTCTGGACATTGTATAGACGTAAATTAAAAGACGTCCTACAGACGTAATTGTTAGACATCCGGAAGACGTCCTCACAGGAGCCAGAATGAAAGTTTTATATACGTCTTTTCTGGACATTATTTAGACGTCAATTAAAGACGTGCTACAGACGTAATTGTTAGACAGCTAAAGGCAGCCAGAATAAAAGTTGTATTAGATGCGTTTTCTGTAGAAATGTCAAAGACGACTGTTAAAGACCCATTCTAACATGGAAATCCCATCTGTGCATATTTGTAAGGATCAAACTTTAAAAAAATGTTTACTTCAAACAGTGGCAGTGAGTTCGATCTCACTGAGAAAAACCCAGTTACTCATTGTTAATGGTTGTCGTGTCATGAAACTGCAGACAGACCATAGACCTAAATTAGATTTGAAAGAATATTGATAATACTGAATATTCAATTAAATAACTGTGTAGTGTATACTAGTTTTGTATCTTATCAATATAATTGTAATAAACTGCTTACAATTTTCCTGTAAACCAAACTGATCACTCCAAGAAATCAACTATTTAAATCTCAAAATATATTTTTATTACTAATACTTGACAAAACTTAAAACTAGAACAGTAGTATAAATTAACACAATAAAACTTAAAACGAGAACAGTAAGTATAAACTAACACAATAACATAATACAACTTAAAAGCCATAACAGTAAAGTTATAAATAAAAGTGCTATATGTTGTTATAAAAACAGTAAACGATTAACAATATGGCTGCTATAAGGTCCACAGTATACTTATTTACAGCCACCACCCCAAACTCTCCCAGGGGCATGTTTTAGATGATCAGATGCAGCAGACTTTATTTGGGCCTCTGTTGCAGCTGGGTCCCATTTCATGACAGCATCTACAATCAAAGCAAAAAAAATCCACATGTACAATAAATAAAATACAAACGCCACTGCAGTAGAGCTTGCAGCAGAGATACATAGTATACATAGATGAAAATTTGAGTAACCGAATCAATTGAATGGTTCCGCTCATATTTGACTAACAGAAGCTTTTCTGTTCGTATCGGGAAACAGTGCTCATCCAGAATGAAACTTGGGTGTGGTGTTCCGCAGGGTTCTATTCTTGGGCCAGAACTATTTAATCTGTATATGTTACCTTTAGGTTCTATTTTAACTAAACATGGCATTTCTTTTCACCTGTATGCCGACGATACCCAAATGTACCTGCCTCTAAAGCGAGACGATAAGTTGGCTTTACAGCCACTACTCGATTGTATAGATGACCTGAAATCATGGCTTACTGCTAACTTTTTGAGTCTGAATGAAAGCAAGACGGAAATTATCGTGTTTGGCCCCAGTGATCGTAATACACATGTTTGTGACCTCCAAACGTTGTCACCTTACAGCACTACCTGTATTCGGAATCTGGGGGTCTGGATTGACAACAACATTACCCTTGAAAAGCAGATAAGTGCGGTGGTAAAGTCTTGCTTCTTTCACCTCCGTCTCTTAGCAAAGGTTAAACCATTTTTGTCTGGTAAGCACTTTGAGATAGCTTTGCATGCTTTTGTAACATCCAGATTGGACTATTGTAATTCTTTATATATTGGGATTTCTCAGAAACACATCACGCGTCTACAAATAGTCCAAAATGCAGCTGCACGCCTTCTCAAAGGAAAACGAAAATTTGAACATATTACGCCAGTTCTGATTTCGCTTCATTGGCTACCGATTAAATTTCGAATTGATTTTAAAGTTTTACTTTTTGTTTTTAAATCTATACAGAACTTAGCTCCACAGTACTTATCAGAATTGCTTCATCCAGAAATTAAGTCAAGATCACTAAGATCGGGGGACTCTAACTTACTTTCTGTCCCTAGGACCAGACTGAAAAATAGGGGTGATCGAGCTTTTGCAGCTTATGGGCCTAAGCTATGGAATAGCCTACCCCACGATATTAGATCTGCCCAAACTCTGACACTTTTTAAAATCTCTCTGAAAACGCACCTCTTTTCATTAGCTTTTAATATACCCTGACTTGAGCGACTATACTTCTCTTTGATGTGTATCTTTACTGGTCTTATTGTCTTCCCTTATTGGCCTTGTTAAGCACTTTGGTCAACGCCAGTTGTTTTTAAATGTGCTATACAAATAAAATTGTATTGTATTGTATTGAATGAAATAATTATTAAATCACAAATCAGTTAAAATTACATCAAGCCTGATATTAAGCATTCCACACACACTTTTTTTTTAATTACCATAATATGAAGCTTAGTTTTATTGCTGAAAACAATTTGTCTTCAATTCCAATTTTTTCTTTTTTGCCCTTCCCCTTCATATTAAATCTGGTCATCAGCTGATTGGTGAAGAGCCTAATCCAATCCAAGACAAAAATAATATGCAATTATTCCCCCACACACACTGAATTGTCTTCAAATTAAATGAAAAAAACAAACAAACAGCGATTTTGATAGAGCATTGGCATTATGCACAGTATTTTTACCTTCATCAAATCGCCTGAAAATGACACTATACAATATAACCATACAGATCTCTACATACATTAGACCTCTTGCTTGGCTGAGAAGGACATGGGGCTTTATAAATTAGCCAGCGTCAGCCTTAGGCTGGCTACACATTGGCTGCGTCGCATGAGCCTACCGTTTCTGTTGCGTGGCGGCTGCATTGCGTTTTCTACAGCATGTCTTTGCACACCAGAACGTGTCTGAATATCATGCTGCTGCTGATAGCCTTTTCTGTACACACGCATGTTTCCAATTGATTTACTGCAGTAGTACACTTCATGTTAAACATAAATATATACTGATTTGATTTGAAGACAACTTTGGAAGTATTGACGGGAAAATAGGCTACAGAATATTTCGTTCTGTGCAATATATAATTTTTTTTTATTGGCTCTTCTCTAAACCAATCACAATCGTCTTGGTCAGCGCTAAGCACTAGGCAAAGCCACGGTGCTGCTGCTTCTTTTGGTGGAACGTGCACGTTCAAAAGTTGTTTTAGTCGTGCAACAGAAAACTCAGATTGGACAGATAGTCTAGCTAGCTGTCTAGATTTACCCTGAAGAGATCTGAGGAGCAATTTAAATAAATCGACCGGAGTTTAAATTCAAGACAGGTAACAGACATCTGTCCGAAAAGAGTGAAATCTGGTGGAATTTCCTCTCATGCGCTCTCTTGTCCATAAAAAAGTCAGTTTAAATAAAAGTGCATATGACATCTCACAGATAGCGCACAGTCCTGCTCAACTAAACCAAACTACCAAATGAACCATCAAATGAAAACAAATTGGGGATCTGTTAGGGCTGCACGATATTGGAAAAAAATTACATTGCGATATTTTTTCTCCCAACGATATATATTGCGATATTGAGAGCCATAACTCAAGGCTAAAGTCAATAATTACCATTCCATGATATTAATAATTTCACTAATAAGTAAGCTTCATTACAAGTGACAAAAAGGTCACTTAATATTTTATTCCAAAATTAGAAAAAAATTTCTGTAAACACAAAAGCAGAACACATTTTTAAATAAAACAGCAGCTTTACACCAACCCCCCTGAATGGTTTACAACAATATAACTTAAAATAAATATATTTTTTATAAAACAACTTAAAAGATTGTGAACCAAAATGCTTATAAGTCAACTTTACTTAGCCAAAGTGCCAAAGTAAAACAGTGTTGGTGTTGGTCATCATAATCGTATGAAATAAACAAAATGAAATAAAACTTTAATATATTTAATTTGTATTAAATCTTCTAAACAGATTAGAGAACATGTTTCTGTAAACAGAAAAGCCTAACACATTTAAACAGCAGCTTTACCGCCTGTCAGCGCCGCCGCTCCCCCCACGCGCTGTGCACAGGGCACCAAGAGCTGAGGGAGCACCCAAAAAAATAGCCTAATGAAAAATCAATAATTATAATGCCGATATGATTTCAGTATAGAAATACAGACATCCCAAGTGTCCCGGAAGTTCCGGGAGTCTCCCGCATATTGATAGCGGCTCACTGATGCCCGCGAATCAGTTAAAATCTCCGGAATCTAGAGCGAGCGCACCCGCGAGACAGAGACTGTGCTCCAAACTGTGTAGCGCGTGCACGGCAGAGAGAGAGAGAGAGAGCAAGAGACCACGCGCTTGTGCCTCATGAAACGCATGTAATATCTCCCCCTCGTACTACTACCCTTCACATTGCATGTTCCGGCGATGTGACTATCGCTCACTCGCACATCGCGATGTCGATGGTAAAACAGAATATCGTTCAGCTCTAGGATCTGTGTCTGTTAAGGTAATATGTAAATAAATACCTGTCCAGCACTTTGTGGGTGCAGTCCTTTACATCTTTCCCCCCCACTCTTGCCAGCTGACAAACCTATAATAAAAAAAATAGTCTTGAAATAATTGAAAGATTTGTTTAACTCAAATATCACATATTTTCCAACACATTGTAACAGCAGGTAAAATACAAAATGCAGATATAATTTGCTGGATCGATATTGAAATGTATCAATACATAAGATATCTGCTGTATTACTGTGTTGCATATATCTTCTGGCATAAAATGCGACTGCAGGGTGTGTCTCAAACACCCTTACAACAAAATGAACACGCCTAATCTTTCGGAACCATATCACCCTGACTGACTTGCAGCTTGGCACAACAAAAACTCCTGCTTTTCAGATGTTGCCATTTCTGATATTTTAATTAAAAGAAATGCACTACAATTTGATCAGAAATAAGAATTTTATTATAATAAGCAAAACTTAAGTTACCTAAGACATGACCTACCGCTGCAGATGTGTACTGAAGTGAAAAGTGGAAATGATTAGACCTGAGAGAGAGTTTGTAGGGCCACTTTCTGTCACTTTGACTGATTTATGGCCCCTCATAAAAATTCAGATGCCCATAGCCCCCACCCGTGGGAGTTCCTGAGTGCGCATGCTCAGTGTGTGGGAAAATTCCCACGCTTGCCCCTCCCCTAAGGGCGTGATCTGTATTGTGTGAGAATCTTGCAGTCTAGTTCATCCTTTATGGTTTTAGCCATGTAGAATTTGAGCTAAGAATTGAACATCTGATAAGTTTTTTCTGTACGGAGCACCTGTCGGTGCACCTGTTATGTCCGTCTGTTTCGGTGTAGGGGTCCTTAGCTGTGTATGTGTGTGTTATTGAGGTGTAAACATTGGAAAATGTTGAAAAAAACATTCCAAAACGACAAATATAATGACCCTTATAATGTATAATAAAGAAATGTATAATAAAAGAATAGGACTGTGATGGACAGTGTTTTTTTATTAAAGAAAGTGGGGTTTTACATTTGTTAAAATGTTAAAAGAGTTTTTTAATTGTGTTTTCTAAATTAAAACATTAAACAAAAAAAGTCTTATGTTTAGTGTTTTAAGTCTTAAAAAGTTTATCACAAACACATGGATTTTAAATTCATACCTTCTTTGTAAATGTTACAGCATAAAACATGTGTTTTTTTTTCCCAACTATGTTGTTTTAAACTATTTTTAAAAAATACCTTTGTTGAAAGAAGTACATAGTTCTTTAAAGGTAGGGTAGGTCAGAATTGTCTAAAAAAAACTTTTATTCAAATTTGTTTAAACTGTCTTTATATACCAATGCATAATTAAAATGTAAGTACTCTGATAAAAAGAGTATAAAAATCGAGTGACTCTAGACCGTTTAATCTTCATTAAACACAGCTCATTAATTCCATTCACTCCCACCTAAAAACGGGTGCGCGACTGAGCTGTGTTTAATGAAGATTAAACGGTCTAGAGTCACTCGATTTTTATAATCTTTTTATCAGAGTACTTACATTTTAATTATGCATTGATATATATAGAAAGTTTAATCAAATTTGGTAAAAAGTTTTTTATATAAATCCTACCTACCCTACCTTTAACTAGGGGGTGTAGAGATGTCACATCACGTCTGACCTTCTCAAAGATTTAGCCATAATGAATGGTTTGAGAGACGAGCAGGGAGGCTCGCAGGACCACGCCTCCTAACGATATGTGTTTTACACACCCTTAGCCCTATTGGTCATGGTTAGTGATGCGGTTAAATGACGTCACTTCCATGCGTCGACTCCTAATCCCTCCCACACCATGTGACAGCCGTGAGAAAAAAATAACAAGTAGTCTCCCACATGGCACACCCGCACACACACATACGCACCAACACACACACACACACGCACGCACGCACACACACACACACACACACACACACGCACGCACGCAAACACACACACACACGCACGCACCACACACACACGGCTCCCGAATGTCTGCCAAGCGTATGAATTCGTGCTGTTTTTGGCCTGCAGGTGTCGCGTCATACGTAAGATTGACGCGACACCTGCAGATTTGTTTGACACATAAGATTTGTTTGATCTGGCGGTCAGCGAAATCAGATATCTACCATCAAAAAGGGGGTTCTTTGAAAAGAAATGTGTGTGGGGGGAAGACGCTCAGAATTGTGTTTATAACTTCACCATTGCATTGTTACGAACCATCTCGAGACGGAACGACCGATCGATTTGTTTAAAATAAAGTATTTATTTTTATCTATTTGAAAGCAGATGACTCTGTAATGGGTTTGGAACTGGATCCCGAGATTGTCAAAAAATGTTGGACGATTATTGTGAGTATTTGTATTTGATGTAAATATTTTATTTTAAATGTAACGATGTGTTTTTTTCGATACTAACAATATTTATTTGTCTGATCCTAGATGATCTCAGACACATTTCCAAACGGGGAATTATCAGGTGTGTTTTTGTTTTGTTTTTTCCCAGGATAAAATATATATTTTTCCTACATCATTTAGTATTTTTTTACAAAGAATTTTTTTTTATTTTCCAAAAGATAGCTTCGTTACAGAGAATCTTCTACCATACGATGAAACACCACAGGTAGCAGACGTCATCATGGACGTCACTACGGGTTGTGGGAGACCCTCAACGCCATTGGCTTTCGAGTATGACGATGTCTCACCATGGTCTACCCCGGATGTCGCACATAGCCGGTCGCCAGGGAGACATCAGTCAGTTGAAGACGAAACCTGCACGTTCAGCTAGTGTCAGAGGAGTAAAAAGACTCTGTGAAGTGTATGGGGGAATACGATACAGAATGTGGAATACAATGTTGCCTATCCTCCTGACTTAGGTAGGGTCTAATGACTAATGGGTTTTATATATATATATATTATTATTTTTTTATTATCATTATTTGATGATGAATATTTAAATCATTTTTTTCAGAACAAAATTTCTCCAGACCCATGCACCTCAACAACGAAGGATTACCCTAACGCTTCAACTAGTGGAGCGTGCGAGAAACGATGCCAGACTCGACTCGGATTTGCATACTAGAGAGCAAGAATGTTCTGAACAGAGCGAAGCTGGTGGAAATAACGGTAAGATATAGACTACATTTTGTTTAAACATATATTTTTTAATAAAATAATAATATAATGGTTATTATCGTATCTCCTACAGAGCAAGACCACTCCGAAGGGGGGGTTGGAAATTTTACTCGAATTCGCGAGACGCTGTCCTCGATGCTGCCGTCTCTGAACAAGGCTCACCAACATGCAGTAGCGCCTCTTCCGACCCCGACGCATACTATAGGCCAAATATAACGGGGAAGACGGATGTACACAAGCTGAATATCGATACTCTTTCGATCGGTCAATCGATAATTTTTTAAGGATTTTGGATATTGTTTACCCAGCCTTTGACGTTTCAAGAGACAGAAGACCTGGTCTAAATGGTTCGCTGCGAGAAGTGGTTGGACTGCTACGTACAGTGATTGAACGCCAAATCAGCTGGCTTCAGACGTGACAAGTGTGGCTGCTTTTCTTGAGCAACGCCACGAGCAGATACAAACCGAACATGTACAACAACGTAACATACTGTTATTGATGCAGCAAGAGCTTGAACATGTGAGAGGTGACCAACAGTTAAGTACCGTTGCTCTGAGTTTATTTTCTGAAGGTTTTAACCCCCCTGGGGTCGGCAATCACGCCGGCGTGATCTGCTCGCTTTTTTTTCTTATCAGTGCAAAAGAGATTCAAAATACTTTGTTGGTTTTGATCTTACATTTAAGTGTTTTACATCATTCGATCCAGTTCCATCCATCCATCCATCCATGTGTATACTCACAATAAAAACAAAGTGTTGTGTCTTTCGCCAAATAAAGAAAATATAAACATGATGCGAGTTCTGCCTTCTCTCTGTCAGGGGAAGTCCATTCTGAAACGCGTCCGAAAATGAACTGTAACTCAGCGAATACTTGTCACTCAGGAACGAGACATTTGTCTTTATGAAGCTAGAATTCTCTTCTTTTAAATGAAGTAATTTATATTAAAAAACACATATTCTTAGTTTATGTAATCCGGTTTGAAACCAAGGAGAGGCGCAGTTTTTCATTCTCTCTTCAATTATTTTTAATGAGCTGATGCCGCCACGCGCCCCGGCGCTATTCACATGCTAATAGTTGAGGTGATCTATACGCATCGCACACGCCCTCCGATCAATGCCATGATGAAAACACGCAGTTTCTCGTCAGATTCACGGATAGTTCATCGCGTTTTGAGGATGGCACGCTTCTCCGGTAAAGTCGTCCTCCAGATGATTATGGACAGCGAGGAAGAATTCACCTTTTCCTCAGAGAAACGGTTGCATCTCAGACGGAGAACGGCTGCATTTTCAAGAGCGAATTGATCCCACAGAGGATACAAGTTCGAGTAAGTTGTTTAGTGTTTATATAATTCTTTTCTGATTATATAGAACTCATGTGAATTTTCAGACTATATTTTGCTTAGTTTTGGTTAGCTTTTGACATCTTACAGGAAAGATTGCCTTACAATATCCCTAACATTCGTATATGGTCGTGTTTCAATGTGATATTACTCTCTAAACATATTTGTATTATATTTCAATCCGTTTTGATTAGCTTATGACACTGATTATCATGCTAAAAATACTGACTTTTGCGAATATCTGCTTAGGTGTAAATATGATTTCGTGCAAATATATTTCAGCCTCTGGTAAAATGTGATACTGTCTAAATACTAGACATTATATTTTTATATATAAATGTTCAGTTTTGGTTAGCCTATGACACACGCTAAAATATTGCCACAGATGATTGTGAATGCAGGTGTAAATGTTTGAAATGCTCTAAATGCGTGCGCAGATAATGGCCATCAACAGCTCGCGATCTATGGCCCATAAATAGATATTTCTCCGTCCTATGGCCCATCAACAGATATATAGACTACATGCATTGTGCGTCCATACCCATTAATCGCCCATCTTTGGATAATGTATGCTAACAGTTGTTTTTATTTTTTCAGGAATGTGTTTGCATCACGCTCTCCTTCTCCAGCAGAGGGACACGCAGGTGTCGTTCAGTTCTCAATCGAGAATGATGGTAAGTGCACAGACGTAATATTTTACTGATGAAATGTAATTGTGTTTACAATATACATAATATACTCGTCATTATATACAAGTGGGGCCTACCTATTCTTGAGTGAAATTACAAAATCGGTTGTCTTTTTCTTAATCCATGGCCATAGTGATTGATAGCGATAATAATACAGTTTATTTGATTGTGTTATCAACAGATGTGACAATGAACATGTCCAAGCACCGGTCCCGAAGAGAGCCATGGCAAACAAGCAACAGGTCCAAGTCCACCCTGTCATGGAAAACCGAGACTGATGTGGACATGGTTGCACAGACTGCGCGATTCCTGCCCGGGAAACTGGACCGCAAGTGACCTCTGTTGACTCACATTCGCCCATGAGTCTGTTTGTAACAGTATACACTACCTTTCTTTCTTTTTTTTAAAGGATGTGTTAAGTTATATTGTTAGGAAAGATTTCTATTTTGAATAAATGCTTTTCTTTTTAATCAGTGAATCCTGAAAAAAAATATCACAGGTTATAAAAAAATATTAAGCAGCACAACGGTTTCCAACATTGATAATACCTGATTATCAAATCATGATATTAGAATGATTTCTGAAGGATCATGTGACACTGAAGACTGGAGTAAGGATGCTGAAAATTCAGCTTTGATCAAAGAAATAAATGATATTTTAAAGTATATTAAAATAGAAAATCATTATTTTAAATTGTAATAATATTTCACAATATTACTGTTGTTTCTGTATTTTTTATCAAATAAATGCAGCCATCTTCCAAAAATATTAAAAATATTAAAAATGGTAATGTGTCCAAACGTTTGACTGGTACTATATGTTTATATATGTACGGTAGCACTGTGGTCTTGTGAGGCACAACATTTAGTTCCTACACAGAGGAATTACAATAAAAACAGATTAAAAAACAAAACCTTTGAATGTCCTCTCATTCTCAGATTCTCCTCTCTGCCTCACAGCACCGGGATGGGGCATTAGCCATTGATGGGGGAGTGTCTATTGTCTCCCCTCATTCATATTCATGGCCATCAACACCCCTACGCATAAAGCAGTACTGGCACAAAAACTGACTTGCAAAGTTTAAATCATTATATTGTTGTTTTGTGAAAGAGTGATCAGAATGATTTTCACATCATTTTGTAGTAAACATTCTAGCCTACAAGAATGGTAACTCAAAAGTCTTGTGCCAAACTATTCAGTATGAGTTATATGAGCTCATTGCAGTGACACATTTTTTCCCAAAACTTACTAACCACGCATAATATTTTTTTTCTATAAAATGCAAACATGTAACTTCCATTTTGCTCACATATTATTGTAGCAGAGTTTGTGCTGCAATACAGCATAATTATGTGTTGGCCAAAGGTATGTTGTAAGTAGCTGAGATAAGCACAAATGTCAGGGCATGTCAAAACCTCTCAAGGGCCCCAAAAACCCCTCAGACCCCAGGGGGTTAAGGCAGAGGAAATTCAGCCATTATCTAAAGTTTCTTTTGGCTCGCTCAGAAGACAGTCGGACGAGAAATTAGAAACGCTTCGTAAAGTCTATTCCTTACGTGTGGTCTCTATTTGGGAGTGCGAGTGGAATCTAGCGATGCAAACAGATCCTGACGTTATTCAATACATGTCAACTTATGAAGCCCCAATCGAGACTGAGACCACGTGACGCTATTTACGGTGGCCGAACAAACGTGTTTACGTTGTATCACAAAACAGCAGACGACGAGTGTGTAGATTATTATGATTTCACATCGCTATACCCGTTCGTCCAGGCTAACAAAACGTACCCCGTCGGCCATCCGAAAATAATTTTGAGCCGGTGGAGAACTATTTTGGTCTAGTCAGAGCTACTGTTCTTCCACCGCGCAAACTGTTTCATCCAGTGTTGCCTTACAGATGTGGGGGTAAGCTTATGTTTGCTCTGTGTCGGGTGTGTGTAGAGAATCAGTTCCAGGATGCACAATGCTGCCACACTGAGGCTGAAAGAAGTATTACGGGTACATGGGTTAGTATTGAACTAGACAAAGCTATTCAACAGGGATATCGTGTCCTGAAAATCCACGAGGTGTGGCATTTCGAGCAAAACTCTGACAGTCTGTTCACAGATTATGTTAAAACGTTTCTCAAATCTAAGCAGGAAGCCTCCGGCTTTCCCACACACGTAGTGACGGACGAAGACAAACAGTCTTATGTCAACGACTATCTCGACAAACAAGGCGTACAGCTAGACATCACTAAAATAGGACATAATTCGGCAAAAAGATCCATAAGCAAGCTAATTCTGAATACATTGTGGGGGCGCTTCTCTCTGCGCTCTCACCTGTGTACCACGGTGCTTTTGACAGATCCGGGAGAGTTTACACGGTGTCTCTTCACCAGCTCGCACGTGATAAAATATTTTTCCTTTGTATCTGAATCCGTTGCTCTGGTGCAATGGTCTCATGCTGCACAAGACCCCTCACCCACACAGAATGTCAACATTTTTATAGGGGCTTTCACTACAGCATACGCACGACTCGAGCTCTATAATCTTTTGGAAAAATTAGACCGTAGGGTGATTTATTGTGACACAGACAGCGTCGTGTTCGTATCGAAAGACGGGGATTGGAAGCCTGAAACAGGCCCTTATCTCGGTCAGCTCACAAGTGAATTAGCTCCAGACGATTCGATTCATGAATTTTGCTCGTCAGGACCGAAATCTTACGGTTTTAAAACTCTAAAAGGGCATACGTGTCTCAAAGCTAAAGGAATCACGCTCAATACTGAAAATGCACAAATAGTCACGCTGCATAGTCTGATAGCACTAGTGCGCGCGTACGCTGAGACAGGTGACAGCCTACGACTGCAGGTGCGCACAGGGTCCATCACACGCAATAAGCGGTGTCTCACATTACACAATAAAACAGTTGAGAAAAACTTTAGAATTGTGTATGACAAGCGTGTGCTACTGCCAGATTATACGACGTTGCCTTACGGGTTTTAACAATATTTTGTAAAACATTGTAAATATGGGTGAAACAGAACTCTTTGACTGGCGACTGCAACACCCGTTTGTGCTATTGTGAGTGGTCCTAGTAATTGTCGGAAGACTTTTTTTGTGAAAACTCTAATGTATAATTCAGACAAAATGTGTTCTGTGAAGTTTGATAATTTTGAGTACATGTATACATCATGGCAATCTATGTATGATGAGTTGTTACGTGATTTTGATATTAAATTCATTGAAGGCATACCAAAGAATCTGGATGATGACTCGTTATTTCCACAAGGCAAAATATCTCTCGTTATTCTGGATGATCTTATGGTTCAGGCATCTTCTAATTTGCAAGCGGAGAGGCTTTTTACCCAATTTATTCATCACAGGAGCCTCAGTTGTTTGCTTCTGATACAGAATCTATTTTTTCAGGGTAAATCTAGCAGGACAATAGCCCTTAATGCAAATTATTTGATAATATTTAAAAACCCCCGAGATAAACAGCAGATAGGTGTTTTGGGACGTCAGATGTTTCCTGGCAATACAAAGTTCTTCATCGAGGCTTATCAGGACGCTACGAGCGCTCCTTATAATAGACTATAAAACACAAACCCCTGAAAAATTTCGTCTCAGAACAGATTTACTGTCAGACTATCCTGTGGTCTACGTTCAGAAAGGAGTTTAACATGAGTTCGAGACTCTCCAGAAATCTGTACCTTTTAAAGTTATTATACAAGAGCTCACCCAAACAACGACGTGTTATTCTCCATTCGGCCCCTGATGAGCTCATACTGGCTTTATGTGAAGTGGCTCTCAATATTCTACACGGTAAGATCCCTCTAACTGCGAAGCAGCACGGGTCTTTAAAAAGGAGAAAGACAGAGATAAAATACGTCGCTAATAAAAAGATCAATATTGCAAGAAAAAGACGTATGATTAACCAAAAAGGTGGTTTTCTATTGCCTTTGCTTAGTGTGGCTCTGCCTTTCATAACTAGCCTTATAACTAGAAACTGAATCTGACGAGAAAATGCAGCATACTGAAAAATTGTATCTCGTACCAAAACAACAAATGGATAGACTAAGGACTGTGCCACCTCGTGAAAATATCCGTACAACCGTGGAGGAAAACCTGGATAAGGCTATAAGGGAAATATTGCAAAGACATGATTTGGACGCGCACAAAAAAGCAAAACTATACACAAACACATTACAGAGATATCTATCTGTGTCAAAACATAACGACGTGGAGAGCAACACTTTAACGCTTACAGTACCGAGTCGTGAGAGTGTGAATGAAGAGGCACCTCTGCCTCCTCACATAGTACGATTGACAGGTCTGATGACGTCACTGATGATGTAATCGTATCAGAGGTGTTGAATAATGTGTCTCAGAGAAGCTTGAAAAATGTCAAATACATTCTGGATAAAATGTCTAAGGCCAGACAGGTGTCTTCGTGGACAGACACCGGGGAATTTGTTTATAAAGGGAAAATCATTGCAGGATCCCACATGCTTGATCTTTTGAAAAGTGTAACAATGCCTCATACGGTACGTGATGATCGCAGGCCTGCTGGATGGTCTGAATTTCTGGACGCATTTTCCTCTTTAAACATACCTTACTCGACCATAAGTAATCAGCATGTTAAACGCATGATTGATTCGCTTAAAAGAAAGACAGGGCTAGATGACTTTAACTCTACACCAACGAAAACCTTGAAAAAACCCCGGAAGCGTAAATATCACAACGCGTCAACGCCTGTTCGTACTGACGCGAGCGCTGATCATATGTTTAATTCTCCTACGCTAGATAGAAACCCCTGGTTAGATTTTTAACAAATATTTGTAATTGTAATATCACAAATATTATAGGGTGTAAACGTATGTATACTGTAATTATGTAACTATGTTTTTTAAAAAGTTGTATGTATTGTTTGCTGTCAATAAAGAAAAGAAAAACGTTTCATCTGTTTACGAGTTGTTTATTCGTCACACATACATAAATGATACATTATAGCATACATATTCAATATTGTCCTCGTTACACATGTATTAATACGTCTGAAATGTTTTACCAGACTGTACACACTGAATGCATTTAAATGTTTTACCGTTACAGACACCAGGCTTCAATTTTTTCACAAAGAGAGAGACCATGATGTCATTTTTTAATAAATCATTATGATACATATTTATAACATTCTCATATTCACAACCTCTTGACATATGATACAGAAAAAACACACAATGCTGCCCACAGGTATCTGAGGTATAATCCTGGACTTGTTTGCCCGTGTACTGAACCACTGTAGAATTGTTTTTTAGAAAATTATTAAAGGCCTTTGGAAAACGAGGTGTATTAGGAGCGTTGCCTAAACTGTCAAAAAAACAGCCTGTGCCATCACAACGTATGTATATGGCGATCCAGTGTTCCCCCGGCTCTTCTGAAGATTGTGTATTCGAAATTAGCATACACGGCACATCCTTTAAAGGCTCTTGGGGCAGGTAATCACACGGTAGCACACCTAGAAAATTTGTGTTGACGGAAATTTTATCCATTACAGCCGTCAGTTGTACTGTGTTCATTTCAAAAAAGTTTTCAGTAATTCTCCGCAAGGACCTGTCTGCGGTTTGATATCTCCAGAAGTGAATCGTAGACACAGTAAATTAAAAAATTTACAGGCTGTGCTAGGGGTGTTCTGAACCGGGCTTCTAATCTAATATTTCCCGATCTAATTAGCGATACGTGCTGACCGCACTCCTCGTCCGGCGTCAGGTTAAATGCATAGAGAGTGTATCCGTTTAGGAAATCTTCGCGATCTATAACCATGGGCTGATTCTTTAAATGTCTGCCCGTGGCTGTCACCAGCTGGTAAAATTCACGAACGGCTGATCCGTTGTTATAATCCGGCTGAAAAGGACGGTTAGGGATTTGCTGTCCGTCGCAGGTCAGTGTTAGGTATTCAAGGTCAAAGTGTTTAAAGGCAAAAGGATTTTTGTCGTAAGCACCAGAGAAAGCAGTGTTTTCCGTCATAGCCAAAATAATGGATTTTGGCAGAATCCCTAGGAAGAGATTTTTCATGATTCGAAAAACGCGCTCCTGTTGGCACGGAGTAGTTTTTCACGCACACTCTGTCGATAGGATATTTAGCTATGGAGGTAAGAAGTGCCTGTGCGTGACCAAGACGCACACCAGGTGATACGGCCGATATTAAATTTAGTTTATAATTGATGCCGTCATTACGCATGAGACAGAATGCATCTTTCGCACGAGTTAAACGAATTCTTATGTCCACACCATTTAATAATAATTTCGATTGAAAGAAGATGTCACTGTGGATTGGTACCAACAGTTCTACGACGTTACTGGCATTTGTGAACGCAGCTCTTTTTGTTAATCCCTCGTTCGCCCCTGCGGGGTCTGTGGCATCTATGTGAGCTGAAGAATCCTTTTAGAATAAACCTGCTGAGAAGTTACTCTCGAGAGTGTCTTTTCCATAATTAATGAGAGCTTCAATCATACAGCGGTACGGGTATGTGTTGCTGGACGAATGGGATATCAGACGGTCCCCTAAAGTCACATCCACCTGTGAAAACATTGTATTGCCAATATAATTGACAGGTGCAACCCCCGCACCATCCACTAGGGGTGAGCCATCCGGATTAGTTATTTTAATTTGTGTATATAGCAGTGTGTTATTCAGATCTGTGTAATCCTCGCCAGTCCCGGCTATAAAGAATTCTACCGGGGCCCGTATCTGTCAAAGCCGAAAGCGGCGCTACTTCGATATAATGGCTCTTTTCGATAGCGGTTTGGGTCGGGGGTAGGGTGAAGAGATCCAGTTCTGATTTGATGCACTCATCTGACATGTGATGTAACAGGGCCATTAGAAGATAGTAGCACTCCTTCTTTTTAAATTTGTAGATCTTTTCACACGTTTCGTGCGTGTTCTTCGTTTGCTTTTTGTAACTGAAGGTTTCTTGCGTCTGCGTATAGTCTTCTTTACAGCTAGGACACGCCCTCTTCTCATACGGGTGCCGGGCGGTTTACGGGACATCACCATCAATCCATGACCTTGCTGACCGTTTTCGTCATGAGACTTCGTTTAAAGCACTGGTCACAACATCGCTCAATATGTTTTTAGCGGCTGACTTTAGATGAGGTCTGGCTATATTGATGCCTCTTCTAAAAAAAGGTAGTGCCATACGGAATAGCCCTTTAAAAAGACCCCCGATTCCTGAAACAAAACCGGAACCGTACATCACGGGCGAACCCGAAAACCCCGGAAGTCCACTCCCGGCCTGATTCCGGTAGTACGAGATGTAGCGCTCAGGATCCGTATTGTACGGAGTGAGATACGCCATTTTAAAACAGTTGATGTTTTACAGGCCTAAAATGTAGTTTGGTGATGACCTTTCCGTAGGTGAAACGTACGTCCTGGTTTAAATCGTCTTTACTTCAACAGAGATTTCTGTAATGCAGCTCTTATTAACCCGTACGTAATGTGTTTTATCAAATCTCACACTGACTGTTTTGCTAGTTTCGCCAATTATATATACAGTGGCTAGTAAAGGTACATAGACGTCACCCACCGATTGATAGTCGATTATATCCGTGTACACGTTATAGAGTGTAGAAACCGGCTCTTATATCAGATTGGAATGGCGCATACACAGCGGCTGTAGACCATACATCTTGATCTTCTACGGATTTGTTTACATTTTCTATAGAAACACCCGGTTTTAAACCCAGAATAATTGCTAACTTACCAAAAAACATTAGTGATACTCTCTGAGGTGCTTTTAGAAATACCTTATTCTTTATAGAGTCATAACCTAGCTGCACTCGTGGAGGAAGTGCCGCTTTTATTTCCCTGAGTAATGAGTCTATATCTTCATAATATCCAGATTTTATTGTTTTACGCACCACAGACAATTTTTTTAGGACCTTTCGAAGAGTTTGTATGTTTAGATCACCCCTGCCATCATTCTCGTTGTCATTCTGTAGCAAACTATGATCACAGTCGATGATAAATTCCACATCCTTCTCGTCTACTGTGAGCCAAGTTAGAGGATAGTAGTTATAACATATACCATGTGTCACTTTTGGATTGATTTATTACCCCCTTGCCCTGTCACAAATGATTGACAGGGAATCTGTGTCTCCAGAATATGTTTCTGATTTATGATGGGGTAACGGCGTCAGCGTGTCTAGTAACTATGGCGCCGCGTGACGTGTGACGCAGCCGGAGGTGTTGACCGGGGAATTTGAAAGAAAGGTGTCAGCAGGCTTCCTGGGTGTTTTATTGCCTTTGTACCTGAGCCATAGGTGTTTTGACTGTGTGTATTATGTCTGCTGCGCTGTCGCGAGTTCGCACTTCGACAAAAGCTGCGTGTATAAATTTGTGTAGGACGCAATGTCAGTTACAGAATCGAGCAGAGCAGTGCAGATCGTGTCAGCGCTTCGGCGCTTTGTTGTTTAAATTGTGTTGCTGGAAACGCGAGTGCAAGAAGATGGATGCTTGTCTTAACAGTAAGTGTGTTTTATTATTTAGTAATATTATTAAGAAACATTATTTATTTATGTGAGAGTCATTGTTCTATTGGGGTTGCTTAACCTGTTAACCTTCACCAGAGCGAGGACGCTCTGAAGCGTTTTTTTTTTTTAAATAGTTCAAAGTTACTATCAGATTTAATGTTATTACCTTGACAAACTATACATCATTAAAAATATATAAGTCTCACGTTTCAGTATTTGACCACTATTGTATTCTGATAAACTTATAGTGACAGTTATGTCTTAATTTGTGTCAGGATTTATGTAATGAAAAAATGAGTCGATACCTTTAATATGAATTATGAGCTTCAGCCGCTCCATTCATAAAAAAACTCCGGTGCTGTTGTCTTGAGAACGCGTGACAAAACAACGTCCCTCAGGGCTTTTGGCTCAAAAATGTGCAGATTTGGAGAAATATTGATATATTATCATAGGTTTACATCATATTTCTATAGACAGGAATAATATTTATTGAATTTATATCCAAATGCGTCGATGTATACATAAAGAGCGCTGGATACTCTGATGTACTGTGTTTTCAATCCATACAGCAGGCTGAGGGCGCCATTTGCACAGTTTTTTCCAAATATGAAAGCTCACGAAGAAGAAATAACCTGTGACCTTCCAGGACGTCACTGACATTACACAGCTAACGTTAGCTTTCAGAGATCGCTATAACATGCAGATAAAGATGTTTTGAAGACAATAAACATGATTGCAATGATATTTGATTTACCTGTGTTCTTCGAGCCATGTCAGGTATTTTTATAATAATAGATTATATGTATAATGTAATGCCAATCGGTATAGACTTTACAATAGTGCAGAATAATATCAAATCATATATTTTCTGTCTGATTTTCTTTTCTGAAGCCAAATAAGCTCATAGAAGATTATTTAAAACACTCGACTTGCACTATAAAGTAAGTTTGGAGCACAAACAGGTTTTTAATCTCATAAATTGTCGTGTATTGATGGTGTGCTAAGCTAACATGCTAGCTAGCTCTCTAGTTGCACCTGCCATCTAGCTGTTATTTTTTATGATTTTTTTTCTAAATCGGAATGCTTACTGAAATATTTCTTTATTTAAGAAAGGCATTTGATACAGTTTCAAATGTGAAGTGAAGATTATGAAAGAAATTAGGGGGTGAAACACCGTGATTAGCCAGTCGTTAGCCATTATAATGGAGACAAAGGAAAATAATATTTATGGCCATAAGCCGGCTGGAAAGGTGTAAATGTGTGCAGGAGAGACTGTCACTGAATGGGGCTCGTTTGCACCACAAAACAATAGAGACAATAGACTGAATAGATGCTAATAGATGACAATAAACACAAGTTTGCATTTTAGAGTCAATTCAAAATAAAGTCATTTGAGATGATCTTGAAAAACATTTAACAAAATACAGAGTTTTAGACTTATCACCTTCAAATTTTAAATATAACATGGTCAGACATGTGTCTTTAGCTGGAGTGCATTTCTAGAGTGCTGACGGGCCAACTTCAATTTAATTTTCATGAAGATGTTTCATAAAAATAAATTTCTAATAACTTACACAACTTTGAAGCTATTCATAATTTTTTTTTCATTATGACAATAATTCATTCTACATTTCCAATAAAGTGGCAGGTGTCAGCTTTCAAATGAGACCATACTTGAGCTTTTAGGACAAAGGGTAAATTAATTGAATCTTTTTTAGGTTTGGGTATGCTATTTCTGGGGATTTTTCAAAAGTGGCGCTGAAGGCTAATCAGGTTAAGGTTTAAAATCTGCGCGCTTCAGGTGACGCGACTGGAGTGAGGCCTCATCGACCTTGTTGACGAACTTAATTTTCTGAATCAAGCGAGTGGTACGTCGGCTATAATTATGATTTGTGTTTAAATGTTAGTCTACATATTGTGTGTTTTATAATAACGCTTTATTTATTTATAACAGGAGGTACCAGAGGTACTCATCAGCGGTCTAGTAACGTTAGGCATACAGCGCGTGCTTCTTTGCGAGAGAGCGCGGACGTCATTGCCCCCGGTAAGTGTTGTGTATGCTTATAGCGAGACTGACCCATTTGCGTTTTGTCTAAACACATGTTTCATTTGTTGTTTATCATTTTTTACCAGCCCAACCGGAACGGAAAAACCATCACAGCGTTAGTGCATGCGGCTCCGCGTGATAGTGCACACAACGAGCCCCTCGGTGAGTGTATAATTGTAATTCGACTTTATCAATCGTTATACTGCTATTATGTGTTATAATGTCTTGTTGAATTTAGTTTAAAAACTTTCTTATGTGTATTTCCAGAAGGCTTATCAAACCTAGTGAACAAGGTTGCATCTGAATCTACGGATAGGCTTGTGACGACAAAGGATAGATCGGCTGGTTTAGTGGCAAAACCAAAAAACAAACTCAAACGTAAAGCCCCAGCGGTGACCTGTGCAAAAGCAAAAGGACCGTTTGATGACGTTGGGAGAGACGGGCATTCCGGACCACAGACATCGGCACAGAAGAAGCCAAGACGATCTGTTAAAAGTATGTAAACAAACAATGTTGTTTGATTGAATTCAGTTAATTCTAAACTAGATGCAAATAAGCTACCAGAGTACGATAATGTTTTATTTGGATGTGATAGTGAGAGATCGTGTGTGTGTGTGTGTGTGTGTGTGTGTATGTATGTGTGTGTGTGTGTGTGTGTGTGTGTGTGTGTATGTGGGTGTGTGTGTGTGTGTGTGTGTGGTGTGTGTGTGTGTGTGTGTGTATGTGTGTGTGTGTGTGTGTGTGTGTGTGTGTGTGTGTGTGTGTGTGTTGTGTACAATGTGTTAGTTCAGAACTGTTGTTGACACATGATTTGTTTATAAACAGGCACATCTCTTAGAGTGTGGATTTATTTATAATTATTTTACTGTATGTATTGGAGTGATTTTTGTAAAAGTGTAGACTCTTTTCAAACACTCTTTATAAACAACCATGTTGAAAAAAATAAATAAAATAAAAAAAAATGTATCATGCAATGCATACATACTATTTTTAAATTAATATTATTATTTTTTCTCAACAGAAGTGGTCGTGAATGACAATGCAGTTCCTGATATAAACGACGTTCAGAGCTGGAGTGACGGACTGATAGAAGCATGGGATGACTGCGTGTTTACAAGTGACCCTAAAGAAACCCTGCAGTCTGTTCCATCCAGCGAGCGTGTGGGTGGCTGTGGTAGAGTCAGACCCTGATGAGCTGCCTTCAAATCAGGAGGCTTTCAGACGGGAATCACAAGTCAATATAGACAATCAACAAATAATTGGTCTGATACAGGACTCTGTCAAGACAGCGTTGAACGCCTTCGAGGTACGTTTTAACGAACGCATTAATGCTTTTGAGAGACGCTTAGATGCTTATGAGAATAAGCATAATGATCGTGAACATTCTACGACGGCTGCACATCAACAACAGGATATTGGTATTAAACAAGTCATAGCAGCATAGCAAAACTATCCAACAAGTAGTCAGAGATCAAGGTCTGTCTGTGGAGCTGTTAAAGCAGATCGTACTCACGCTTAAAAAGAAACACGGGTGAGTTGTGAATGTTTTTATATATTATGTGTTTTTGTGTGTATTTTCTTCTACATTAATCCCAACATTGTGTGTATTTTTTAGCATTGGTGTATAATGACTGATTAGCTAGTTTTTCTTTTTTCTCGCTGTATAGATGTTGGTTTTTATTTTCCGTAGTTACTTTAATTGTAAACCTGTCAGTGATTGAAATAAAAATTAAAAACTAAATCTGTTTAAAAAAAAAAAAAAAATGGCCTAAACGTTGTCGGGAGTCAGATGGTTTTGATCAGGGTCCGGTAGCTAGGTTTAGACGTGACGATGGCAGTGTGGTATCCCCTGAACAGTGCAGTAACACAGAAACATTGCTCTATTTAATTCAGACATTGGAGGGTGTGAATAGGTCTGAGTCTACAACTAATACATTGTTAGAATTATTGGATATTATGACACCAATGGTAGATGAGGATCCAGGCCCAAATATTGATTTTGAACCTTTTGTAAACACCCAACAGGTTGGAGAGGTGTCAGAACCTCCTCCAGAAACAAATGATGCTTTTGATAATCCTGTGTCTTTGTCACAGTCAGGAGAGGGAGCAGGTACCCAGTCACACCGCACACTCAATCGAGGTGCACCCAACATGGGTCTTGCACATAGTGACATAGAATCACTTGTAAGAGAGGGTGGTGATGTGAGTGGGTACACTGTACTGCCGCGCTCGCGGTTCAATGGCCTGGAAATCCATAGGCTTATAAATCTGCGGGAGATATCTTCTACAGATTTAGCAGCCTACACCATGTTTTTACATGACACACTTTCTGAAGTTGTGGACTTTTCCAGACTGTTTGGGCGGCGACGGTAGTTTAATCAGCATCACCTTGAGGGGTCCGAGTTTGACATCAGATGTTAGTACACTTTTGACAGGCACCAATGGTTACAGTGTAGATCTGTTTATAAACGAACTTGAGAAAATAATGCAGAGCAACGCGGATGTCCAGTTTGATGAGAGATTGAATTTAAGACTGTCGATAGCGAGAAGTAAACGCGGCGGTGTTTATCGAAAGATGCGCGATCTAGCCCACAATGAAGTGATCAGTAAAAACAGACTTAATCTGTTCTGTCCCACAAACATTTCAAACAATCTTTGTTTTGCAATCTGTCTGGCGCATTTCCTAAACCCCCAGAAACCTCACACAGAGCTAGAGTCTGTAGCATATTCGTTGCAGAAGGCAGCTGGCTATACCGACCAACACAAGATAGCGTTTAATGACATCAGACAGTTTGAACGCATGCTGAACGTTAAAATAGTTGTCTTCTATCGATCTGATACGGGTGTTTTGGAGAAGTATACAAACACAGACGAACCACATCCTAAAACAGTATTTTTGTACCTGCACGGCGATCATTTTTTTATGATAAAAAATCTACGCGCGTTTATTGGCACCCCATACGTGTGTGGATTTTGCTACCAAGGATACACATGTAGGAGAGATCACAGATGTCGGTACATCTGTGATGTCTGTAATGATCCAGAATGTCATAAACATAACAAAAAGTCAAAACACTGCGGCGACTGTTTGCGCTACTGCAAGTCTGACTACTGTTTTGAGATGCATAAAAAAGCACCTCAAGGTATGCAACACGCGCAGTGTGATGTGACCAAATATTGCAGAAAATGTAATAGACGTTACCATGTCAGCGGTACTAAACCCAAAGCGCATAAATGCCCTGCAGATCGTTGTGTACACTGTGGTGAGAGTTTAGTTACCGATGGTGTGCATCAATGTTTTATCCAACCAGTTAAGCCGGAGATGCCAAACGATCGTTACATTTTCTATGATTTTGAGACCCGTTATGAAAACGGAAGGCACACAGCCAATTTCGTATGCGCTATTACGTTTGCTGGCGAAGAATTCGTGGCTGAAGGACCCGATTGTGTGGATCGTCTCGTTAAAAAATTCAGACAACCTCGTTACCTTAATTACACATGGATAGCTCATAACGCATCGGGTTTTGACAATTTCATTCTTTTGGAATACTTCACTAAGATGGGTATCGCTCCTAAAATCACGATGCAAGGCTGCCGTCTGATCTTGATGTACGACAATGCTTTCAAGCAACGGTTTATTGATTCATACTCATTCATCCCCATGCGTCTGGCCAAGACACCTGTTGCGTTTAATCTGACTAATGCAGAGAAGGGTTACTTTCCACACTACTTTAACCGCGTTCAAAATGACAACTACATAGGCGTCAACCCTGACAAGAAATTTTATGGGTATGCGACGATGTCGAACCAAGACAGAACGGCGTTTGACGTCTGGTACAGTACCATCTCTGACAAAGTGTTCGATTTTAAAAAAGAACTGGCGCTTTATGGTAAAAACAATGTTGTTTTGCTGAGGGAGGCTTGTATGAAGTACCGCGATGAATTCATTCTGTGTACAGGCCTTGATCCGTTTAATTACACCACTCTGGCGGCCACATGTATGGCTACGTATAAAACACACTACATCCCTAAAGACACAATAGCTCTGACACGCAACAATGCGTACACCAACCAGAACAAAACATATTCAAACATATCAATTGAATGGCTTGAATATGTCCGAAAATCGCAGTCCATAGATGTTCAACATGCTCTAAACAGTGGCGAGGTGTCATTTGGGAAATACTACGTGGATGGATTCTATGACGATGGTGTCGTGAAAAAGCATTCGAATTTCTCGGTTGCTTTTTTCATGGATGCGACCGCTGTTATAACTCAAATGATCTAAACCCGTTATCAAAAGTGCCTTATGCTGTTCTGAGAAGGCAATGTGACGACAAGCTTGAAATTTTGGAGCGTGCGTACGGTCTTCAGGTTGAGATAATTTGGGAATGTGATTGGAGTCATGCCAAACAGACAGATGCAGACGTGATGGATTTCATGTCCACTTACAAACACCCTGAAAGATTGAAACCGCGTGAAGCTCTATTCGGAGGTCGTACGAACGCTTTCAAACTGTACCACAAAGTCGCGGAGGGTGAACGCGTTAGGTACGTTGACTTTACTTCACTGTATCCCTTCTGTCAGGCTCGAAAATGCTACCCAATTGGTCATCCTGAAATAATATACAAGGATTTTCAAAACCTTGAAGAATATTATGGACTCGTCAAGGCTACAGTTCTTCCTCCGAGGAAGTTGCTTCACCCAGTACTGCCTTATAGGACTGGGGGCAAGTTAATGTTTCCTCTTTGTAGGGAGTGTTCTGAACAGCAGAACCAAACACAGCCATGTATGCACACAGATGAGGAAAGATCCATTCATGGATGTTGGGTTAGTATTGAGCTGTTGAAAGCCATTGAGAAGGGTTATGTGGTGACAAAAATCGATGAGGTCTGGCATTTTCCTCAACGATCTGAAACGTTGTTTTTGTGATTGTTAAAACATTTTTACAGTTCAAACAGGAGAGTTCAGGTTTTCCAAAAGACGTTGTGACCGATGCCGACAAAGAATCTTATGTTAGAGATTACTTTGAGAAAGAAGGGATTAAGTTGAATCTGGACAAGATTGAGTTTAATGCAGCACGCAGATCCATAATGAAGCTCCTTCTTAATTCTTTATGGGGGGCGGTTCTCGATGCGCGAGCAGTTGCCAACCACCGAGATACTTATAGACCCTGAGCAGTTTGCCCGATACATTTTTGGCACTGAGTATGACCTCAAGCATTTCTCATTTGTGTCAGACACTGTTGCGATCGTTCAGTGGTCTTACGCAGATGAGAAAGGGGTCCAGACTCGTGACATCAATGTCTTTCTCGGGGCTTTTACAACAGCCCATGCACGGTTAGAGCTTTATGATCTTATGGACAAGTTGGGTGATAGACTGATTTATTGTGATACCGATAGTGTTGTATTCACATCTAAAGAGGGTGAATACGAGCCCCCACTAGGGCCATACCTTGGCGATCTTACTGATGAAGTTGGGGATGGAGACCATATTGTGGAGTTTTGTTCAAGTGGTCCAAAAAGTTACGGGTATCGTACTGCTATGGGTAAGGTGTGTATGAAGGCCAAAGGTATCACTCTGAATGCTGTAAACTCTGAGGCCATTAGGTTAGACTCATTAATTGGTCTTGTTGATCAGTATGTGAGGGGGCGGGGTGAGGGTAATTACATTCTCGCACACTCCGACAGTATAGTGAGGAACAAAAAAACAGTTCACATTACACAAGTCAGTTGTGAAAAAATTCCAAGTGGTGTACAACAAACGCGTTTTGCTACCTGACCTAACTACACTACCATATGGCTACTGACAACGTTTTTGGTCATCGAGGGGTGCTAGACTCAGACGGTTTCGATTTCAGGTTACAACACCCCTTTTCATGTGTATTAAGTGGTCCTTCTAGCTCAGGAAAAACTTTTTTTGTAAAAATGTTGTTGGAAAATGCTAAAACTGTAGTTTCTAAAAATGTTGAAAACATTGTGTACATTTATGATTGTTGGCAACCTTTGTATGATGAATTGTTGAAACTGTATGATATTAAATTTATTGAAGGTATCCCACAAACCCTGAATGATGACCGTTTGTTCCCGCCCAACAAGAATAATTTTTTGATTCTAGATGATGTTATGGATGTTGCTAGTAACAACTCTGAAATCCAACGTCTGTTCACGCAATATGTACATCATAAAAGCCTGAGTGCATTGTATATTGTACAAAACTTGTTTTTACAAGGTAAATCCAGCAGGACCATCATTAAACACCAATTATCTGGTACTGTTCAAAAACCCCAGAGACAACACACAAATTAATGTATTAGCACGTCAGATGTACCCCAGAAACACGAAATTTTTTATGA
>JARPMJ010000628.1:0-239452 GCA_033366665.1 Phoxinus dragarum | reverse complement strand
CGAACCTCTATACTCTCCATAGTATAGATAATCTTCACTCGCCTCGTCGGAGTGAAGCTCTCCCGTTCCCCTTCAAAATCTCTTCCAATCAGACAGCCCTAAAAATTAATAAAATCTTCCTGAATCACAGTTTGGAAAATAAAATAAAAAAATAATAAAATACAGTGCAAACAGTCGGACGTATTTTATATCGACCGGTAGCTATTATAGATCTTTCTTTTAAAAGGATCTTCTTACGACTTACATGCATCAACTTTCTTTTCTCTTTCAATCTTCTTACCATCTATCAACTTTCTATTCTCTTTCAATCTTCTTACGACTTGCCATGTATCAACTTTCTTTTCTCTTTCAATCTTCTTACCATCTATCAACTTTCTATTCTCTTTCAATCTTCTTACGACTTGCCATGTATCAACTTTCTATTCTCTTTCAATCTTCTTACGACTTGCCATGTATCAACTTTCTTTTCTCTTTCAATCTTCTTACCATCTATCAACTTTCTATTCTCTTTCAATCTTCTTACGACTTCCCTGTATCAACTTTCTATTCTTTTTCAATCTTCTTACGACTTCCCTGCATCAACTTTCTTTTCTCTTTCATTTACTTGCACATTCTTTTCACTTTCCTTAGCCCAGCATTCACATTCTTAGCTCTTTCTCAGACTAAAACTTTTAATATCGACACAGTGGCACAATGCTCATTCAGTAAATGCAAAGCTAAACAGATGTGTTTGAGTCTGGATTTGAATGTGGCTACTGTAGGAGCACACCTGATCTCTTCTGGAAGCTGGTCCAGCTGCGGCTGGCATAATAGCTAAAAGCGGACTCTCCTTGCTTTGAGTGAACCCTTGGTATTTCTAGTTGATGTGATCCTAATGATCTGAGTGATCTGTTGGGTTTATATTCAGTGAGCATATCTGCAATGTATTTAGGTCCTGAGGCCATTAAATGATTTATATACCAGTAATAATACTTTAAAATCAATCCTAATGTGACTGGAAGCCAGTGTAAAGACCTGAGGACTGGTGTGATGTGTTCAAATTTTCTGGTTCTGCGTAGGATCCTGGCGGCAGCGTTCTGTACGAGCTGCAACGGTCTTATGGTCTTTTTGGGAAGGCCAGTAAGGAGTCCATTACAATAATCCACCCTGCTGGTGATTGAAAGCATGCACAAGTTTTTCTAAGTCCTGACTGGAAACAAAGCATCTAATTCTTGCAATATTTTTCAGATGATAATATGCTGATTTGGTTATTGCTTTGACATGACTACTGAAGCTAAGGTCTGACTCTAGAGACACACCAAGATTCCTGACTTGATTTTTAGTTGTTTGACCTCTAGAGTGAAGGTATGCGTTCACCTTGAGAACTTCATCTTTGTTTCCAAACGCAATGACTTCAGTTTTGTCTTTGTTTAACTGAAGAAAGTTTTGGCACATCCAGCTGTTTACTTCATCAATGCATTGGAATAGGGAGTCAATGGGGCTGTAATCGCTAGGCGATAGGGCTAAGTAGATCTGTGTGTCGGTCTGCATAGCTGTGGTAAGAGATTTGGTTCTTTCTCATTATTTGGCTCATTGGAAGCATGTACAGGTTGAATAGGAGTGGCGCAAGAATTGAGCCTTGAGGAACTCCGCATGTCATGGATGTCCACTCAGACTTATGGTCTCCTATACTCACATAGTAACCTCTCTCTTCTAAGTATGACCTGAACCATTTTAGGACTATCCCAGAAGACCCACCCAGTTTTCCAGCCTGTCAAGAAGTATGTTGTGATCGACAGTGTCAAAGGCAAGCACTGAGGTCGAGTAGCACCAACACTGATAATTTGCTGTATCAGTATTTAAGCGAATATCGTTAATTATCTTTATGAGCGCTGTCTCTGTGCTGTGATGCGATCGGAAACCAGATTGAAAATTGTCAAAGTATCCATTCGAGCTTAAGAATTTGTTCAGCTGATTGAAAACAACTTTTTCAATGATCTTGCCAATGAAAGGAAGATTTGAGATCGGTCTATAATTGCTTAATATAGTCTTATCCATATTACTCTTTTCAGGAGGGGTTTGACAACTGCAGTTTTCAGGGAGTTTGGAAAACTTCCAGAGAGAAGTGAGGCATTTACCACTTCTAGCAGATCTGCTTCTAAGCTGTTTAACACACTTTTGAAGAAAGATGTGGGAAGAGCGTCAAGGGCGCAGGTTGATGTTTTAAGGTGCTGTACGGTTTCTTCAAAATTTTGCCATCAATTTCTTTGAAATCAGACATAGTAACTACTTTCTCAGGTTGTGGTCTGATCTGTCTGACCCCCAGTGCAACTCAGGATGTGCTGATCACCTTTCTGATATTATTGATTTTCTCAGAGAAGAAAGAAGCGAACTCACTGCACTTGCTGTCTGAGAGCATTTCACTGGGAATCTGGCTCGGGGGGTTTGTCAGTCTCTCTACAGTAGCAAAAAGAGTGCGTGTGTTGTTTAAGTTGCTGTTAATAATATTTGAGATAGAAAGTCTGTCTAGCTTTGCCTATTCCATATTGAAAGCATGGATGGTGTCTTTGTAGATGTTATAATGGACTACAAGTTTTGTCTTCCGCCACATGCGCTCTGCTTTTCTGCATTGTCTTTTCATATTTTGCACTGCTGTTGAGTTTCTCCAAGGTGCTTTTTGTCTACCACTCTTCCTGACTTTCACAGGAGCAATATCATCAATTACACTTTTAACTTTTGAGTTAAAAGAATCGAGGAGAAAATCAACAGAGTCAGGCAGATATGCTTGGTGTTAAGATATAGCCTTCATAATAGTACACTAGTGTTCTCATTTAAGCATCTCTTCTTGACAGACACAGATCTAGCTTCAATGGCAGGAGAGATCAATATATCAAAGAAAATACAGAAATGATCAGACAGTGCTACATCCTTAATAACAATCGATGAAATGTTTAGACCCTTACTGATAAGTAAATCTAGAGTGTGTCCACGATTGTGTGTCGGTCCATGTACATGCTGAGTCAGATCAAAAGTTTTTAAAACAGTTTGATTTCTTTTGCCAAATTGTTTTCTGCATTGTCTATGTGAATGTTAAAATCTCCAGAAATAGCAAAACAGTCAAACTCTGAGGAAATGGTTGATAACAGTTCTGTAAAAGTCCTCAGACAAGGCTGAAGAGTATTTTGGAGGCCTGTAAACAATTATAAGTAAAATGCGTGGAGCACCTTTTAACACAATACCCAGATATTCAAAAGACGGGTAATTACCAAATGATATTTGCTTACATTGATAGACATCTTTAAAAAGAGCAGCTACTCCCCCACCTCTCCTACCCGCTCTGCAGACACTCATAAAAGTGAAGTTAGGAGGGGATGTTTCATTGAGGACAGTTGCACTGCAGTTGTCTTCTAGCCAAGTTTCATTTAGAAACATAAAATCCAGGTTGTATGTGGTTATTAGGTCATTGACTAGAAGTGATTTGTTTTTAGTGAGCAGATGTTTAGAGTGCTAACTGACAGTCTTACTTTTTGTACACACAGCAGTCTTAGTTTGGCGTGTAATAGGCACCAGATTAGATGGGTTTGCTGTACGGCTTTTGAAGGCCTTAGACTTTCTATCATGTAATCGAACAGCAATAGAGAAAGATACAGGCCACACAGGTTCCCGCTTGTTCTGTAAACATTTGAGAAAGTTACTGTTATCATAGCGGGGACCCCGGCACATATCAATGAGAGCTGGTATCAGTTGTTTTTAGTTCACCTCGAGCAGAAGGAGGAGGGTGTGGAGCCCTGGTCGTTGTGGCAGAGCCGAAGAACTCTTGCAGGAGGAGGGGGAGGGCGAGCGGGGGCCAGCAGGCTTTGGTGGTTTTAGGGCCTGCTGTTTTTTGGTTGATATCTGAGGGCTTGCAAAAGAGTGGGATAGTTTGGGTGCCAGCATAGACCAGTTTTTCATTTTCTCTGAGAAGCCCAGAAGTGGAGATGGTGGAGATAGAGATAGCGTGTCTGGTGAGAGGGGCTGTTGCTCTGGTGTTATCGGAGGCTGTAATATGCTGTCCTGGTTTCCCTGGCTGTTTTCCAGGAAGTCGTCCTTGGGTGCTGAATCTTGGAGCAGTTCTAGTATGTCACAGTCTATCAGTGGTGAGCTCTGTGGGCAGGGCTCAGCTGAGATTGTGTCCGTGAGCAGAAGTTGTTGTGGCTGAGTGGTGTTATCATTGTCCCTTGTGTGACGTGTCAACCGCATGTCCATTCAGGTGCTGGAGTGAAGTCCTGTGGTCATTCATACTGTGTCCAGGTTGTGGTGTGTGCCATTCAGGTTGAGTGGATTGGCACACACTGCAGAAAGATGATTGAGGAGAAGTAGATATTGTCCTTTAGCACTCTTGAACCAAGTTTGTTTGGGTGGAGGCCGTCCTGTTGGAACAGTTGCCTCTGACTCCAGAAAAAGATTGAAGTTGTCAATGAAGTTCACTCCTTTTATATTGCAGGTTTTTTGGAGCCATGTATTAAGCCCAAGCAACCGTGAAAACCTGTTTGTTCCTCTTGCTGGGAGTGGTCCACTTATGAATGTTAGTACTTTCAGTCTTTTCAGTGTTTCAAGACAGTGTCATTGAAATCCTTCTTAAGGAGTTCTGACTGCTCTTTATGAATATCATTTTTCCCCACATGAATGATGAGTCGATTTGCAGTCTTATGTTTCATCAGAATGTTCTCAAGTTCCCTGTTTACATCAGAAATAGTTGCTTGTGAAGGCAGCACGTAGGTGTATCCCTGCTACTAGTGTGTCGATAATTGAATCACCACTATCAGAGTCGTGTGCTCGGCTAGGCTCTGAGCTGAGTGCCGATGTCTGCTTGACCTTGAGCGCAGGTTAGCATCAGTGTTAGCTACTGGCTTATCCAGTCTGTGTTCGATCACATTCATCACGTTTGGAGATTCCTCATTTACATTCATTAATACTTCAAATCTATTCTCAAGATGTATAGGCGGTGGTAGGAGACCAGTGTTTGCAATCCTTGTCAGAGCCGTGTCTGGGGAGAGGATGCTATTGCGGCAATATGTGATACTCGTGACAATCTGATGTCTCGAGTGCCTTTTGGGTCTCGCTCCCTGATAGTGCCATCGATTTGTAAGTCGATCGGCTTGTTTCTCTACACTCAGTATGGCCTGTGGAGGAGGCAGTAGATTCATGAAACTCACCGGCTGTATGCTGAGGGCGTCCATGACGGAGCTCTGTTGTGTGTTCCGTCTGGTTTGGTGGTCCCGCAAATAACTTTGTTTCAAGAACTGCAATCCTTTGTAAAAGTCTGTGGCAATTGCTGCAGCAAGTAGATTCCAGAAGAGGCATTTTCTCTTATCCTATGCAGTTATGTTTTCTCTTCCCCGGAATGTAAGCTTTCAGTGGGAGGCTGGTCGAATAAAATAATTCAGCTTTTTTGTTGTAATCCAAGCGTTTGAGCACTGTGCTGATTTGCTGGAGTTGAAATTAGTTGATAAAAGAAGATAAAATATAAAATATAAAAGCGATAGAGCAAAGCGCGGAGCAGTAAGCAAAAGCGTCCGAACAGTAGCTGAAGCAGGAACCATACAGAAAGGGTTACATCCTCCTAACGTGCCTCAAGAAGACAAAGCCCCATGTGTTGGCGTGTTGTAGAGGTATACATTCTCCTGGGTCATGCCCTCAGTATAATTCTTCATCTACGCAAATGAGCAGTCAATTAACAGACAAAAATCTGCTAAATCCAGATCCAATGGATACCCTAGTAACTCCGCTGCATCAGCTGTGACATCATCCAAGCAGTCTTTAAGGTTGACACTTTCCAGGCTAAGGAGTCTTTGTCCACTGTAAAACAACCTTCCCCTTTGAATCCCGAAGCCATTCCACAACAGCTGGTTGTACCCATACTTATTGAGAATTGGTATGCAAGGCTATCTTGGACACAGAGCCAGCTATACATTGATGCATGAGAATCTCTGGGCTGAATTGAATAGCTCAAGAGAAAATCTTAAGCCTTGGTGCCGTGGTCCCTTGTATCTTGCCAACGGAGAAGCGGAGTCACCTCTAGGCTGGACAGCTTTAGACATTGAAATACAAGGGAATGTGATAAAGTCATCAGTGCTGTACTTCCTTCTAAGGCCTTGGCCTATGGAATTGTGTTGGGACTTGACTTCATTTACCATAGCCAACTACAAATAGATGTCGCTGACCAGGTGTACGGATTCAAACACACGCCTTCAATCACATATCCTTTCCAACCTGGCAGTGCCTCAATATCTGGGTGGAACACATGGGAAGTAAGGAACCACAAAGGTAGTAGTAAACCGAAGCATCAACTTGGCCTTATCAGTTCTATACCTCCTCCGGGGTTTCGATTGAAAGTGGATCGTCTTAGTGTTCAAGGACTATATAAATCAGGCTGTGTCTTCTGCCAATCTACAAGCATACGAAAAATCACAACTGTACGACATCTTACAAAACAAATCCTAAAGTGTGTCCCATGAAGTTGGCAGAACCAATGTTTTACAGCATCACATCTATACAACTGCCCACATTCAAATTCCTATAAAACAAAAACCTTACCGCATGTCTTCCTGTAAAACAGGACCATTGTGAAAGAACGCTCGAAGAGATGTTACATGCAGGTATCATCGAGCCCTCACGTTCTGGTTGGTCCTCCCCGTGGTGCTGGTACCTAAAAAAGATGGTGGACAAAGATTTTGTGTGGATTACAGGAAACTCAATTCACTCACGGAAAGTGATGCTTATCCTCTTCCATCCATCACTGAGATTCTGGAGTCCCCTCTCTGATTCAACCATTTTTTCCACTATCGACTTAAATAGTGGTTACTGGCAAGTGGAGATGGGCCCAGAAAGTAAATTCATGACTGCCTTCATAACTCCAAAAGGCCTCTACCACTTTAATGTGATGCCTTTTGGACTTAAAAATGCACAGCCACATTCCAGAGATAATGGAGTTAGTCCTGGGAGACTTACGTGGTCAGTGTTGCCTGGTGTACTTAGATGATATAATCATTTATTCTTCCTCTGTGACACAGCATTTCTTGGATCTCCAGATGGTGTTTGATAAACTCCAACCAAGCAGGACTAACTATCAACCTGAAGAAAAGCACGTTCTGTCTGGAAGAGATCAAATTTTTGGGGCACATTGTCAATACTAACGGCATTTCAGCAGATCCAGAGAAGGTACGCTCCCATTCAGCAGTATCCGGTACCAAGGAACCTCAAGGAGTTCAAAGATTTTTGGGAATGTCTGGATGGTACCACAGGTTCGTTCCTGGCTTCTCAAAAGTTGCTGAACCCCTAAATAACTTGAAAAAAAAGGGCATTCTTTTATCTGGTCTCCAGAGTGTCAACATGCCTTGATCAATTAAAATCACATCTGACCTCTTCTCCAGTTTTAGGACATCCCAAACCAGATCTTCCATTTACGGTGTATACAGATGCAAGTGAAACTGGTCTTGGAGCCGTGCTTGCACAGAAACAGGTGCAGACTCTGAGCAAGTATAGCATATGCTAGTAGGACCATTGACCCAAGGCTGAAGTAAACTATTCCGCCACAGAAAAGGAGTGCCTTGCGGTGGTATGGGCCTTAGAGAAATGGCAATACTATCTAGAACCAAAGTATTCACCGTAGTCACCGACCATTCTGCCTACAGTGGGTTCTGACTTCGAACAAATCTACAAGCCGTCTACTGAGGTGGGCTTTAAAATTGCAGAAGTTTGATTTCATAGTAGAGTCAGAAGAGGCAAGCTCAATGTTGTTCCCGATGCTCTCTCTCGAATACCTTCGACTGTTGGCTGTAATGTGTTCTCGGCAAATAAAAAGATAGAGGACCTACCTTTTTCTGCTGATATGGTGTGGGCAGAACAACACCAAGACCCTGAGATTGAAAAGGTGTTCCGTGCTTTAGCAGAAGGAGATTCCGTCACGATGGAAAAATATACAGTGCTGGAAGACAAAGTGTATAGGAAAACGCAGGTTTCTGAACACAAAATCACTACCGGATTTATATTCCATCCTCGCTAAAATCCAGAACGTTACAGGCGTATCACGAGAACCCCCTATGTGGACATCTGGGCATCTTCAAGACCTACAAAAGGCTTCATGATGTTGCATTCTGGCCTAGGATGTGGTCCGAAGTAAAATACTTTGTTAATGCTGTGAGAAGTGCCAAGTCCTGAAAAGTGACAACAAAAAACCTCCAGGGAAAATACAACAGACTATTGTGAACAGGACCCAAATGAGCTACTGGGAGTAGACCTTATGGGCCCATTCCCACGCAGTTCACAACAACATGAATACATAATGGTCGTGGTAGACTACTATACACGTTGGGTTGAGATTTCCCCATGAGAACCGCAACAGCTTCCACCATTACCCGTATCCTCAGAACAGAAGTTCTCACAAGATGGGGAGTTCCAACATACATTCTGTCGGATCGTGGTTCCCAATTTGTTTCGTCCCTTTTCCAGGAATTGTGTGAGCAATGGAAAGTCAAGCCAAAACTTACTACAGCGTATCACCACAAACCAACATGACTGAGCGTGTTAATCGTACCTTGAAGTGTATGATTGCATCATATGTTGAAGATAATCATAAAAAGTGGGATACGTACCTTCCTGAGTTCAGATTCGCATTGAACACTGCAGTACAGGAAACTACGGGACTTGACGCCGGCCGAACTTCAAGTAGGCAGGAAGCTCCAGAGTCCTATGGACCGAATTCTTCAGTCAGCAATCCCTGTTCTGCCCGAGACTCCATTTTATGAAACTACGGATAGACTCCATCAACTTCAAGAAAGGGCAGAAGCTAGTCAAAAAAAAGGCCCGTTTCAGACAATTAAGAACTATATAAAAACAGAAGAGAAGTGGACTTACCAGTTTCAAGACCGAGTGTGGTAAGAAATTTTCCCAAGTCAAGTGCCCCACATCAATTCACGGCTAAGCTGGGTAAGAAATGGAAAGGTCCGTACCGGATAGTCCGTCGGCTGGGGCCGATAAATTATCAAGTTGTCCTGAAAGCTCGGGCGAAGATATGAGAAATATTAATGTTGTAACCTGAAACCTTGTTATCCTACAGCTAAGAGGTGGAAAGACAAGAAAACAAAAAAATTCTGGAAATCTTTCAGGACTCTTCGGATGAAGAAGAATTCTTAGGATTCTAGGGTAGAACACCATGGGTTGACTTTCCAATGGGGGGAGGATGTAGCGAACCGCTAGTCAAAAGGAACAAATATTTAATTAATAATCATAATAAATCACAAAAAATAAATCTATACAATTTCATTATAATCATGAGAATTTGTTCGAACGGAAAAACTAAAAATGGCAACAAAAAGAGGTGTGGTTTTTGAGTGACGGAGAAGCGAAAATAAAAGAGGAAGTAGAGAAGCGGAAGAGAGAGTCTGGTCGGGAAGTTGAATCCGCGTCTGGAAAAGTCTGAGGGAAAACGAGGCGTTGTTTCAGCGTGTCGTGAAGTGCGCGGTGGGATTATTGTTCATGTCGACAATGTCTGAACGTCTGCATTATGGAATATTGGCGTACGGACGCGCATGCAATGATTGAGTGGCTGATCGAACTGGAACCTGGACGCCGCGGGGTGAACACCAACGCGAAAAGAGAAAACTTGAGAAACTGCAGAAATCTCAAGTTTTACCCTGTGAGTGTTAATCCCTTCTGTGACAAGTTTCCGACGTATTGATCATCGAAAGGTTAACGGAGAATTAAGTCTTCCCTGCGCTCTCAACTTTCTGACTCTTAAATAGCTACTTTTCCCTCTTCTTGCAAAACCTCAAACTCTTCATCAGGAACGATTATTATCCCCTTTATCTGCTACTAAAATATTATTTGATTTAATTTCGTTTTGTTTATAATTTTACTTATATTTTGAACTGTTTTGGGATTATTTTTGTTGTAGTTTTCTTTTGTCTAATTGTGAATTATCTCAGTCTGTGCGCAACCGCGCTGGTTTTCCAGTTGTAACAAACTGATTTATTTATTTTGATTTCTGAGAGCTTGCTGCCTGGACACTGATTGATTTAGATATTTTTTTTGTTGTTGGACAAAATTATATAAATGGACTTAATGAAACCGCAAGACTCTAGTTATGTTTTTCTGTAATTGGAGAATACAGATTGTTTGTCAGTTTATTTAAACTGTCTGGCGCCCAACGTGAACATTACATTTTTTTGAGTAACTCACCGTTACAAGCCTCCCCATATAGGCTCGGGTCTGGGGCGTAGCGCAGCCACTTCTGGACAGCTTGAGCAAAGTCATAGTTGTTTGCCGTTGTAAGGCGTTGAGTCAAGGCATCTAGAATACAAGTAAAAGTATGTTACTGTGATTTAGTCAATGATTTGTTCAATCAAGGCAATTAAAGATTTGTAATGTAAAAAATCATACTTTTTTAGTGGAAACAACTATTTACTGACACAATATCTTATCAAATCATTAGCAACAACAATACAAACCACCTAAATCACATCAAAACTTATAAACACAGCATTTATGGCCTTCAACTGAACAGAAAAACAGTCAAAAACACACATCTGAATGTCAGAGCGCGTCACGTGATGCATCTGAACCAATCACGGCGTCCAGACATTGACATCAGCCAATGAGATTTCGCTTTTAGGGTTAAATGCCCATTATACGTTCACGATTGGTTGCTGATTAAAAGGAAATGACCATATTTGGATCCGACAGCATTGTACAGGAGAGAGAGAGAGCGTTAACGGTGTGTGAGATTAAAGGAAGCAGAGAGAGAGATCACGGAGCAGCGCGTTGATTAAGAATGCCAACTTTTGTTGAATTTCTGAGAAATCTACAGACGCAAATAGACAAAGTGTAGTAAAAATAAAGACCTAAATGTGTATTTTGGACTTTTTTTCACCACAAGTCTGAAAGGAGACATGTTATTGAAGACAAATATCCCAAAATCTCAAAATTGACCAGTGAAAAAAAACGATGTTTTTGCCTGCCGTGTCTCGCCTCTCGCCAGAAGGTCCCACTGTTGTTTGTGAGGAAAGTTGTGAAATAACTAATTTCTGTATCCAATACGACTCGTACGTCAGTGTAAGAATTAGTGGTTCGAGAGCGTGTATCAAACTGCAGAGTCTCGTGATTTCAGTAAAGGAGGCTTCATTACATCATAAACTTTTTGAAACACGTTGAAATTTCAATGGTTCACCGCTGGGGATGATCTGTCAACTGAGAACCAATGAACAAGTGTCTGTGGGTTTTACTGATCTCTGATGAATGAATAATGGTAGTTAAGTGTCTTATTGGGGACATCAACCCCTAGTCCACTCAGTCTACCCCAGTGGGACCTTCTGGTGGATGGGTGAGTAAGACCAGTCTTCATCCATCTAGTGTGCAGTAAGGTGTTTCTGACTGCCTCTTTGCCTTCCAGATGCCCTTACCAGGATGATCGTTACCTGACCATCATTTTTGTTTGTTTCTTGCACTTTTAGGAAGGGATGTTTGTTTAAAACACTACCGCTTCTGGGCAAACTGTGGTTTCTAGTGGAGAGTGAGACTGATTCTATGAGTATTTAATAAATGATATTAAACCTTGACCTTGTCTGACCACATTTTGTGCAACGCTACCAACATGAAATGTTCTGGTTTTATTTGGTATGTTGAGGACAGCTGTAACTTCCAGACTGCTACAAATCTACCTTTCATTGAGGCCCATTGTATTAGAACGGCTTTGTTTCCCAATGTATTAGAGACATAATTTAAAGCGTTCCCTCAGTACCATTACACTATATTTTTATAAACCCTTTCTTGCACGTGCTCCTGATTTGACAATGATCTGGCTGCTGCAATAGTGACTGTGGAATTTTAGTCTTTTACATAGGGTTATACTGAAATCTATAAATTCCCAATTTATAAATAGTATTTAATACCAATTTTAGAACTAAAGTGTGCTTTGCTCTCAACGTAGTAATTGTTTGTTTATTTTGTAATCGTATTTAATCATTTCAGGGGGGGGACACATCTGTTTAGATTGCAACAATGTTCTCTAAGCAGAGGTCTGTGAACATTTCAGGGAATGTATAAATATTTAAATCAAATAAACATTGGATATGTAAACACAATGTGACTAATATTAAATTATTTTAAAATAAAGCACAGTTTTTGAATTATGCATTTAATAGAGCAGTTGCCTACGTAAGTAAAAGACACATTAATTAGCTTAACAGATACAAAATATTTTGTTTATTAAATTGATATAAATTGCACCTTTATGAATGGGAATGTATAGCTACCTTGTTTAGGATGGGCTGTCCCTCTAAAAGGAAATGCCTCAATGGGAGGCAGGGGTATCATAAAGCACCAATCAATTTGTTCTCATTGGTTCTTGCTGAAGCTCAAATGTGCTGCATAACACGAGAATGAACCTCATTGGTTCTTGCTGAAGCTCAAAGGTCCTGCGTAACACCAGTGTGTTGCATTTCAAAACACATTTGGTTTAATTATTTAATTTTTTGAAAAACCCTAGTTTCTCCCAACACAACCTCAAGTGCGAAATCCACTATGTGCTTTTTTGTATGTTCATTTAGGGTGGAAAAAAATAGGAAAATGTATTGAACCTATGGAATCACCCAGTTGCATAAACTCAACTCATGCAAGTCTGGAGAATCATGATGTTAATGAAGAGGGAGGGATTATCATTAATTAGCCAATGCGTGTAGAGTACAAAAAGACCAAAGGGCAGCTTCTCAACAGTGTGACTAGCTGTTGAACAATGGCTGGAAGTTGGTGTGTTGTTCAGTCTCTGGCACTTTGTGTTTGGTTCTGTGCTTTCTGTCATGCTGTTCCAAAGTGGAGTAATCTTCCCCAGAATCCTCAAACTCTGATGTTCCAGCAAACTGACCAGCGGTTTCAACAGCCACAAGCTATTCACCAGTTTCCTCAGCAGTTTCAACAGCAAGCTAGTCAACAGTTTCCTCAGCAGTTTCAACAGCAAGCTAGTCAACAGTTTCCTCCGTCAGTTCAACAGCAGGCTAGTCAACAGTTTCCTCAGTCAGTTCAACAAGCTAGTCAACAGTTTCCTCAGTCAGTTCAACAAGCTAGTCAACAGTTTCCTCAGTCAGTTCAACAAGTTAGTCAACAGTTTCCTCTGTCAGTTCAACAGCAGGCTAGTCAACAGTTCCTCATCAGTTTCAACAGCAAGCTAATCAACAGTTTCCTCTGTCAGTTCAACAGCAAGCTAGTCAACCGTTTCCTCAGCAGTTTCAGCCTAAGCAGCCAGTGGCACAGGCAGAGTCCCTTGACAAATGTACTGTAGCTGATTATGAGCAGATCCAATGTGGACCACCTGGTATCAGTGGTGCTGAGTGTGCAGCTATCAACTGCTGCTTTAACGGACAGCAGTGTTACTATGGGAAGGCAGGTAAGAGTGTTGAGTCAATGTAAAGGTGTTCATGTTTAAACTGGTCTTCAGCAATAACCCTCTTGTACCTTGTTCCAGTGACTGTCCAGTGTATAAGAGATGGTCAGTTTGTGGTAGTGGTGGCTAGAGATGTTACGCTGCCTCGATTGAGCCTGGATTCAGTCCGTCTCCTGGGTGGAAATGATCCAGCTTGCAGTCCTGTGGGATCCACACCTTTCTTTGCTATATACCAGTTCCCTGTCACTGCATGTGGCACAAGCATGATGGTGAGTAGCAGCTTGTGGTTTTGTTCTGCATGGCTTGGAATGGACTGGATGTCAACAGTATTATTTGCAGGAGGATGGTGGATATGTTGTGTATGAAAACAGAATGACCTCCTTGTATGAAGTGGGTATGGGACCACTTGGTTCCATCACAAGGGACAGCCATTTTGAGTAAGTGACATATGCTTTATCATAAATCTTAATTCTGGACAAATGCTACAAGCTCACTGTTTGTTGTCCAGGCTTCTCTTCCAGTGTAGGTACTCTGATACCTCTGTGGAAGCTCTGGTTGTGGAGGTCAACGCTGTTCCTCCACCTCCACCAGTAGCTGCTCCCGGGCCCCTCAGGGTGGAGCTTAGACTGGCAAATGGTCAATGTGTCACTAAAGGCTGTGCAGAAGGTTAGTTTGTTCCAAGTATTCCTAAAGCCTTTCTAAACTGCAGGTTGCAGCAGTTTCAAGTTAAACACTGTATTCTTCCTCAGGGGACGAGGCGTACACTTCCTACTACAGTGATGCTGATTATCCGGTCACAAAAGTCTTGCGGGAACCTGTGTATGTTGAGGTGCACATTTTGGAGAGGACTGACCCCAACATTGTCCTGATGCTGGGACATTGCTGGGCGACATCAACCCCTAGTCCACTCAGTCTACCCCAGTGGGACCTTCTGGTGGATGGGTTAGTAAGGCCAGTCTTTATCCACCTAGTGTGCAGTAAGGGGTTTCTGACTGCCTCTTTGCCTTCCAGATGCCCTTACCAGGATGATCGTTACCTGACCACATTGGTTCAGTGGCTGGATAATCTGGTCTTCAGTTCCCTACCCACTACAAGCGCTTTGTTGTGAAGATGTTCACATTTGTAGATCCAGCATCACTGGCTCCTCTGCAGGAAACGGTACAGTACCCAGTGTGTCAGTTTTCAGCTGTCGATTGGTTCCTAATGCCAGCTTTGGTTCTCGTCTCAGGTCTTCATCCATTGCAGTACAGAGGTGTGCCATCCATCTTCTGGCTCCTGTCAGCAAAGTTGCTCCAGGCAAAGTCAGTGCTTCCGGTTATTTAAATGGTTTAATTTTGCTTGTTTTAAAAGTTGTGGGATTGTTCATTTGTGTTTTTTTTTCTTGCACTTTTAGGAAGGGATGTTCGTTTAAACACTACCACTTCTGGGCAAACTGTGGTTTCTAGTGGAGAAGTGAGACTGATTCTATGAGTATTTAATAAATGATATTAAACCTTGACCTTGTCTGACCACATTTTGTGCAATGCTACCAACGTGAAATTGTTCTGGTTTAATTTGATATGTTGAGGACGGCTGTAACTTCCAGACTGCTACAAATCTACCTTTCATTGAGGCCCATTGTATTAGAACGGTTTTGTTTCCCAATGTTCTAGAGACATAATTTGAAGCGTTCTCTCAGTACTATTACGCTATATTTTATAATCCCTTTCTTGCACGTGCTCCTGATTTGACGACAATCTGGTTGCTGCTATAGTGACTGTGGAATTTTAGTCTTTTACTTACATGGTTATACTGAAATTATAAATTATTTTAATACCAACTTTAGAACTTAAGTGTGCTTTGTAGAAAGCTCAACTGTATTCAGGTGTTATGTTCTCTCAACGTAGTAATTGTTTGTTTATTTTGTAATCGTATTTAATCATTTCAGGGGGGACACATCTGTTTAAATTGCAAAAATGTTCTCTCAAGCAGGGGTCTGTGAACAGTTCAGAGAAAGTATAAATATTTAAATAATAAACATTGGATAATAAAATGGATATGTAAACAAATGTGACTAATATTAAATTAGATTAAAGGGCACCTATTATGGAATTTTGAAATTTACCTTTCATGTAGTGTGTAACATATATCTAAGTGAACAAAAACATCCTGCAAAGTTTGAAATATGAAAGTGCACCGTATATAAAGTTATTGTCTTTCAAAAGTGAGAGTCGACTCCGGTCTTCTAACGATTCATAAAAATGACTCAAAGCTTTTTCTCTGACTAGTTGACGTCAACTTGTCAAGTTATTTTGAATATGATACGCCCACTTATTGCGCTCCAAGGCCAGCAGGGAAAATTCATGGCGACGAGACGCTGTGTTCTGAAGTGCAACTCAAAAGACAACTTTTTTCATCTGCCCAAGGAGGAGCATTTGAAGACTAAGTGGCTACAATTCACTATACAACAGAAGTATAGTCCGAGCCTTGAGCTTTGTTCGCGTCATTTTGAAGACGATTGCTTTTTTAATGCAATCAAACTTGGATTCGCTGATATTGAAGGAAGGTTCAGTTCCAAGTGTATTTGCATCAGCTTCCTCCTCCGTATCACAACCTGTAAGTGTTATTAATAATTTTTGCTTTTATATTTTATGTAGCATGCTTAATAATTATTTTGTTTGTTGTGTAAGCACCGTTAGCTTCTAGGTCTTCAATGGCAAGTGTATTGAGATATGTGAAGTGTTTGTCGTTGTTTTCGGAGTTGTCTAAAGAATAGAATAATACCTCGTAGTAACGTAACTGCATTTTTTTTTTTTGTAAAAACGTTATGTTTATGCATCGGGCCTAACGCAAACAAAGACTGATTGTGCTTTTACAATATGAACTCTGGGCTATGCTCGCTAACATAACATTAATTATTTATCTTATTTTTCGTTTTTTACTACAAACTATAAAGCAGTGGACTATAATCATTATTATAATACAATTTAATTGATAAAAGCATCATTTTACTCCGTTTTAAAAATAAGTATTATCTCTGTAAACACTGCTGGGTCATCTGACCAATCAACGCAGATTAGCGTCGCGCAAAGGAGGGGTTTGAAAAACGAGTCGTTGAACGATTCATTTGGGAGTCGGTGAGCAAATCAGGTAAAAATAAATGCATATTATACGAAAACAAAAGTGTTTTTTGTCATTGCATGCATGTAAAACTGTTGTTGGGGACTCCCTAAACAACATTAGGAACATTTTAAATGTCATAATAGGTGCCCTTTAAGAAAGTATAAATGTTAAATTATGCATTTAATAGAAAAGTGTGCTACGGAAGTAAAAGAAATTAATTGGCTTAAAGTCTGCGTGAACTGGAAGTTGCAAATGACTTTTCTCAAGTGTTGTGATGCATTTCTGAGTGAAATGGAATATTGAACAGAGGGCAGGGTTTTACTTTAGCGCTCCTCCTCTCCATCTCTCACCCATAGCAGAGTAATGGTTTGAGGGGAGTGGTTAAGTGTTTAACCAACCCAAGCTGTCAAGCCTATGTCATCAGAAAAAGAACAATTCCAGACCCGGAAGTAACTTTTCAGACTTTGATTAAAGATAACTTCGGCAAACAATTTTTTTCCGTGTATTAACTTGCACGGATTCATTGTTCACCACAAGACTAGTAATATCCGCTAACAAGTAAATAGGGTAAATTTTGATTTCATGCTGACTTTAACAGATGATACAAAATATTTAGTTCATTACATTTATATAAATTGCACCTTTATGAAAGGGAATGTATGCTACCTTGTTTAGGATGGGCTGTCCCTCTAAAGGAAATGCCTCAATGGGAGGCAGGGTATCAAACCACCTGCCAATATGTTCTCATTGGTTCTTGCTGAAGCTCAAATGTGCTGCATAACACGAGAGTGAACCTCATTGGTTCTTGCTGAAGCTCAAACGTGCAGCGTAACACGAGAATGAACCTCATTGGTTCTTGCTGAAGCTCAAACGTGCAGCGTAACACGAGAATGAACCTTATTGGTTCTTGCAGAAGCTTAAAGGTCCTGCGTAACACCAGTGTGTTGCATTTCAAAACACATTTGTTTCAATTGATTCAAATTTTCGAAAAAGCCTAGTTTCTCCCAACACAACCTCAAGTGGGAAATCCACTATGTGCTTTTATGTATGTTCAATTAAGGTGGAAAAAACAAGGAATATGTATTCTCATGAACCTATGGAATCACCCAGTTGCATAAACTCCCACTCATGCAAGTCTGGAGAATCATGATGTAATGAAGAGGGAGGGATTATCATTAATTAGCCAATGCGTGTAGAGTACAAAATGACCTGAGGGCAGCTTCTCAACAGTGTGACTAGCTGTTGAATAATGGCAGGAAGTTGGTGTGTTGTTCAGTCTCTGGCACTTTGTGTTTGGTTCTGTGCTTTCTGTCATGCTGTTCCAAAGTGGAGTAATCTTCCCCAAAATCCTCAAACTCTGATGTTCCAGCAAACTGACCAGCGGTTTCAACAGCCACAAGCAAGTCAACAGTTTCCTCAGTCAGTTCAACAAGCTAGTCAATGGTTTCCACAGCAGTTTCAACAGCAAGCTAGTCAACAGTTTCCTCAGTCAGTTCAACAGCAAGCTAGTCAACAGTTTCCTCAGTCAGTTCAACAGCAAGCTAGTCAACAGTTTCCTCAGTCAGTTCAACAGCAAGCTAGTCAACAGTTTCCTCAGTCAGTTCAACAGCAAGCTAGTCAACAGTTTCCTCAGTCAGTTCAACAGCAAGCGCGTCAATTTCCTCAGTCAGTTCAACAGCAAGCTAGTCAACAGTTTCCTCAGTCAGTTCAACAGCAAGCTAGTCAACAGTTTCCTCAGTCAGTTCAACAGCAAGCTAGTCAACAGTTTCCTCAGTCAGTTCAACAGCAAGCTAGTCAACAGTTTCCTCAGTCAGTTCAACAGCAAGCTAGTCAACAGTTTCCTCAGTCAGTTCAACAGCAAGCTAGTCAACAGTTTCCTCAGTCAGTTCAACAGCAAGCTCGTCAACAGTTTCCTCAGTCAGTTCAACAGCAAGCTCGTCAATTTCCTCAGTCAGTTCAACAGCAAGCTAGTCAACAGTTTCCTCAGTCAGTTCAACAGCAAGCTAGTCAACAGTTTCCTCAGCAGTTTCAACAGCAAGCTAGTCAACGGTTTCCTCAGCCAGTTCAACAAGCTAGTCAATTTCCACAGCAGTTTCAACAGCAAGCTAGTCAACAGTTTCCTCAGTCAGTTCATTGGCAAGCGAGTCAACAGTTTCCTCAGTCAGTTCAACAAGCTAGTCAACAGTTTCCTCAGCAGTTTCAGCCTAAGCAGCCAGTGGCACAGGCAGAGCCCCTTGACAAATGCACTGTAGCTGATTATGAGCAGATCCAATGTGGACCACCTGGTATCAGTGGTGCTGAGTGTGCAGCTATCAACTGCTGCTTTAACGGACAGCAGTGTTACTATGGGAAGGCAGGTAAGAGTGTTGAGTCAATGTAAAGGTGTCATGTTAAACTGGTCTTCAGCAATAACCCTCTTGTACCTTGTTCCAGTGACTGTCCAGTGTATAAGAGATGGTCAGTTTGTGGTAGTGGTGGCTTAGAGATGTTACGCTGCCTCGATTGAGCCTGGATTCAGTCCGTCTCCTGGGTGGAAATGATCCAGCTTGCAGTCCTGTGGGATCCACACCTTTCTTTGCTATATACCAGTTCCCTGTCACTGCATGTGGCACAAGCATGATGGTGAGTAGCAGCTTGTGGTTTTGTTCTGCATGGCTTGGAATGGACTGGATGTCAACAGTTATTATTTGCAGGAGGATGGTGGATATGTTGTGTATGAAAACAGAATGACCTCCTTGTTATGAAGTGGGTATGGGACCACTTGGTTCCATCACAAGGGACAGCCATTTTGAGTAAGTGACATATGCTTTATCATAAATCTTAATTCTGGACAAATGCTACAAGCTCACTGTTTGTTGTCCAGGCTTCTCTTCCAGTGTAGGTACTCTGATACCTCTGTGGAAGCTCTGGTTGTGGAGGTCAACGCTGTTCCTCCACCTCCACCAGTAGCTGCTCCCGGGCCCCTCAGGGTGGAGCTTAGACTGGCAAATGGTCAATGTGTCACTAAAGGCTGTGCAGAAGGTTAGTTTGTCTCAAGTATTCCTAAAGCCTTTCTAAACTGCAGGTTGCAGCAGTTTCAAGTTAAACACTGTATTCTTCCTCAGGGGACGAGGCGTACACTTCCTACTACAGTGATGCTGATTATCCGGTCACAAAAGTCTTGCGGGAACCTGTGTATGTTGAGGTGCACATTTTGGAGAGGACTGACCCCAACATTGTCCTGATGCTGGGACATTGCTGGGCGACATCAACCCCTAGTCCACTCAGTCTACCCCAGTGGGACCTTCTGGTTGATGGGTTAGTAAGGCCAGTCTTTATCCAGCTAGTGTGCAGTAAGGTGTTTCTGACTGCCTCTTTGCCTTCCAGATGCCCTTACCAGGATGATCGTTACCTGACCACATTGGTTCCAGTGTCTGGATCATCTGGTCTTCAGTTCCCTACCCACTACAAGCGCTTTGTTGTGAAGATGTTCACATTTGTAGATCCAGCATCACTGGCTCCTCTGCAGGAAACGGTACAGTACCCAGTGTGTCAGTTTTCAGCTGTCTATTGGTTCCTAATGCCAGCTTTGGTTCTCGTCTCAGGTCTTCATCCATTGCAGTACAGAGGTGTGCCATCCCTCTTCTGGCTCTTGTGAGCAAAGTTGCTCCAGGCAAAGTCAGTGCTTCTGGTTATTGAAATGTTTGAATTTTGCTTGTGTTGAGTGTTAATTTTGGTTTGTTTTCTTGCACTTTTAGGAAGGGATGTTCCTTTAAACACTACCACTTCTGGGCAAACTGTGGTTTCTAGTGGAGAATTGAGACTGATTCTATGATTATTTAATAAATGATATTAAACCTTGACCTTTTTTGTCTGACCAGTTTGTGCAATGCTACCAACATGAAATTGTTCTTGTTTTATTTGATATGTTGAGGACAGCTGTAACTTCCAGACTGCTACATATCTACCTTTCATAGAGGTTTTGCCCCTAAGACAATGGGAGGGTGATCAAAGGACCTGTCAATTTGTTCTCATTGGTCCTTGCGGAAACTCAAACATGCTGCATAACACGAGAATGAACCGCATTGGTTCTTTTGAAGACTTAAATGATTATTAGTGGTTATGCAGCACTTTTTTTTAACTGTACAGAACCTTTAGCATGTTGCACAAAATTAGTCAATAACTCACTAATTAATGATTTGCTCTATGTTCATGATCACTAGTAAGTGGACACGCTTGACTCCTTTTGCGCGTTCATACAGTTTAAAAAATGTTCCTGTAACACTGAAGGTTTTTTTTTTTTTTTTTTTTTTTTTTTTTTTACACAACAATGACATGCAGCTGATACTGGAGTGGTGTATTTCTGGTCAGTCTGAAAACCCCATTTTAAACTCTCCTGAACTTTCATGGCATTTGATCGAGTGACCATCTTGTCACAATGTGAGCATTTAAAAGGTGTTTCTCCTGTATGAGTTCTCTTGTGCATTTGTAAATCACTTTCATTATTAAATCTTCCCACAATCACTACAGTGTTTATTTTCTCCAGTGTGAACTCTAAGATGAACTTTGAAAATGTCGCAAAGCTCTTTTTCTCTCCGGTGTGAATCCTCTCATGGGTTTTCCGGTGGGTCGAATGATGGAAACGTTTCTCAGTGTGAACACTGATATGGTTTGACATCACTGTATATTTTGGTAAAACTTGAGGTTGTGAAGGTTTTCTCACATTCACTGCACTGATACGGCCTCTCATTGGTGTGTGAGTAGATGTCTCTTCAGATGGGATCTGACTGAAGCTTTTCTCGCGGTGAGGACACTTGTACGGCTTTTCACCAGTGTGGATTCTCTTATGACTTGAAAGATGTTGATTGGTGTGGAAATACTTGTCACACTCACTGCAGTGGAAAGTCGTTTCGCTGTGTGTCTTTATGAGCTCTCATATAAGGAGAGGTGAAAAAATCCTTCCCGCATTGTTCACAGCGCAACTTCACGCTGTGCTCTTGAATGAAGTCTTCTCTTTTGAGGTTGTAAAGCTGTCGCATCTCTTGCAGGTGAAGTCTTTAACTGACGCTCAGGATCATGGATCCGCTGATCAAACCTCTGACTGTAACGCTGGAGAACAGCAGATGAAGATGTGCTCCGTCCAACTGGAGGACTGCAGGAACCTGATCGAGAGACGAGGAGAAGAAACCACAGCAGAGGAACAACAACAGGAGGAGGAGGAAGATCAGAATGATGATGTTTATGATGATGATGATGATGACTGCTCCTCCAGGTATGTTTTTGTAATTTATTCTGTAAATGTTTCCATCATAGTTTGTGCATCGGATTAAAAATGTATCCCACTCATTTGAGTGCATTACATATTTTTTTAATGCACATTTTTCAAATTTATGCGCATCTTGGCATTTCCATCCAGTATTTTTGTTATGCAATATCCCAAAATGCGCATACAGATAGGTGGATGGAAACTGTAAAATTTACAAGAGTACTGTAAATCATAAACTGCAATTATACTGTAATATTATACATCACACCTGTTAAAGCAACAAAACAAGAGCAGCTTTAAATTTACTGTAATCTTTACAGTATGTTACTGTTATTATAATTGCAAATGTATTTGACAAACAGTCACTGCAGCCAAAAAAGACACAAAATATAGCCTATGGGAAAATCCTATTGGGTTTTTCTCGAGGTAACCAGTGTGATGCGAACTGCCGGTTGGCCTACAAAGTGACTCCATTTTCATTAAGTGTTGTGTACAAATGTAAGTTATCTTAATTATGATTGTTTCATATATTGTATGGTTTGAATTGTTTATGCATTTTATTGTTGTTTTAATTTATCTTGGTTTATCCATGTTCTATGTATTTGTTTAGAAACCAGTCTGAAGCACCTATGGAATGACTTATGAACTGGCATTGGTGAACATAAGGTATAACTGACACCCCATTGTGATGTTCCCCCTGATTGTAAAAAACACTCTCGACCTCCTGCTTTCACGTACAGGTAAAATCAAACGTAATGTGCTAAGCAAAACAAAAACAAAAAATCTTACATCTAATTTCTCAAATGATTTTCTCATTTTTTTGTCTTTTTTTCATTGTAATTTTTAGCAATCCAATAGCTGTTTAGAAATAAATACAGTTTATACTCTAATTTTGTGGTTATGTGATGAAATCTTGTAAGAATGTACAGAATAGGATTCATTTTCTTTTCGATTAATTGCACAGGTGATTTACTAACCTGTAATTGGTGGTGCCATTTCTCAAGAAATCCTCTTTTTCTGATTCAGATGCTCAATGATCGCTTTTACTTTCTTGATCTGGATGAATCGATGATGGATGAATGGAAAGGACAGACTGAAACTGCTCAGGTTAACTCCCCGCATTTGAATATATGATCACATGACTGCAGCGTGCAAATGTTTCCCTTTAACTTTTCAGAGATATTGTTGTTATTAAAATCATGTTCTAAAATAATAATTAAATTAAATCTCTTTGTAACTAAATGGAAAGTTTTGATTTACTTGGATGCTTCTTAGATAATTTACTTGTTTAATATGTTAGTCAGTACATTTAAAAAGTTTAATTTGGCACATAAATCTTTTTTAGAGGATTTGAAAGAAGGAAAGGACAAGCTAAAGATAACGGTAATGTTTCTAAACTGGAATATGCTCATCAACTGTAGCATTTTGCTGCTAATTATAAGGGATATTTTATTTTATAAAATTACATACAAACGTACAGTCATTGAGTGAGTGAGTGTGTGTGTGGGTCCGATTTCCAGAATATAGTCACGTATTTGTTATATTTTTGTATTTGTAATAATGCTTGACCTTCATAGTGTAATTATAATGTAACCTAAAAGCTGTCAAATATCCCCACCTAGTGTTCAAGTCAAAATATCTATGCCTACAGACAAATTTGACAGGCAGCAGACTTTAAAAAAAAGTTCATTAGCAAACCAAGACAGAGACACTTTTATGTCTGGATCTCCAGTGTCTGAGACAGTCATTAGTGTTTGGCTTGTAATAGAGTGTTACTTATCAGCATTAAGCTATTATTTACCACATAAAATAGTTCTGATATATAGTATGGGTAAAAACCACCAACCCACATAAAAAGGCAAGAGTCAAACTGACCAACAAAAGGAAACACTGATCACAATAATGGTGACCAAATATTTTCTATACAACATCAACATCTTAACCTCTAATTCTCAATAAAACTTCTGTAGACGTCTGACAGAAATGAAGTCAGTCTGGTTAGTAATAAGTGAAGCTGGTAATGCTGTTTGTGGAGTTGTTTAATCCTCCTCTGCTGAGATCATCACAGATTTAATGTCTTTTCTCTTCAGTTAACCAGAATTCTAACCAGATTGACTATTTCTGTCAGACGTCTGCAGAAATTGTTATAAAGAATATTTTGTGTGTGTGTGGATGCTGTGACAGTGTGTTTGTCAAACACATTTGCTGTAATAGTAATTGTTAAAGTTACAATCATTGTTCAATTCTGTCCAACACAACTTCATATACAGTTTGGTTCAATCCATCCCACAAGCTCAATGTGACACTGCCCCCTACTGGCAGAAAGAGCTCAATGTACAGTTTCAGGATGAGCTGAATGAGTCTTTTATCCAGATTTACTGATGAAAAGACACTATGATAATTCAGGAGCAGTTTGATCTTTAGTGTGTTTCTTCTGGTGAGTCTGAAAACTGCCTAAATAAGTGAATCTCTCGTCGCAGAGGGAGCAGCGGTAAGGCTTCTCTCCATGTATGAACTCGCTCATGAGTCTTCAGGACATCTAACCGAGCAAACGTCTTGTCACACTGAGAACACTTATACGGTCTTTCTCCTGAATGAATCCTCTGATGATTTTTTAAGGTACAATGTTTACCGAAACTCTTCCCACAAACGCCACAGTGATACGGTCTTTCTCCAGTGTGAACTCTCTGATGAAGTCCAAAATGAGACGGACTAAAGAAGCTCTTCCCGCAGTAGGAGCACAGGTACGGTTTCTCTCCGGTGTGAGTCCTCTCATGGCAAATCAAATTCAATTTGTGACGGAATCGTTTATCGCAGTGTGAACACTGATACGGTTTCTCCTCAGAGTGTATTTTCTGGTGTGACTTTAGACAGGTTGAGTTTGTGAAGGTTTTCCCACATTCACTGCACTGGTACGGCCTCTCGTTGGTGTGAACGCGCACATGCTTCTTTAAATGGGATCCGTGGTTGTAACTCTTCTCGCAGTGAGGACACTTGAACGGCCTTTCGCCCGTGTGGATTCGCTTATGAACATTAAGATTCCCTTTGTTGCTGAAATACTTGTCGCACTCACTGCAGTGGAAAGACTTTTCGCCAGTGTGGATTCTCTTATGACTTGAAAGTTGTTGTTTGGTGTGGAAATTCTTGTCACACACACTGCAGTGGAAAGTCTTTTCGCTGTGTGTCTTTATATGAACTCTCACACTAGATGGAGTGGTGAAAGAATCCTTCCCGCACTGTTCACAGCGAAACTCCTTCACGCTGTGCTCTTTTGAATGACGTCTCTTCTCTTCTAAGGTTGTAAAGCTGATGTTGCATCTCTTGCAGGAGAAGTCTTTCTGTTCTGTGTGTTTTCTCTCATGACTCGCTAAATGTCCCTGTGAGCTCAATGTTTTCCCACAGGTTACACAAGAGAAACTCTTGACCTTCAGCTGATCTTTTGATGTCGAGGTCGTTTCTTCATCAGTAGATGAACCGCCATTCACATCTGAAAAGAAAAAAAAGGTATTAAAATGTTGGTAATACTATACAATAAGGTTCCATTAGTTAACATTAACAACTATTAACTAATACGGAACAGAGGCATTGTTCATGGTTAGTTCATGTTAACACACAAATAATAGTTGTTAATGTTAACACACAAATACTAATACATCTATTCACAATAACAGCACAATTAGTTAACAATTAACATGAACAATGCATGTGAATAGCTTTAATGTTTTGTAAGGTTAACTTACTGTACATATTTACATTAGTTTATGTAGCAGTTGACACACACTAAGGATGAACATTTCTAACTCACGATCTTGTCCTAAAGGTAAAAATGCTGTGTACCATATCAACATTATTTAATAAGGCATTGATTTGGGCTGTTGGTAAACATAATTCTACAGCGGAAACATATGTTGTTCATGTTTATACGCACTTTACGATCATTACTTGCATTTGACAAAATATTTACTAATGGATTTTGTGAACCTTATTGTAAAGTATTTCAACATTAACTGATGTGTTGCTAACATTTGTATACTCTTTATTAACATGATTAACCATTAGTAAAGCATTTAATATTGGAATTGATGAACCTTATTGTAAAGTCAGGGCCCCGAGGTTCAGACCTCTGTCATTTTTGTTTAGACTATATAATGAAGGTTGTAAAAGATTGCCAAATATTAACTCTAATGTGGTCCGGGCAGCAATGATTCATACATTGCAACGATAACCGACCTTCTCATTTGAGCTGCTTCAGCACTCGAACATAGAGTGACCAGATGACCAATCAAATCACAGTAGGCTTTAGGGCTACACACAAAGTATATATACAATTTTTCTTTTCTTTTCCCCTTCTCTGAATGTATATTGTTATGAGTTAAATGACTGCATTATTTTCTTATGCAGTGTTAATATGTAAATTAACAAATGTATATTTACATTTTATACAGAAAAAAAAAAAAGGATTGTTATTTTGATATTCTGGTTGGAGTCGAGAAACGGACCAAAACTCCATCAGGTAACAGAAAGGAGAAAAAATCCTTGGGAGAAACTAGGCACAGTCGGGGGGGCCAGTTCTCCTCTGGCCAACGAATGAACATGTATGATTATGATTCGGGCAGTATTACAGGTCAGAAGTCAGATTGGATCAGAACATTCAGAGTATTTATCCATTCCCATCTGGTTGGAAGTCTGAGTCATCACACCGGTATGGAGACAAGTAGTTGAGGATCAGTGCTGTCATGTCGATGAGGCCTTCACATGGCTGATGAGGCTGGCACTGCAGGGATGCGTTGTGGATGGGTCCAGGCGCAGGTCCTTCATCAGATCTGGATACGGCCTGAATCCGGAGGACTGCTGTAAATCTCGGGATAAACAGAGACTCATATTAGCGTAGATGCCGTCCTTCTTATGATGTACCAAGTACATCAGGATTTATGGGAAGTGTTCCCGATCTAAACTATGCAGTCTAACATTATAGAAGTCTATAATGCGTTATGTGTATGCATGGTGATCCAAGCTGCTGAAGATGATGACGGAGAAGGGCAGTTGAAGGTTTTTCCAAGAGGGGTAGTTATCCAGGCAGGACAGGTGACTTGGGTGAAGTGCAGAAACCCTTTGAAGATGGCACAGTCTGACTCTGTGGTCTCATATGAGCCTCATGAAAATAGTGACCATTTAAGATTCTAGGACATTGGAGAGGGGCTCTTAGAAATACAGCCCCAAAGTGAACCTTGTGTTCCCACACCCATCGGAAATAGCACAGTGGGTGATGTGACCCTGCCACGTGGCACAGTGATTGAAACATTACAGCGGATTGAGAGGATATTAGTGGAGTCTGGTCAAACAAGTGAGCCAAGGCAGACAAGGATTCAAGCTGCAACCATTCGAGAGGATGAGTTGAAAACATTGTGACATCCACCAGTCAACCTGGAAGAGGGCCAACAAGAGGTTGTTCAAAAAATTTGGATGAGGATTCAGGTGCCTTCAGCAGAGATGACAATGACATTGGTTGCATACGCAGCTTGCAGATGCCAATCACACTTAAGGACTACATCCCAGTTCAGAGGGGGTACTGATCAGTACCAAAACAAGTTTAGTGAGGTGAAGAGCTACATACAGGATCTCTTAGCGAAAGGATGGATAGTCAAATCAAGTCACCATACGCCGGTCCATTAGTCTGTTTCCGCAAGAAGGATGGCGAGCTGAGGTTTTGTGTTGAATACCGTCTCCTGAACAGGAAAACCATCCCTGACCGTCACCCATTACATCGGATACAGGATCTGATTGAAACCCTTGGGAAATACTCCTGGTTTAGCATTCCAAGGGATGACCAAGGCAAAGCGTACCACCAGGGATACATGGCAGAGGGATCCAGACACATGACAGCATTCATTACACCCTGGGAGCTACATGAGTGGGTCCGAATCCTCTTTGGGTTGTCCAATGCGCCTGTTGCCTTCCAACGCAGTATGAAACAAATGCTTGACTCGCTCAGGAATGAGTGCAGCATCCTATATTTAGGTGACGTCTTAAGCTATGCAAGGTCCTTTGAAGATCATGTTGAGAGTATTCATAGTGTTAAGGGCCCTTTAGTATCACGGTCAAGTCAGGTATGACGAACGGCTAGTGTCAGCGGAAGGAGTGTGGATATATTGTAAGGACCTGGAGGCTGTCCAATCCTTAACAATCAGGACTCCCCAGACAGCAGGTGATGTGAGGAGGTTACTTGGGTTCCTTAGCTACTACACCGCAAAAACTCCAGTGTTAAAATAACTCTCCTGGGAGTTTATATGGCTCCAGCCTCAAGAGTGTAAAGTGTTAAGTGTTAGTAAAGTTAGGACCCCCTTGAAAACGAGATGATGCATCTCAAGGGGTTTATCCTAATAAAATAAATTTGTACACAAGTGTTAAAATATGAGTGTTAAATTAAAAGTTAATGAGATAATTGATTAAATGAGTGATGATTGAGCATTCTTGAAGACACCTGATGAAGACACCACTCATCAGCGCCTATGCCCCAACCTTAACCTCCAAACCTAAGGCAAAAGACGAGTTCTACACCAACCTGGATGATGCCATCAAGAACATCCACACTACACCTTGTCCTCCTTGGCGACTTCAACGGCAGAGTAGGTGCAGACCATAACTCTTCCTGCCTTCCTGCTTGGGTTCCTTTGGAGTTGGCAAGATAAACGAGAATGGGCAGCGCTTGTTGGAGCTTTGCTCGTATCATGGCCTCTGCGTGACCAACTCCTATTTCCAGACGAAGTCAACAACACAGTGTGTCATGGCGCAATCCTCGATCCAAGCACTGGCAAAAGCTCAACATGGTCATCGTCAGACGATCAAACCTCAAGCATGCGCTTCTCGCCGGCTCATAGCAAAGTGCTGACTGCGACTCCGATCACTCATTGGTATGCTGCAAGATCAAGCTGCTACCAAAGAAACTCCACCGCTCCAAACAAGAAGGAAACTCACACATTGACACGACTAAGATGCAACATCCAGAGAAGCTCGAGGAATTCACAGTCTCTTGAGGATGCTCTGTCTGTAGGCTACCCATGTAACACCGCTTCCGCGTCATGGAATCACCTGCATGAGGCAATTCAGAAATCAGCTCTTGCTACCTATGGGAGAAAGACCTTCAAGGACTGCAACTGGTTCAATGCCAAGTCTGCGGAGTTGACCCGTTATTGAATCAGGTGCATGTACGAGTGCATCAAGAAAGCTCTCGGACCAACTCAGAGCAAAACTGCACCCCTGAAAACCAGCTGCGGAAAGGTGATCACCGACAAAACCAAGCAGATGGAGAGATGTGTGGAACACTATTCAGAGTTCTATTCCAGAGAGAACATTGTTGTCACCTCAGCACTGGACGTCATCAATCCTCTGTACACTATGGAGGAGGTCCACCAACACTGGCAGAACTTAGCAAGGCTAGCAACAGCTTAGCCTGCGGCAAAGCCCCTGAGATTGATGGCGTCCCCCCAGACCTGATCAGGCACTGCAAGACCACCCTTTTGCAGCCACTATTTAAAATCCTTTGCCAATGTTGGAGTGAAGGTGATGTTCCTCAAGACAGGAGACGCCAAGATCGTCACCCTGTACAAGAACAAAGGCGGCAGGAGCGACTGCAACAACTACAAAGGCATCTCCCTATTGAGCACTGCAGGCAAACTGTATGCAAGAGTGCTGTTAGTGCGTCTTCAACAGGTGGCAGGACGCGTCTACCCCGAGTCCCAATGTGGATTTAGAGCAGAACGTTCTACAGTGGACATGATCTTCTCCTTTCGCCAACTATAGGAGAAGTGCAGGAAACAGCAGAAGCCCCTCTACGTCGCCTACATAGACTTGACCAAGGCCTTCGACCTGGTTAGTTGGGATGGGCTCTTCAACATCCACCTGAATATCGGATGCCCCCCGAAGCTTCACAGCATGATCAGATCTTTTCACAACGGTATGAAGGCAACCATCCAGTACGATAGTAGCATGTCCGAACCATTTGACATCAAAAGCGTCGTGAAGCAAGGCTCTGTCCTTCTCCCTTCTTCTGAAACAAAATTCAGCCGAAGGGGTGTACATGCACACTAGGGATGTCCCGATACCAGTATCGGGTATCGGCCCGATACTGAGCTCATGTACTCGTACTCGTAAAAATGCCCCGATACCAACAACCGATACCAGGCAGCATGTGTACAGTGTTTGTGTCCAGACAAAGAAACACTGACAACAGAAATTATAATGGGGATAAAAAAGAAGGCTGTCTTTGAAGTAAATGTATCATATTAGTGAAATATTAAACAAAATATAGTAACGCCTATATAGCTGTGGTGCGCGAGCTGATAAGAGAAAAACGCGCAGTGGGTTGAGCACGCCGCGGCACCGAAGCGCGAGCTGGTCGAGCGCATCAGACGTCAGTGGAAAGTTGGATGTCAATGGCAAAGAAAGTAAAACGAGGCATGTAGCTTATTATTAACATTAACTGACCAGAGAGAGAACTCAGAGAGTTGCCAGAGAGAGAGAGAGAAAGAGAGAGAGCACACTCTTCTGTTGAATGCTCTGGATTGCTGATCGTTCACTCGGCACGTATATTTGGATTAAAACTAAATCATATATGCAAGTAAAACATGAACTGTTACCTTATTTATGTTTAACGAGTGGTTGCCTACATTATTACAGGACATTTGCAGGTCAAGAAGTTACATGAACTTCAAACATCCAAAGCGCGCGCCCCGAAAACCATCGCCTCAGACAGCGCGCGAACACTGAGTGGAAGTCTTTCACGTATTGCGCTTGTACGGATGAATTCACACAAAACTATGTAAAAACGCCCATCTTGGCGAGTATCCTAGTAAACAAAGTATATTATATCTCAAGTGAACGTAGACAGTATAATTCAAATGGGGTCCGTGCGTTCGGTCTTAAAGGGGCAGCAGTTGAATTAATCTGCTGCTGTGTTTTAATGTTAACCAGACAAAGGATTAACTCTTGACTAAATAGGCTATCTTTTTTTGTAACTTCACAAAAAGATCCATCTATATTTAATTTATACAGTAATGAATATGCAGTGCATTAAATATATTTGATGAACAAATTAAGTTTACATTTAATAAACAAATATGATTTGACATTCTTTTGGTTTCTCTACCAATACATTTAAAAATGACAAATGCATGAATTAAATTAATTGAAAATAAAAAATACAGGTATAGGTTACGGTATCGGCGAGTACCAAAAATGAAAGTATCGGTATCGGACTCGGCCTGGAAAAAGTGGTATCGGGACATCCCTAATGCACACAAGATCAGACGGCAGACTCTACAACATCGCAAGACTCAAAGCAAAAACCAAGGTGCGTGAGATCATCATTAGAAATATGGTCTTTGCCGATGACACAGCAGTCACCTCTCACACTGAACAAGATCTACAGTGTCTGATGGACAGATTCTCTCAGGCCTGCAAAGACTTTGGACTAACCATCAGCCTGAAGAAGACCAACGTGCTGGGCAGGGATGTGGACACCACCTGTCATCACCATCGACAACTACGAACTTAAAGTGGTCCACCAGTTCACCTACCTTGGTTCCACCATCACCGACAACCTGTCCTTAGATGCCGAAATCAACAAACGCATCGGAAAGGACGCAACAACCCTAGGCTGACTGACCACTTGCGTCTGGGAGAACCCCAAGCTGACCACTCAAACCAAGATGGCAGTGTATAAAGCCTGCATAGTCAGCACCCTCCTGTACGGGAGTGAATCCTGAACAACATATGGCAAGCAATAGCAGAAGCTGAACAGTTACCACATGCAATGTCTCCACCGCATCCTTGACATCAACTGGAACGACAAAGTGCCCAACGCCCAGGGTCTTGTCCCGCCCAGGGAGGGGGGGTGCATGTCTCCGAACCCCCCTAGCAAAATCACATTTGGGACCTCGTATTTATAAAACCCTACGTACTGCCCTGTGTAAATTGTACACTATTTCAACATTAACTGATGTGTTGCTAACATTTGTAGACTCTTTATTAACATGACTTACCATTAATAAAGCATTTAATAATATAATAATAATTTATGAATGGTAAGTCTTGTTAACCCTCTGGGGTCGGCAATCACGCCGGCGTGATTTGCGTGATTTTTTTCACATAGCAGCTAAATAAACATAAAATACTCCATCATTTATGGTCATACAGACTTAATAAATATGAAAAAAAGAATCTGTGAGATGTCTACTTTTGTATGTATCCACTTACAATCAAAACAAAACGTTGTGCTTTTGTAAAATAAAGAAATTAAACAGGGTGTGCTTTCTGTCTCTCCATCTCGTGAACTTGTTTTTCTTGAGCACGTCTCTAAACATAAACAAAACTCAGCGAATACTTGTCACACATTTATGAGCTATTTATCTTTATAAACATTTAAGTATGTAGTTTTAAATTATCTGATTCAAAACGAAAACAAATATTCTCCGTTTAAGTCATTTGTATAAAACCAACAAGATATCCAGTTTCTCAAACCCTTGCTCATTAGTTTTAATGTGACCACACCCACACGTGCAAAACATATAGAAATACAAATTGTCCATGCGTCACGCAGTCGCGCTTGTGTGTTTGAAATAGAGGATGGATATACCTGACCCGAGCCCACATCAGCGCGGCATTGAACATTTTACATTTAAAACATCTTATTATGTAGGTAGCCAATGTGCCTGATGCTTTCACTTGATGCAAACTTTTATTTTTGTGATTAAAAAAAATACATGTACAATATTACCATAACATCTGTCTTCCTGTGTGCGGAAATTTGTTTATGTAGCTGTGACAACGAAACACGTGCATGTGCGCCTTTGTTAAGAGCCTTGTTGCTCTGCGCGCTGATGCACTCATCTGTTGAAATTTCCGAATGCTTTCCACACAAACAAACGAACATGTGTAATTAGTATGAGAAAATATATATTTATGCACATCGGACGCGGGCCGGGCTCGGACAGAAAAATTCGTCCCGATCCGCAAAACGCACAGGCTTCATGTTTTTACTCCAATCTCATTTCATAACGTCATATCGATGTAACGTCATATCGATGTAAACATTTGAAGTAACATATGATAATAAATATATTTTTCTGTAGTGTTACTGAAGTGTTCCTTTTTAACGATGCCTGCTATAGCCTACTATTGTTATTATTATTTTATGCAGCCCTGCACGCAGGGGCGGATTAAGGTGGTCAGGGGCCCCTAGGCTGCTCTTTGTTTGAGGCCCCCGCACACAATTTTTTTTTTTACCGCAACTACGGTGAACTGGCATACGCAAAAATGACATATTATATTTATTTTTATTCATTACTATTTTGGCCTGTCTTTGAAGCATATTTCCCACATTACTTCCTTTATGATTTTTTGTATGCCTAAATTAATTTAATTTAGATGTGTATTTATATTTATTTCTTCTATTTTTAATTATTTAATTTATAAATTCATTTAAAACAAAAAAGGACATTAATTTTATCTTTTTGAAAGGTATCTTTTTTTTCCTTTTAGACATTTTGTCAGTGTATCTGCCTGTAGGTGTTTTAAAGGTGCAGTGTGTAATTTTTAGCGACATCTAGTGGTGAGATTTGCAAATTGCAAACAGATAGTCACTTACGGCCTATCCCTCCCTTTTTCAAACTCGAATGAGAAGCTACGGTGGCCGACGTAGGATAAAAGACTTCGTCGTCTGAGTCAGCAGAGAGTAGCAAATCAAGCAATGAGGTTTCTTTATATTATATTTTATATTAAATTATATGTAGCCTATTTAATTATTCAGTAAAACCATATGTTATTGCGATTGTTATTTTTACTTGTTCATCATTGTGTTAGTCTTTTATTCACTGACTTTACCATAGATTGTTTCCATGCTAGTTAGTATAAGACAAGAGCATCAAAGCAGCTGTAAGGGGAAATAGCTAACGTTACAATGTCCAAGGCGTAGTTCAGACAGGATGTTTTTCTCCACGTTTGCAGAGACAGGGACAACCTGAGTATGTACCGGTATATGAGGGAAATAGACACGCAATCATGCGTAACAAAAAAAAAACTTTACCTTTTAGCAGGCAAAATATTTTTTTGTAATTCTGTGAATTACACTGTGCAAATCAAAAGTAATATTACCCACTGGATGAAGAAGGGTTGGCTCTCCACAGAATATAAAATATTCATTTTATTTTCATTTTTCGTGTTCGCAATAATGAGGAAAAAAACAATGTTTTTGACAAGACATGACAGTTCTCCGTTACGGACGCGACCGCTCTGAAGCGGCACTAAAAGACTTAAAACGTCCAGAGAGACTTCAAAGAAGGCACAAAGCCAAATTTAAAGTGAATTTCGTTTTGTATTAATTGTACCTTAATTTTAATCAGTTTTTCATCAACAAATTGCCTGGATTTAATAAATAAGAAGTAAATATACAGACCTGTAATGATAATCACGACACGGAAGCGCGTGAACTGGAGCGCGTCTCATAAAAAACCGAAAACTCAGCGTATAAGGTAGCCTACTGCACAGACCTGAAAAATATATCTATATTGGAATGTCTACTTTTAAACAGAACAATTCAAAATTAAAGAAAACAGACTGCTCTCTGCTTATGTAATCCGTATGAAATGTGCATTCTCTCTTGCGCATTCACGACTGCGAAGATCACGAGTCAGCATCGTCAACCTCATGTTTATTAATAAACAATTAAAATGTCTCCTTGCTATATTTGACATATTCATAATCATTGCTTTTGCTGGTTCTTTGTGACAGCTTTTAGGTGCTTTATCAGCAGCGCCGCCGCAGTCCTCGCGGCTGCAGCAATTTGCGCTCCCTTCATGTCTATAAAACAAAAAGGAGACAAAAAGGTCCTGTATTGTCTTCGCAGAACTCTTTACTTTCATCACTTAGGCTGTGGCAATCCATGGATACTTTCCCACCCACTTCTCCCGAGACGTTTTTGCTTTGTAGCGGCGTGTTGGGGTAGGCCTAGGTACACCAGCCATGTCGACGAAACGAACGAATGAATAAAAATGAGCTTATCGATGCATATAAAATCGCGTCTAAGGTATTTTTGTAGAGCTTTAAAAAATAAATAAAAAAGATGCTGCAGCCGGTGGGATCATGGCTGCTGGACAACTCAACTTGCACGGAGAGTTTTTCATGTTTTATCAAACAATAATACTCAAGATTTTGATTTTCCTACGTAAGCCTGTGCATTAATCAGCGCCTGGTTATATTATCTGTGCGTAATACATAATTACACAGATAATATATATATATATAACAGTATATTAGTCAGTCATTTTTATTAAACAGTGATTGGATAACGTTTTTAATTTAAGGCTCACCCACAATTGGTCTGGCCCAATCAAAACTGAAATCCTGGAGACGCCTAGAACTTCGCGCATAAGTAAAGAAGTAAAAAAAAAAAAAAAAAAAAAAACCTGGCCAATCCGAGGCCCCTGCATAAGTGGGGCCCCTAGGCTGCAGCCTACGCAAGCCTGTGCATTAATCCGCGCCTGCCTGCACGTATGCCTACAACAAGGCACAACAAACCTGGTGTTCATTACATATATACATTAGTATATGTGTGTGTGTGTGCGTATTTTATAAATTTGAAAAAGCAATTTTAACCAGAACAAATCTAAAATGTATTCCCAAAATCGTGCAGCCCTAGTTTCTCTTGATATCAGCATGTTCACAGCTTCTTCTTCTTTTTTTTTTTTAGGTACCAGTCCTGCTGACTTCAACATGAGCAAAACATGGTAGAGCCCTGCATTTCAGCCCGAGCCCGACGGGCCCTGACTTATTTACGCACCTAGGGCCGGGCTTCGGGCCAATTTTCACGTCATAGTTCACACGCGGGCCGGGCCTCGGGCCTGTCTTAGGCTTATCCTTCTTTTTATAGCCTATTTTAGACATGTATTAAAATTAAATATGAGAAGTTAACGATGGAAAAACAAACATAGACAGACGTTTTAAACCTATCACACTGACAAATGACTGACACATGACAGTCTGCTCACGCACACACACACGCACACGCACACAGGTTTCCCGGCGGCACGACCCAAGATTCGCGCGACCGACGCGCTCTGTTTATAGTGTCCCGCCAGCAGCAGAAGTATAGCGAGCGTGACTTCAGCGCAGCTGGAATAGTTAGGCTAAAGAAAAAAGTACGACTGGATTAAAACCTTCCACTGTGGATACTGTGATGTTTCTTCACGATGCTCGGTAAGAGACTGTTCTTAGCCATGTTAGGGGGCTGTCTTGTTGGTCTTCGTTTGAAAACGACTTTATTTTCAGTAGTCTGTTCTGTTGGAAACTATTGGAAATAAGAATGGCCATGTTCTGTAGTGAAGACTTGATTTTTGAGGTAAGATAATCTGCATGTTTGTTTTTAATTTAATGCCATTTATTTGATTTGTTTAGATTGTAGGCTATAGATCATTTCGTTTGCGAGCGCTGTTGCGACTGTGAGCAGCAGAGCAGTTTGCCTCAGCTTTTAAAAAAATTATAATAAACGTTTAAACTAACTGTCTATGTGTGATATGCACATCCTAAGGTGTTTTATGGATTTTATTGTAGCCAAGTAAAGTGTTGATAGAGACTAAATGGGTCAAACATGTTTAACTCGCTGTGTCGGCTGCTTGGTCGTCATAAAAAAAATAAATAAAAAAAAATAAACATTTGTCTAAATTAACTTAATAAAGAAATGAAAAGAAACATAACTAACAAAACGGACCTATTTTAATGGCTGCAAAAAGCTAGTTTGCCCTAGAGCAGGCTACAGCTGTGTATAAAAAAAAAAAAAAAAAAAAAAAAAAACGGGCTCGGGTCGGACTCGGGCTGATAATTCTGATGAGCTGTCGGACACGGGCCAGGCTAGGGCCTGAGCGTCTCGGGCCAGGGCCGGGCTAGGGCCTAGATTTGAGGCCCGTGCAGGGCTCTAGAACATGGTAAAGTGAAAAATCAAACACCTGGGAAATGACAGGTATGTACTAGAGTGCGGATCGGGCCGAATTTTTCTGTCTGAGCCCGGCCCGCGTCCGACAGAGCAGTAACCGAACCCGACCCGAGCCCGACAGGCATAAAGATATTTATGTTCGAGCCCGACCCGAGACCGGCAGTTAAAATCCCATTTTTTTCTCATACTAATGAAAATTGTACGTTTGTTTGTGTGGAAAGCCCGCTTTTATTAAGCAACTGTAGGAAGGCAATCGGAAATGTCAACAGGACAAGCGCATCAGCGCGCAGAGCAACAAGCGCTCTTAACACCTGGCGCGCGCACATTATGCACGTGTTTCGTTGTCACGGCTACATAAACAAATGTCCGCACACAGGAAGACGGATGTTATGGTAATATTTTACATGTATTTTAATCACAAAAACGAACATTTGCATCAAGTGAAAGCATCAGGCACATCGGCTACCTACATAATAAGCTGTTTTAAATTTAAAATGTTCAACGCCTTATCGCGCTGATGTGACCGAGCCCGACCCGAACCCGAACATCATTTCTAAATATCTGTCCGAACCCGGCCTGGCCCGTCGGGTACCGGCGGGTCCCGTCGGGCTCGGGTCGGGTATCCATCCTCTAGTATGTACTATGTTTCAGGAATGGCACAAATGTGTGTGACTGGTTACGCCTCTGTCTTTAGTTCAGTGTGTTAAATAATGTGCTTTTTTTGCCATTTTTTGTGTATCTTTGGTTTGTTGTGTTGTAAATAAATCCAAACAATCAAAAAGCCATTCTTTTTAAAATCTCCTCATTCTTTGTTCACAGTTCCTCATAGGCCCTGAGAGCTCCTAATAGGGCCATTATGGGAGGCTCTTTGTCTCTCTCAAGTGTGAAACACTCAATATTCATGGGTGGTTAACTCCTACTCGCAAAAAGCTTTCTTACACAAGACATGTCATACAAATTTTAAATCAATATATTGTCTGATCTGAATGAGTATTCAGGATGATTTTCACATAGTTTTGGAGCAAATATTCTAGGCTACGTGATACAATTCTCAAAAGTCTTGTGAAGAAATAATCAGTTTGGGTTTCATGACCTTATTTCAGTGACTTTTTTTTGTCATTTTCACAAACCACGCATAAATGTTATTATCTCAAAACTACAACCTTTTACATACATGCTGCTGACATATTATTGTAGCAGAGTTTGTGCTGAATACAGTGTAATAAGACTTTAGCCATGAAAATGTCACAAGTAACAGAAATAAGCACAAATGTTAGAGCATGTCAGAACACCTCCAGGACCCAGAAAACACCTCAGACCCCAGAGAGTTAATAAAGAGTCTACAAATGTTAGTAACACATCAGTTAATGCTGAAATAGTGTACACTTTACAATAATGTTCACAAAGTCCATTAATACTTTGTTGAATGCAAGTAATGATAGTAAAGTGTGTATAAACATGAACAACATATTTTCCCGCTAGTTTCCCGCTGTAGAATTATGTTTACCAACAGCCCAAATCAATGCCTTATTATTAAGTAATGTTGATAAGGTACACAACATCATTTTTACCTTTAGGGTAAGATGAGTTAGACATGTTCATCCTTAGTGTGTGTCAACTGCTACATAAACTAATGTAAATATGTACAGTAAGGTAACCTTACAAAACAGTAAAGCTATTCACAGGCATTGTTTAGGGATGCACCGATCCGATATTCAGTATCGGTATCGGCTCCGATACTGACATTTTTGCCGGATCGGGTATCGGTCAGACCAGGCGGATCCAAATCCGATATTGTGCGTATACTATTCTGTGCTATTGTTAACGCCCCACAAAAGGCACAAAAACATTATAAAGCACCATAAAGTTGTCGTGCACTATATTATAAGTGTTCTGAAGCCATTATATAGTAGAATGTGAGATATAAATTAATATTTAAGTTATTAAATTCAAGATCACGTACACTTTTCCCTCCGCTGCGGCTGTCAGTCATTCTCCATCCAGCATCAAACAGCGCGTCGCGTTCGGTTACGACGGTCAACACGATGAACAACTCTCTCCAAGATGATTCAATGTTACTATAATTATACTTGATCTGTAGATAAAGGTCTATGGTTTTGCATTAAATAACTTTATCTTGCTGGACTTTATTGCTGTACCTTAACTACTTTCTACCGGGTGTCTCTCACAACACTGGAGTCAGAGCATCAGCTAACTGTTCTTCACGCGCACAGTAAATGACATTTAAAACTGTTAAAAGGAAATAATAAATAAACTATTGCTTAGATAGATACTGTATAATACTCTACGCATCAATATGTCTTTCCTTCGTGCTTTGAAATCTTCAATGTGGACTCGACGCACTGCGCGCTGTGACTCGTGTTGCTTCAAGCGCATCATTCTGCGCTCGCGATGCGCAAGCGCTGTGTGCCGCTTTTCATATCAATACAGCGACTGTTCTGTATAGACTGTTCTGTATAGACTGTTCTGTATAGACTGTTCTGTATAGACTGTTCTGTATAGACTGTTCTGTATAGACTGTTCTGTATAGTTTTGTACTATCCATCATGTTGCTGCCTCATTAAACCGATGTGCTATACATTTAAAACATGTCTCAATTTTATAGTAGGCTATAAAATAATTAATCTTTTTGATTTTTGTTATCTTGTTTATTCATGAATGTATTTTACAACAATACAAAGAGCAATGTGTAACGTTTTACCAGATTTAGTGTTACACTTATTCTCATATTTGTTCCCCACTAAATGTTTTTTCAGGTTCAGATTTAATACAATTATTGAGCACTTGTGATTTTTCTAGACTAAATTTTACTGCTTAATTATCCACTAATCTAGTTTATAATAGCATTTTTTGTCATAGATTATGGTTATATTTTTTTTTGATTTGTTGTTTTTCTTTGTAATGAAGTTGTCTGTATTAAGTAGATTGTGTTTAACACACAAAAGAGTGATTATCAGTTCAACACATAGTTATAGAAATTCTACTTGATTAAAAAAAAAACTGCCCTGGTATCGGATCGGTACTCGGTATCGGCCGATATTGAATTGCAGGTATCGGAATCGGCAGTGTTGTAATGTAACGGAGTACAAATACTTCGTTACTGTACTTAAGTAGAAATTTCACGTATCTGTACTTTACTTCGCTATTTAAATTTATGTCAACTTTTACTTTTACTTCACTACATTTCCTAGATAAAATGTATACTTTTACTCCGCTACATTTCCACTAAGCATCTTCGTTACTCGTTACTACAAAATAAAATCAAAAGAAATGTGGGTTTGAGGTTTGGCGAATCACTGCTCCTAGATTGCATGACGCACGCTCTATTTCAGCGTAAAGCTTGTTTGTTGCCATGGAGGAGGATGCACAACCCGTGGAAGCGCGAGCCGCGGCCGCGCGCGAATCCCAAACGCGACGCTTTACGAGATAAGATGCAAGTGGCTAAACTAAACCGCTGATTTACGATAGAAGTTTTAAACGACCGACATAATCAGTTTGCAAAGCTCATCTTCGGTAAGGGGAGATTTACAGGTAAAGATAAAGAGACTGAGGGAAGAAGAACGAGAGATGGAGATGAGAAAGGAGAGCAGGTAGAGCAATAGCCTTTTGCATACTGTGCCCAGAATGAGAATAACTTTATTACAATGGATTCCTATTTAACACAGATATACATATGTTTTTTGCCTATGACAGTGGAAAAATAATATGCCCCCCGAACGCCCTAGCAAGATCACTTTTGGGACCTCTGTATTTATAACACCCTGTATACGGCTATTGCACTGAATATAAAATTATATTTTTGAAAAATACAATGAATTATAAGGCTGTACAGAACAGTGCACTATTGCAGACTGATTTTTTCTTAGTAGAGCAGCTAACTTAAAGTAGGCCTACATGCAGTGCGAGATAAACGATAACACAAGTACAGTAGGCTACAGGCTACAAAACACAAACAACAGCAGGTTGTACCAGTTAATAGTATGCCTAGTATAAGAAATCCACAATAAAGTTCACAATCAAAGTTAACCGCTTGCTTAAAAAAAAAAAAAAAACTTTTTACTTTTACTTAAAATACTTAAGTACATTAAATATCAGAAAATTACTTTTCATACTTAAGTACAGTATAAATCAGATACTTTAAGACTTTTACTTAAGTAATATTCTAAAAGGTAACTTTTACTTCTACCAAAGTCTTTTTCTAGTACCATACTTGTACTTTTACTCAAGTATTGCTTTCTAGTACTTTATACAACACTGGGAATCGGTATCGGAAACAAAAAAGGTGGATCGGAGCATCCCTAGCATTGTTCATGGTTAGTTCATGTTAACTAATGCATTAACTAATTGTGCTGATAACATGAATTGATGGATTAGTATATGTGTGAGTTAACATTAACAAAGATGAACTAATGCTGAACAGAGGCATTGTTTAGTTAGTTCATGTTAACTAATGGAACCTTATTGTACAGTGTTACCAAAATGTCTAGCTGAACACAAATAGATCATGAAATTCTATAATATCCGTCTATATTTTTATTTTTCTATAATGTCTAGAGTCTAAAAGTTAAAGATAAATTTGAAATGGTGATGCAGCTCATGATGCAGTGTTTTCAACACATCGGTTCACAGAAACTGATGTCTGCATCTGCTGATTTAGGAACACAACATTTTTACCCAAATTCTTACTATGATTTGCCATAACAAAAGATCATAAATGGAAGATACATACCTGAAGGAATATCATTTAGATTATTCTCATCCTCATTTTCTTCATCCTCAACATAATTTCCTTCATCATCCTCATTCTGAACATCATCCTGATCATCCTCCTCCTCTTCATGGCTCTGTTGTTGTTCCTCTGCTGTGGTTTCTTCTCCTCGTCTCTCGATCAGGTTCCTGCAGTCCTCCAGTTGGACGGAGCACATCTTCATCTGCGGTTCTCCAGCGTTACAGTCAGAGGTTTGATCAGCGGATCCGTGATCCTGAGCGTCAGTATAACACAGTAAAGTGAGGCTGAGCTCTGAGTCCTGTGTGTCTCTGGATCTCCAGACTGAATCCTGAGCTTCTGTCCCATCAGTCACACACACTGAAAACCTTCTCCAGATCCTGACAAACACATCAGAGATCAACAGAAATAAACAACAACCTGTTGATATTAGCCTCATTACTCAGCAGTTATCTCTAGCGGTTATACTGGTGATTTGTTTGCATATTTTGCTGTTAACTTAATTTGAGATGAGCATAAGAAGTGAGAAGCTAACACAACTTTGGTTTGATTGAGCTGAAGGATGAAATGATGAGCTGCTCAAACCTCTCTGTTGGGTTTGTCTCCTCTTTCTCTCAGCTTTGCCTCCAGTGACGCCACCTCTTTCTTCAGCTGACAGATTTCAGTGATGAAATCCTCAATATCCAGCATGGACAGATCCGTTCCTACTGATTTACAGCAGATCACATCCATCTGCGCTCTCATGGTCAACATCTGAAGACAAACACATCATCATTATACACATTTATATCACTAAGTTGTCATGTGGACTCATGTACTTTCTGTAAAGCTGCTGTTAAACAATGGGTATTGTGATTTTGAAAAGCGCTATACAAATAAATGTGAATTGAATGAACTTGCACTGATTTTGACTCAAAATGACTAACGAATTATGAAGGAGAACAGAACTACACAGAATAAGAAAATTAGTGCAATTTCTGAGAATATAAATTCCCAGGTTACAGCAACACAGTTACAGATATAAAATAAACATGTTTCAGTGTGTTTATGTTTAAATTCATTATCATAAGAATATCATTATATACATTAGCATCATTATCTAAAACTTAAATTTAGCTGCTGGATTTAAAAACAGATAATGTGAAACTTACTCGTTTCTAAGTGTCATTTAAGTGTCCAAAATTGAAAATTAAACGTGTTGACTAGTTTTATTACAAATATCAAAGTTAAAACACAGAGCTGTAGTAACGCAACGGTAAATGTGTTTATATAACTACACATATACTTACTATTGTTACAAACACCCTTTACTATGGGTAGTGTGGTAAAATCATAGTTAATTCGTGTTTTTTTATGATAAATGCGAAGAAGTAGTTAATTTAAAGCTTATTTAAACACTACAGAAAATCAACAATCACACAAACACTTAAAAAACATACCTCAGTCTCAACGCGCCAGGCTTCCTCTTCTTCAGTGGCTTTACCGGCGGACTGAAGAGCGCCACAGCGACTCCTACAGGCTTCAGTGAGAAACGCTGGTCAGTATATCGTGTTTACAGCAAACTTTCTCCGCCGTTTCTCAATCAAAAACAAGCTTGAATTCCTGTGGTGCAGCGATGAACGTGAAAATACCGCCCAAACCGTCAGCTTTAACAAAATGTTTGTTTCTTTCTATGGTAAAAGTAAAATTGTTCAATTGATGCCCACGATGTGTTTTAGTTGTTATTTTTGTTCTTGATTTGTCATGTTCACCGGCACCACTTGATTTCCTAACGTTTCCGTATTGTGTATTATTGCATTTCTGTGTCTGAATCAGTTCAGCTCTCTAAACATGAACTGAGGTTAGGGTTGGGGCGATATGGCTGAAAACTGTATCACGATAAGTGTTTCATATCGGTCGATATCGATAATTATTTATATATTTTTATGAGCTATGTAAAATAAGGACCAGAAGAAAAATATATTACATTTTATTTTAAACTTAACCTTCCTCTGATTATAGTCCCCAGGCCTCAGTTATAAAGGCAGAAATGTCAAAACAACTACTGTGCTCCAAAGGGTGAGCGTGGCTAAGGTGGAAAAACAAGTTTGTGGTAGCGGTGGTATTACATAATTTGCAGACGACGAAGCACCGCATTGCGCACAGCCACCCCATTATTTAGTCTCAAAACTCGCGCACATAAAATCTATGCGCGTGCACAGGATACGAGGGCAAAAAAACAACAACAAAAAAAACAACAACAACAGTATCCGTGCGTAGAATGCCATCCATATACCTTCGTGTCAATTCTCAATTGATTTTGATTAGCCTAATATGCACGAGGAAGAGCAAGACAGTTTGAAGACTGTGAGAGTGCGTGCGCGCGGCCGGAGGAGAGGGCTCTCTCGTTCCTTCAGCAACATGAGACCTGTCACAAGCGCAGTTGTCAGTCATCACTCACCGATCAAATAAGGCTTTCTTTGGTGGGATAAAAATTCGCTTTGGCGGCCGCCAAAAAAACACAATATGTGGCGGCCAGTGTTGATTCTGAGTCCGCCACAAATTAGTCTGTGTGGGAAACACTGAAGTGTGCGTCCGGCGTGCGATACCTCGAGTTGTCCTAGACGCGGCTCGGCGCTGCACTTCTCGTCCGGTGTGCGACCCCTCGTCACTCCTACATTGCTAGGTTACCAGAGAGTGAGTGCCTTGTTCATGCAACCAAACTTGCTTCGCAACCTCTGGTTTCTTCCGACGAAGAAAAAAAAATTTTATCGAAAATTATATCGAACGCATTTTTTATTGATATTGATTACATGTCTATCGCGATAGATATCGTTATAGTTTTATCGCCCAGCCCTAACTGAGGTAAATCATTTCTTGCCCTGATGTGGTAGCTACTGCCATGTTTGTAGAGTTAGTATTACTGCTAAAAGAAGCTGTAGCTGAGTTTTTTTGTTTTTCGTGAGACCAATATGCCAAAAAAATGAAACTATCAGCCTGCACATTAAAGAGAAGTTAGCTGCCACAAAAAACTAAAAAAACGACAATCCTCTTTCATCCAGAGGATGGAATTCTTTGCAGTAAATATTTAACCTGACATGGTGGCACAATGCTCTGGGAAAACACATGAAATTGAAAATGTATAACATTGTGGGAAAGGAAATCCATAGCTCCTTCTTTCTTGATTAAATAAAACTTAACCCAATAAAAAAAAACGCCCAACAATAGAAAAAAGGGTGCAATTGCCTTACAATCATCCTTGAGCCACTTTTAACACTTAACATGTCTATCAGCGTTATGAAATCCAGGAACTCCTTTTAAGCTGTTTAATAGGTCAAGTTCAATATACAATCATTGTTCCATTCTGTCGAACAACTTAATTGACATAGTTTGGTTCAATCCATCTCTACCCTCTCAAACCACATGAAAGCGCAATGTGACACTGCTGAATGTGCAGTTTCAGGATGAGCTCAATGAGTCTTTTATCCAGATTTACTGATTAAAAGACACTAGGATTATTCAGGAGCAGTTTGATCTTTAGTGTGTTTCTTCTGGTGAGTCTGAAAACTGCCTAAATAAGCGAATCTCTCGTCGCAGATGGAGCAGCGGTAAGGCTTCTCTCCTGTATGAACTCGCTCATGAGTCTTCAGGACGTCCGATCGAGCAAACGTCTTGTCACACTGAGAACACTTGTACGGTCTTTCTCCTGTATGTATTCTCTTATGATTTATTAAGGTACCATGTTTACCGAAACTCTTCCCACAAACGCCACAGTGATACGGTCTTTCTCCAGTGTGAACTCTCAGATGAAGTCCAAAATGAGCCGGACTAAAGAAGCTCTTCCCGCAGTAGGAGCACAGGTACGGTTTCTCTCCGGTGTGAGTCCTCTCATGGCAAATCAAATAAGATTTGTGACGGAATCGTTTATCGCAGTGTGAACACTGATACGGTTTTCTCCCCAGAGTGCGTTTTATGGTGTGACTTTAGATAGGTTGAGTTTGTGAAGGTTTTCCCACATTCGCTGCACTGGTACGGCCTCTCGTTGGTGTGAACGCGCACATGCTTCTTTAAATTGGATCCATACATGAATCTTCTATCGCAGTGAGGACACTTGTACGGCCTTTCGCCTGTGTGAATTCGCTTATGAACATTAAGATTCCCTTTGGTGAGGAAATACTTGTCGCACTGACTGCAGTGGAAAGACTTTTCGCAGTGTGTCTTCATATGAACTGTCATATTAGATGGAGTGGTGAACAAAGCCTTCCCGCACTGTTCACAGCGAAACGCCTTCTTCACGCTGTGCTCTTTTGAATGACGTCTCTTCTCTTCTAAGGTCGGAAAGCTGATGTTGCATCTCTTGCAGGAGAAGTCTTTACAAAGTTTCTTTATTTTTAAGGTCGGAAAGCTGCGGTCAGAGAAGTCTTTCTGTTCTGCGTGTTTTCTCTCATGTCTCGCTAAATGTCCCTGTGAGCTCAATGTTTTCCCACAGGTTACACAAGAGAAACTCTTGACCTTCAGCTGATCTTTTGATGTCGAAGTCGTTTCTTCATCAGTAGATGAACCTCCATTCACATCTGAAAAAAATGGTATTTAAATTTCTAACTTAAAATGAACACAAATAGATTTAATGAATCATGCACTTACCATCATGAAAATCTGTCTATATTTTTCTATAACTTCTAGAGCTTAAATATTGATCAAGATAGATGTGAAATTGTGATGCAGCTCATGATACAGTGTTTTCAACACATCGGTTCACAGTAACTAATGTCTCCACCTGCTGATTTAGGAACACAACTAAATTTTTACCCAAATTCTTACTATGATTTGCCATTATAAAAGATAATAAATGCACAGCAAAATCCCCAGTGTTAAATTAACACTGCTCAGTGTTTATATGAGTCCACACTTAGGGTACATTTACACGACTACGATATGCTTAAAACGGAGAAGTTCCCTTTCGAGAATGGTCACTTCGTATTGCGTAGGACCCGAGGAGCCTGTTAAGAGCCAATTGGACGGATGGTTTTTGCCCGGGCGCCAGCAGGCTCGCTTACATCCATGCACATGGCTGTCTCTGGCTGTCACAAACTAGCGCCGTTCTTCCCTGAGGTACATGACGAGCTCACCAAATCATGGCGCGCCCCATACTCTGCGCGGACGAGCTCTTCCACTTCCGCTCTCCTCTGTTGACGGCGCCGCGGAAAAGGGATACGAGAAACCGCCTCCTTTTGAAGAGGAGGCTCGCCCACTGCTGCTGGATGGAGAACTAGAGCGGTTCACCCGTCCAAGCCCTGCTGAAACACTTGAGCCCTCGCTGGACGCGCCTATTCCGTATTCCGGCCTACTGGCTGCATGCATAACGGGTATCCTGGAACCTCCCAGAGAGAGTCCTAAACACAATTACTGAGGCTAGAGCGCTGTCTACTAGACGCCTCTATGATCTTTAGTGGTCAGTCTTCACCAGCTGGTGCACAGCTCGGGACATTGACCCGCATTCATGGGAGGGGTACCAGCGGTACACATTCCTTCAAGAGCTTTTGGACGTGGGACGCACCCCCTCCACGCTCAAGGTGTATGTGGCAGCCATAGCAGCCTACCACTGACCAATCACTAGGGAGAAGAGACCTCATTGTTCGCTTTCTTAAGGGGGCCAGAAGGATGAACCCTCCTCGCCTCCTATACCAGCATGGGACCTTACCAAGGTTCTTGGAGCCCTGAAAGGCCCACCATTTGAGCCGCTTCAGTCAGCTGACCTTAAAGCCACTCTCGCTAAAAACTGCTCTTCTGCTGGCACTGGCATTAAGCGAGTGGGTAATTTGCAGGCGCTCTCCACGAGCCCTTCCTGAATGGAGTTTGGGGTCAGTGATTCCAGAGTCACCCTCAGACTGAGACACGGCTATGTAGGTGCTCTCAACTCCGTTCAGAGCGCAGGTCATCACATTAGCAGCACTTCCCCCTCAGTTGATGACGAGGTAGCTAATATGCTCTGTCCTGTCAGAGCTCTCAAAATCTACCTGGAGCGTTCTGCACCGTTCAGACAGTCAGAACAGCTCTTTGTGTGCTTCGGCGGCCGCACCAAGTGTTTTCCGGTCACAAAGCTATTTCTCTGGATTACGTCTCAGTGGGACGAGAATGTCCCATAGGTGCTGGAGCCCATTCCACAAGAGGCATGGCCTCTTCGTGGGCCTGATTCAGTGGTGTACCCATTGAAAACATATGTGCAGCGGCCGGCTGGTCCACATTTGTCAGGTTTTATAATATGGAGGTACCCTGTTTACAGACTAGACTCCTCTCTGTGTAATGGTTTGACCCGACGGATGCGGTCTGGTCAGTCTAAACACGATTATTGTACATAAGCAAAAATTGTCCTGAGGTAATATATTCAGGTGGAATTGGCCCTTAGGGGTCCTTTCATCCTTATATATCATAAGACTAGACTTAGGTCTGGTTCCATTGAGATATCCTGTCTGGGATTTATTTGTGGCTCGTGCCTTACTGGGAGGCCCGGGCTATGCCCTGGGCTTCGGTGCAGGACGTAGTCAATTGCTAATGATGCATAGATTTACATTGCGTCCCCACTGCATATTAGCTACCCAATACGAAGTGACTGCTCTCACAAGGGAACGTACTCGGTTACTATCGTAACCTCGGTTCCCTGAGAGTAGGGAACGAGTATTGCGTAGCCTGCCGCACCATTGCAATCTGTCGGGTGTGTTCGGTGTAGTCGATTTAACCTGATGCTATGGCGAAATAGATGTGCTTTTATAGCTATAAGCCACGCCCATTCTGGCGGGCTCTGACGTGCTTGGCGCCAAGCTGCCTGATTGTTTTGCACGTCTGAGCTGCCTCGCCATAGGGTGTGCAGTTGCCTCAGCACAGCCAATGGGCGAGCTAGATGCTCTGCTGGTATTGCTGTGCAGCTGCACTGCGTTTTAAACGATAGGCTTCAATATTCTCGAGGAAAGGAGTATCCCCACTCCGTATTAGCTACGCAATACTCGTCCCTACTCTCAGGGAACAGAGGTTCCGATAGTAACCGAGTATGTTTTTCCTTCGAGGTTCGCACGTACAGGCGACACCATTGTCAAAACAATCCCCATTCACACGGATCCGCGAAAACAACTGAAAACGCTGTATTCTGCTGCCTGCCAGGCCACTAGATGGCGATGAAACACTACAGATTGAACACATAATACGCATGTGCATGAAGTCATCATCTACAGAGATTCGCGTTTCTGTTGTTTAGATGTGGACCATTTTCATTAACTAAAATTTTTCACTTTGTTCTTCTGGCTTTTATAACTCAATTATAACCGCCAAAAAAAATCTGAAGAGAAAAAGGTGATCTGAAGGTGTTGGTTATATTTGAACATTATCAGTTTTAGCCCTGGCACACACAGACATCAAGAATTAACGTTTGAATCTCATCACTGGTGACAAACAGCATATTCAGATAAACAAATCAACTCTGAACATTAGAAAACAAGCTACTAAAAAGTCACATGAAAACAGCAGAAATAAAATAAAATAAGAATAAAGGCAATTACTAAGACAATTAAGCTCATTATTTATTCATGCAGCAATGCATAATAGGAGCTATGAATGAGTTTTGATTTGTGGCACCCAGAATGCACTGCAACATGCTTTATTATTTTCACAATTGTTGAGATTCACAGGCTGTTTCTTGATGTCTGTGTGTCTAAATAAAGACTAAGTTTTGGTATCATTACATCAATGAAGTAAACCTAACTCGAAAATTGGGCTCAAAATGAGTTCAGGGATTCAGGTGAAAAAAAATATTATGTTAAAACACAACCAACACCATCAGATCACATTTTCTCTTTGTTCATCTGGCTGTTATAACTCACAGCAGCCAAACAAAACCAAATAAAGTTAATAATTTAAAGGGCCAAGAGCCCAACTAAACCAAACACTGATAACCCCATAATGTTGTGTTTTTCTCCTTCAGTGATTCTGCTTGTTAACATCAGATGTCTTCAATAATGCTCAATCGTCACTCAATTGATCACTTATCGGTAATTATCTCATTAACTTAAAGGATTAGTTCACTTTTAAAGTGAAAATTCTGTCATCATATACTCACCCTTAAGTTGTTTCAAACTGTATGAATTTCTTTCCTCTGCTGAACACAAAGGAAGATATTTAGAAGAATGTCAGTAACCAGACAGTTTTTGGTTCCCATTGACTTCCATAGTAGGAAAAAAATATACTATGGAAGTCAATGGGAAACAACCACTGTCTTGTTACTGACATTCTTCTAAATATCTTCCTTTGTAAAGCAGAGCGCATGTGGCGGAAGACAAAACTTGTAGTCCATTATAACATCTACAAAGACACCATCCATGCTTTCAATATAGAACTAGGCAAAGCTAGACAGACTTTCTTCTCAAATATTATAAACAGCAACTTAAACAACACACGCACTCTTTTTGCTACTGTTGAGAGACTGACAAACCCCCCGAGCCAGATTCCCAGTGAAATGCTCTCAGACAGCAAGTGCAGTGAGTTCGCTTCTTTCTTCTCTGAGAAAATCAATAATATCAGAAAGGTGATCAGCACATCCTTGAGTTGCACTGGGGTCAGACAGATCACACCACAACCTGAGAAAGTAGTTACTATGTCTGATTTCAAAGAAATTGATGGCAAAATTTTAGAAGAAACCGTACAGCACCTTAAAACATCGACTTGCGCCCTTGACGCTCTTCCCACATCTTTTTTCAAAAGTGTGTTAAACAGCTTAGAAGCAGATCTCCTAGAAGTGGTAAATGCCTCACTTCTCTCTGGAAGTTTTCCAAACTCCCTGAAAACTGCAGTTGTCAAACCCCTCCTGAAAAAGAGCAATCTGGATAAGACTATATTAAGCAATTATAGACCGATCTCAAATCTTCCTTTCATTGGCAAGATCATTGAAAAAGTTGTTTTCAATCAGCTGAACAAATTCTTAAGCTCGAATGGATACTTTGACAATTTTCAATCTGGTTTCCGATCGCATCACAGCACAGAGACAGCGCTCATAAAGATAATTAACGATATTCGCTTAAACACTGATACAGGCAAATTATCAGTGTTAGTGCTACTCGACCTCAGTGCTGCTTTTGACAGTGTTGATCACAACATACTTCTTGACAGGCTGGAAAACTGGGTGGGGCTTTCTGGGATAGTCCTAAAATGGTTCAGGTCATACTTAGAAGAGAGAGGTTACTATGTGAGTATAGGAGACCATAAGTCTGAGTGGACATCCATGACATGCGGAGTTCCTCAAGGCTCAATTCTTGCGCCACTCCTATTCAACCTGTACATGCTTCCAATGAGCCAAATAATGAGAAAGAACCAAATCTCTTACCACAGCTATGCAGACGACACACAGATCTACTTAGCCCTATCGCCTAACGATTACAGCCCCATTGACTCCCTGTTCCAATGTTCCATTGATGAAGTAAACAGTTGGATGTGCCAAAACTTTCTTCAGTTAAACAAAGACAAAACTGAAGTCATTGCGTTTGGAAACAAAGATGAAGTTCTCAAGGTGAATGCATGCCTTCACTCTAGAGGTCAAACAACTAAAAATCAAGTCAGGAATCTTGGTGTGTCTCTAGAGTCAGACCTTAGCTTCAGTAGTCATGTCAAAGCAATAACTAAATCAGCATACTATCATCTGAAAAATATTGCAAGAATTAGAGGCTTTGTTTCCAGTCAGGACTTAGAAAAACTTGTGCATGCTTTCATCACCAGCAGGGTGGATTACTGTAATGGACTCCTTACTGGCCTTCCCAAAAAGACCATAAGACAGTTGCAGCTCGTACAGAACGCTGCCGCCAGGATCCTGAGCAGAACCAGAAAATATGAACACATCACACCAGTCCTCAGGTCTTTACACTGGCTCCCAGTTACATTTAGGATTGATTTTAAAGTATTATTACTGGTATATAAATCATTTAATGGCCTAGGACCTAAATACATTGCAGATATGCTCACTGAATATAAAGCCAACAGATCACTCAGATCATTAGGATCACATCAACTAGAAATACCAAGGGTTCACTCAAAGCAAGGAGAGTCCGCTTTTAGCTATTATGCTGGATCCAGAACCAGCTTCCAGAAGAGATCAGGTGTGCTCCTACAGTAGCCACATTCACATCCAGACTCAAAACACATCTGTTTAGCTTTGCATTTACTGAATGAGCACTGTGTCACTGTTCGTAGAACAGTATTTGAATGACGATATTAAAGAAAACAATGTGCAAGTAAATGAAAGAGAAAAGAAAGTTGATAGATGGAAGTCGAAAAGAAAGTTGATAGATGGAAGTCGTAAGAAGATTGAAAGAGAAAAGAAAGTTGATAGATGGAACTCGTAAGAAGATTGAAAGAGAAAAGAAAGTTGATAGTCGAAAGATTGAAAGAGAAAAGAAAGTTGATAGATGGAAGTCGTACGGAGATTGAAAGAGAAAAGAAAGTTGATAGATGTAAGTCGTAAGAAGATCATTTTAAAAGAAAGATCTATAATAGCTACCGGTTGATGTAAAATACGTCCGACTGTTTGCACTGTATTTTATTATTTTATTTTCCAAACTGTGATTCAGGAAGATTTTATTAATTTTTAAGGCTGTCTGATTGGAAGAGATTTTGAAGGGGAACGGGAGAGCTTCACTCCGACGAGGGCGAGTGAAGATTAGCTATACTATGGAGAGTATAGAGGTTCGCTGTTTGTTTAAAACAGCAAAAGTGAAACGTGCTCTGTGGGGCCCATTGGGCAATACTGGTGTAAGACACGACCCCAGCAGAGGACGTCCCTGGATTGTAGGTCCAGTGGCACCGCAAACCTGCTCAATCACTTCCATCTCTTAATTATTCTTATTTCTTTTGATTATTTTAATTTCTTCTATGTAAAGCACTTTGAATTACCACTGTTTAGCTTTGCATTTACTGAATGAGCACTGTGCCACTGTTCGTCCGACTGTTTGCACTGTATTTTATTTTCTAAACTGTTTTAATTATTCTTATTTCTTTTATTTTTTATGTAGTTATTTTAATTTCTTCTATGTAAAGCACTTTGAATTACCACTGTGTATGAAATGTGCTATATAAATAAACTTGCCTTGCCTTTGTGTTCAGCAGAGGAAAGAAATTCATACAGGTTTGAAACAACTTAAGGGTGAGTATATGATGACAGAATTTTCATTTTAAAAGTGAACTAATCCTTTAACCTTATAACACTCTGAGTGTGAATTATATAAACATTTAACACTGGGGATTTTGCTGTGTGGAAGATACATACCTGAAGGAATAAAATCATCATCACTTCGATTATTCTCATCCTCATTTTCTTCATCATCCTCATTCAGAACATCTTCATCCTCCTCCTCCTCATGGCTCTGTTGTTGTTCCTCTGCTGTGGTTTCTTCTCCTCGTCTCTCGATCAGGTTCCTGCAGTCCTCCAGTTGGACGGAGCACATCTTCATCTGCTGTTCTCCAGCGTTACAGTCAGAGGTTTGATCAGCGGATCCATGATCCTGAGCGTCAGTGTAACACAGTAAAGTGAGGCTGAGCTCTGAGTCCTGTGTGTCTCTGGATCTCCAGACTGAATCCTGAGCTTCTGTCCCATCAGTCACACACACTGAAACCTTCTCCAGATCCTGACAAACACATCATAGATCAACACAAATAAACAACAACCCGTTGATATTAGCCTCATTACTCAGCAGTTATCTCTAGCGGTTATACTGGTGATTTGTTTGCATATTTCACTGTTAACTTAATTTGAGATGAGCATAAGAAGTGAGAAGCTAACACAACTTTGGTTTGATTGAGCTGAAGGATGAAATGATGAGCTGCTCAAACCTCTCTGTTGGGTTTGTCTCCTCTTTCTCTCAGCTTTGCCTCCAGTGACGCCACCTCTTTCTTCAGCTGACAGATTTCAGTGATGAAATCCTCAATATCCAGCATGGACAGATCCGTTCCTACTGATTTACAGCAGATCACATCCATCTGCGCTCTCATGGTCAACATCTGAAGACAAACACATCATCATTACTATAAGACGCATTTATAATGAACCGACACTGATTAAAACTCAAAATGACGAACAGAATAAGAAAATGATTGCATTTTCTGATAATATTAATATACCAGTAGATATTAATTGTAGATAAAATAAACTTATGTTTAGACGTGATTATGTTTAAATCCATTATCGTAGGAATATCATATAATACATTATCATGATCTAAAACTGCTGGAGTTAAATGCAGATTTCAGAAATTAAACATGATAATGTGATGCTTGTTTCTAAGCGTCATTTAAGTGTCCAGCATTGAAAATTAAACATTTTGACTATGGTTTTATTACAAATACCACAGTTAAAACACAGCTGTAGTTAGAAGGAAAGGTAAATGTGTTTATAAATATACTTAGACTATTACAAATACCCTTTAGCTACTGGTTACTGTGGTAAAATCATGGTTAATTCGTTTTTTAATGATAAATGCAAAGTAGTTGTTCATTTAAAGCTCATTAAAACACTACAGAGACAGAAAATCAACAATCACACAAACAGTGAAAAACATACCTCAGTCTCAGCGCGCCAGGCTTCCTCTTCTTCAGTGGCTTTACCGGCGGACTGAAGAGCGCCACAGCGACTCCTACAGGCTTCAGTGAGAAACGCTGGTCAGGATATCGTGTTTACAGCAAACTTTCTCCGTCGTTTTCTCAATCAAAAACAAGCTTGAATTCCTGTGGTGCAGCGATGAACGTGAAAATACCGCCCAAACCGTCAGCTTGAACAAAATGTTTATGTTTCTTTCTATGGTAAAAGTAAAATTGTTCAATTATTGACCACGATGTAAGTAAGTGAGGTTAAGCTGTTATTTTTGTTCTTGATTTGTCATGTTCACGGCACCACTTGATTTCCTAACGTTTCTGTATCATGTAGGCTATTATTGCATTTCTGTGTCTGAATCAGTTCAGCTCTCTAAACATGAACTGAGGTAAATAATGTCTTGCCCTGATGTGGTACTGTCATGTTTGTTAGTATTACTGCTAAAAGAAGCTGTAGCTGAGTTTTTCATTTATGAGACCAATATGCCAAATAAATAAAACTATGCATGCACATTGAAGAGAAGTTAGCTGCCACAAAATATTTTCCATCCAGAGGATTCATTTCTTTGCAGCTATCATACCTGACATGGTGGCACAAATGCTCTGGGAAAACACATGCAATTGAAAATTAATAACATTGTGTGAAAGGAAAACCATGGCTCTTTCTTGATTAAATAAAACGTATCCCAATGAAAACCATCCAACACTGGAAAGACTGGTGCAACTGACTTACAATCATCATTGAGCCGCTTTCAACACTTAAAGGGGGTCATGACATGAGAAACCAAATTTGCCTTGATCTTTTGGTATATAAGAGGTCTTTGTACCATTAAAACGTCCTGCAAGTTTCATAGCTTAAGACGTCCTCCCCATTATAAACGAATCATTTATTTAATCAAGCTCTAACTACAGCTCGTTCTGGATCCATGGTAAGAAGTGACGTCACGGTGCGAAGTGACGTACCAGCGTTTGCATATGACCGCCTCCAGCACAAGACAACTACGCTTTAAAGGAACACTTCACCTCTGGAAAGATGAATGTGTATTTAAAATGGGTCATTTATGTAGAAGAAATGTGAAATTATTTTTGAATTTGGAGCCTTCTAGACTGAGAAAAGACAGAAAATGTATTTTTGGCTTATGGGGATGAAAGACAACAACTCCCAGAATGCACTTGCTTCGCTGCCCTAGGCGGCCACACCTACCGGTAAGAGATCGCAGTAAACAACAAGGCTATGCTACTAGTGAGTCTGCCCAGTATTTTGATGTCGCCCAAAATGTCCGGGATTCGGCTTTTGCGTTCTTCAGTCGCCATTCCTCATGTTTACTGTGACGAGCAGGAACGAGACTGACGGCCGCGGGAGGACGGCGCGAGCCCGGTGGCGTGATTACTGATGAGTGGCGCCGGCGCCTGTGAGACGCACCAGTCTCGTATCTCTCACGGAGGAGCGGGAATTATCCTAGCAATGTTAACTTAAAACGCACATCAAACGATCACTTGTTTAGCGTTCATGTAAACACTACATTCAGATTCACCAATCGGAATGAATTCAGTTAGATTGAAACAAAAGGTGTGCATGTAAACTATGAATGCGACTGCAGAAAGCAAAAGCCGAATCCTCGACATTTTGGACGATCTCGAGTCGACGGCCGGACATGTCCGGGAAAAAGAGGATGGTCACCGCTACTACTCAGCTTTCTCCACAGAATAAGAAACTGTTAGCTTAGCTTCCAAATAAAAAAATGGCTGACATTATATGTACATTCTGTGAGTGAGATCCCTCTATGGGCGGGTTGAAAACATGCGGAACAGCGCCTTCTACTGGATAAATGATGAGCTAGTGTTTGTAGTCTTACCCTTATTCAAAGAAATTTGACTTCCTGCTTTTTATGACGCAAATTGACGATTTTTGCGTCATAAAAAGCAGGAAGTGGAACACTTAAATCCTTATTTCTCCCATCTCAGGGGAAAATAAGGGAATAAACCATGACCATTCGAAAATGTGACTGGGTTTCTAAAGATACAAAGTCTAATGCAAATGGGTGAAGTGTTCCTTTAAGCGCGAGGCAAACACACTCATTTCGTATCGTAGACGCGCCCGCGCGCTGCGCGCCTCACAAGTGTTCAGTCGACGGACAGCGAGTGGGTCTGTGTACAGGGAAATGACGATGCCACACAGATGTGCTGTTCCTGGCTGTGGACAAACAACATCTTTGAATACGCTGGAAAGATCCAGTCGTCAGGGAAAAATGGTGCCTATCAATGCTGCATCTTCAAAGATGGCCTGTGCATGCATTTCTGTCCGTGGTACACCCTATCATTTCATTGAAATAAGTTAAATGTTAAACTGTTAGCAAATTAAGCTATAGGATAATTATGCAACAATAATCCGTTTTCAAGTGTCTCGGGTTACAATTTTTTTATTAATTCAAAATAGTTTCACTTTCCATGTGGACACGGGCTGATCCAGTCTTCGTTGTTGTGGTGATGGTTCATTTTCCTCTGATTCCGGCTCAAACATAATAAGGTTTTATCATTGCAAGAGCCATCGCTTCGCATGCATCACCCGCTACTAAACAGTTGCGCCGAATCCACAAATGTTCTGGCTGGGGGCGTTAATAATTGATACATAGGCACTGACGTTAGCCAATCAAAACAGTGGGCGTTAACACTGAACTCTTAAAGGGGAAACACCCCCAAAACAGACTGTGTGAATCAGAGGATGAGAAACAGGGAAAAGGTCATAAATCACTACATTTTAAAAGTTTTTTGTAAAAAAAACTATAGTAATACTATAATTGCACCTAAGGGAACAAATAATAAAATAAAAAAACCCATGTCATGACCCCTTTAAAACATGTTTATCAATGTTATGCAGGGTCGGGAACCCGAAAATCGGTTCTTATCCAGAACCGAACAGTGTTTTTTAAAAGAAAACGGAACCGTGCACAATTCCTAAGTTTGGGTTCCGAAAACTACTCACTACTATTTTTTATCAGTTGTTTTAATATTTTTTATTGATGGGAACTGAAACCGGAATCATTTGGCGGAACCGGAAAATTTCGTACGATTCCCAACCGTAGTGTTTTGAAATCCAGGAACTCATAGATACTATTTTGAGGCTTTTTAATATGTCGAGTTCAATCAATCTGTCAAGTTAAATCATTGTTCAATTCTGTCCAACTCAACTTCATATCTATTCTCAACTCAATTCATCTTTACTCTCTCAATCCACAAGCTCAATGTGACACTGCCCCCTACTGGCTCAGTGTGCAGTTTCAGGATGAGCTGAATGAGTCTTTTATCCAGATTTACTGATGAAAAGACACTATGATGATTCAGGAGCCGTTTGATCTTTAGTGTGTTTCTTCTGGTGAGTCTGAAAACTGCCTAAATAAGCAAATCTCTCGTCGCAGATGGAGCAGCGGTAAGGCTTCTCTCCTGTATGAACTCGCTCATGAGTCTTCAGGACGTCTAACCGAGCAAACGTCTTGTCACACTGAGAACACTTATACGGTCTTTCTCCTGTATGTATTCTCTTATGAATAGCTAATTGAGTGTGTTGCTTGAAACTCTTCCCACAAACGCCACAGTGATACGGTCTTTCTCCAGTGTGAACTCTCAGATGAAGTCCAAAATGAGCCGGACTAAAGAAGCTCTTCCCGCAGTAGGAGCACAGGTACGGTTTCTCTCCGGTGTGAGTCCTCTCATGGCAAGTCAAATAAGATTTGTTACGGAATCGTTTATCGCAGTGTGAACACTGATACGTTTTCACCTGAGAGTGCGTTTTCTGGTGTGACTTTAGACAGCTTGAGTTTGTGAAGGTTTTCCCACATTCGCTGCACTGGTACGGCCTCTCGTTGGTGTGAACGCGCACATGCCTCTTTAGATGGGGTCTGTGGTTGTAACTCTTATCGCAGTGAGGACACTTGTACGGCCTTTCGCCCGTGTGGATTCGCTTGTGAGCATCAAGATTCCCTTTGGTGCTGAAATACTTGTCGCACTCACTGCAGTGGAAAGACTTTTCATCAGTGTGTGTCTTCATATGAACTGCCATATTATGAGGAGTGGTGAAAAAAGCCTTCCCGCACTGTTCACAGCGAAACGCCTTCTTCACGCTGTGCTCTTTTGAATGACGTCTCTTCTCTTCTAAGGTCGGAAAGCTGATGTTGCATCTCTTGCAGGAGAAGTCTTTACAAAGTTTCTTTATTTTTAAGGTCGGAAAGCTGCGGTCAGAGAAGTCTTTCTGTTCTGCGTGTTTTCTCTCATGTCTCGCTAAATGTCCCTGTGAGCTCAATGTTTTCCCACAGGTTACACAAGAGAAACTCTTGACCTTCAGCTGATCTTTTGATGTCGAGGTCGTTTCTTCATCAGTAGATGAACCTCCATTCGCATCTGAAAAAAAAGGTATTTAAATGTCTAACTTAAAATGAACACAAATAGATTTAATGAATCATGCACTTACCATCATGAAAATCTATAATATCTGTCTATATTTTTCTATAACTTCTAGAGCTTAAATATTGATCAAGATAGATGTAAAATTGTGATGCAGCTCATGATACAGTGTTTTCAACACATCGGTTCACAGTAACTAATGTTTCCACCTGCTGATTTAGGAACACAACTACATTTTTACCCAAATTCTTACTATGATTTGCCATTATAAAAGATAATAAATGCACAGCAAAATCCCCAGTGTTAAATTAACACTGCTCAGTGTTTATATGAGTCCACACTTAGGGTATATTTACACGACAACGATATGCTTAAAACGGAGAAGTTCCCTTTCGAGAACAGTCACTTCGTATTGCGTAGGAGCCGAGGAGCCTGTTAAGAGCCAATTGGACGGATGGTTTTTGCCCGGGCGCCAGCAGGCTCGCTTACATCCATGCACTCGGGCTGTCTCTGGCTGTCACAAACTAGCGCCGTTCTTCCCTGAGGTACATGACGAGCTCACCAAGTCATGGCGCGCCCCATACTCTGCACGGACAAGCTCTTCCACTTCCGCTCTCCTCTGTTGACGGCGCCACGGAAAAGGGATACGAGAAACCGCCTCCTTTTGAAGAGGAGGCTCGCCCACTGCTGCTGGATGGAGAACTAGAGCGGTTCACCCGTCCAAGCCCTGCTGAAACACTTCAACCCTCGCTGGACGCGCCTATTCCGCTTCTGGCCTTCTGGCTGCATGCTCAACGGGTATCCTGGAACCTCCCAGAGAGAGTCCTAAACACAATCACTGAGACTAGAGCGCTGTCTACTAGAGGCCTCTATGATCTTTAGTGGTCAGTCTTCACCAGCTGGTGCACAGCTCGGGACATTGACCCGCATTCATGTGAGGTACCAGCGGTACACATTCCTTCAAGAGCTTTTGGACGTGGGACGCACCCCCTCCATGCTCAAGGTGTATGTGGCAGCCATAGCAGCCTACCACTGACCAATCACTAGGGAGAAGCAACCTCATTGTTCGCTTTCTTAAGGGGGCCAGAAGGATGAACCCTCCTCGCCTCCTATACCAGCATGGGACCTTACCAAGGTTCTTGGAGCCCTGAAAGGCCCACCATTTGAGCCGCTTCAGTCAGCTGACCTTAAAGCCACTCTCTCTAAAACCTGCTCTTCTGCTGGCACTGGCATTAAGCGAGTGGGTGATTTGCAGGCGCCTCTCCATGAGCCCTTCCTGAATGGAGTTTGGGGTCAGTGATTCCAGAGTCACCCTCAGACTGAGACACGGCTATGTAGGTGCTCTCAACTCCGTTCAGAGCGCAGGTCATCACATTAGCAGCACTTCCCCCTCAGTTGATGACGAGGTAGCTAATATGCTCTGTCCTGTCAGAGCTCTCAAAATCTACCTGGAGCGTTCTGCACCGTTCAGACAGTCAGAACAGCTCTTTGTGTGCTTCGGCGGCCGCACCAAGGGTTTTCCAGTCACAAAGCTATTTCTCTGGATTACGTCTCAGTGGGACGAGAATAGTGATCGACCAATATATCGGCCGGCCGATACATCGGGCCGATATTTGCGATTTTTCCGTGTATCGGCATCGGCCGATACACGGCTGCTGCGTTCGCCGATATTTTTTTCCCGGCATTATTTACAGACAGGCGTCCACAGGCAGCTCTGTGTTGCTGGAGGCGCTGCACTGCCCCTCCCCCACTAGCAGAGCGCTGGAATCTGCTCTTCAAGACAACGATAAGTTTTAAACTTTTAAAGCATATTTTAACTGTTTGACTTGGCTGAAATATTGCCATACACTTTGAAAGTGGGACACGTTGCTCTATATGTGCTTGCAACTATAACTAAGCAAGTTTATTGGTCCAAATGGAAAACGCGAATGCCTCTATAAAACTGCTTGTCATTGTATTTAGGGAGCTGCAAATAGCTAAATTGTAGGCTATAGGCTATTCGTATGCATACGGTAGCTGTTACGAACACTGGTCATATATAGGATTAAATAATGCCGACGTTGTTCCGTGGTATTTGTGGGAGTTTTATTCAGCGACCATCTGGCTGGGGTTTGGACGCATACGGCGGTGCGCCACAGAATCAACACTGGACGCCACATATTGCGTTTTTTGGCGGTCGCCAAAGCTAATTTTTATTCTGCCAAAGCCTTATTTGATCGGTGAGTGATGTATGATTGACTGCTGCTGCGCTTGTGACAGGTCGCATGTTACTGAACGAGCAGAGAGAGAGAGAGAGCCCCTCCTCCGGGCGCGCGCGCGCATTCTCACCTATGCTCCAAACTGTCTTGCTCTCCCTCGCGCATATTAATCCAAATCAATTGAGAATTGACATAATGGTAAAAGGTCGGAAGACCGAAGTTTCATGTGGAGCATTGGGAGATTTTTTTCCCCTGAATTACCGCTGGGTGTGAGAATTGTGCTAAAAAAATTCTTCTCTAAAAAGCGTTCTGCGCATTCAGCTGACACAAAACACACCCAAAAACCTATCCAGTGATGAAATGTTTTCTGTGTTGACCCAAATCTTGAGCAATGTCCTAAACTGCCGGGATAATCACACAAACGCGTACACGTCCGCTAATGGCTCCTTTGAACCGATTCCTTTTTATGAATGGTTAAAACAACTGATCTATCCAACACTGAACTCACCAGAAGTCTGAATCAGTGTAGGCTATGACAAATACTTTACAATAAAGCTAAATTTATTAAACTCTAGTTAACTACATTAGTTATTATTAAACTGCACTTCTACAGCATTTATTAATCTTTGTTAATGTTAATTTCACCATTTATAGTAGCCTTATTAAATCAAAAGTTGTATTTGTTAACATTAGTTAGCCTAATGCACTGTGGATAACATGAACAAATGAACAGCTGTATTTTTATTAACAAAGATTAATAAACAATAGGCTACAGTAACAAATTTAGCTATTACTCATTTTTAATTATGCTTAAATAGGCTAAGTATTTTCAGCACTGAACTCTTTTTTTACTTGTTAGGGTTAGCACAGGTTACCCTCACCTGTTTTTACTATTTGTTAAATAGTTTTTAGTTCAATAAATGTTACTTTTTTAAATTGAGGCTTGTAACATTTGTTATCATCATGATAATTGTGTCAATTTTATGATGTATATTGAGGGAGCAAAAGCAGTATCGGCTCCAAATATCGGCAGCCCATATCGGCCATCGGCTAAGGCTGATGAAAAAAAATCGACATCGGCACTAAAAAATCCATATCGGTCGATCCCTAGACGAGAATGTCCCATAGGTGCTGCTAGAGCCCATTCCACAAGAGGCATGGCCTCTTCGTGGGCCTGATTCAGTGGTGTACCCATTGAAAACATATGTGCAGCGGCCGGCTGGTCCACATTTGTCAGGTTTTATAATATGGAGGTACCCTGTTTAAAGACTAGACTCCTCTCTGTGTAATGGTTTGACCCGACGGATGCGGTCTGGTCAGTCTAAACACGATTACTGTACATAAGCAAAAATTGTCCTATGAGGTAATATATTCGGGTGGTATTGGCCCTTAGGGGTCCTTTAATCCTTATATATCATAAGACTAGACTTAGGTCTGGTTCCATTGAGATATCCTGTCTGGGATTTATTAGTGGCTCGTGCCTTACTGGGAGGCCCGGGCTATGCCCTGGGCTTCGGTGCAGGACGTAGTCAATTGCTAATGATGCATAGTTTTACATTGCGTCCCCACTGCATATTAGCTACCCACTACGAAGTGACTGCTCTCAAAAGGGAACGTACTCGGTTACTATCGTAACCTCGGTTCCCTGAGAGTAGGGAACGAGTATTGCGTAGCCTGCCGCACCATTGCAATCTGTCGGGTGTGTTCGGTGTAGTCGATTTAACCTGATGCTATGGCGAAATAGATGTGCTTTTATAGCTATAAGCCACGCCCATTCTGGCGGGCTCTGACGTGCTTGGCGCCAAGCTGCCTGATTGTTTTGCACGTCTGAGCTGCCTCGCCATAGGGTGTGCAGTTGCCTCAGCACAGCCAATGGGCGAGCTAGATGCTCTGCTGGTATTGCTGTGCAGCTGCACTGCGTTTTAAACGATAGGCTTCAATATTCTCGAGGAAAGGAGTATCCCCACTGCATATTAGCTACGCAATACTCGTCCCTACTCTCAGGGAACAGAGGTTCCGATAGTAACTGAGTATGTTTTTCCTTCGAGGTTCGCACGTACAGGCGACACCATTGTCAAAACAATCCCCATTCACACGGATCCGCGAAAAAGGCTGAAAACGCTGTATTCTGCTGCCAGGCAACTAGATGGCGATGAAACACTATAGATTGAACACATAATACGCATGTGCATGAAGTCATCGTCTTCAGAGATTTGCGTTTCTGTTATTTAGATGTGGACCGTTTTCATTAACTAAAATTTTTCACTTTGTTCTTCTGGATTTAATAACTGAATTATAACAGCCAAACAAAAATCAGGTTCTGCGGTTATCAATCCGCCCAAGTAGCAGTGCTTCGCCTTCAGAGAACATAGTTCCCAGTATTTATACGGTTAAAATATGTCTGTGTCTCATGTGACTTTGTTTTTTGTACATTCTGTGACTATACAAATCACAACATGTAAATAGGAAAATGTTTGCGTTATTTTGTCACTTATTTGGATTAGTATGCTAGCTGCAACCATTTACATCCAGTCTTTGTGCTAAGCTAGGGTAGCGGTGGGTGCGTCAAACAGACTTATAGCGCGCACGGAGATGAAAAAGGTATGTGTGGACTGATCTAACTCTGGGGGATAAGGTGAATAGGCTAAAGTCCCAAAAAGTCGGAGTGTTCCTTTAACACTGGGGATTTTGCTGTGTGGAAGATACATACCTGAAGGAATAAAATCATCATCACTTCGATTATTCTCATCCTCATTTTCTTCATCATCCTCATTCAGAACATCTTCATCCTCCTCCTCCTCATGGCTCTGTTGTTGTTCCTCTGCTGTGGTTTCTTCTCCTCGTCTCTCGATCAGGTTCCTGCAGTCCTCCAGTTTGACGAAGCACATCTTCATCTGCTGTTCTCCAGCGTTACAGTCAGAGGTTTGATCAGCGGATCCATGATCCTGAGCGTCAGTATAACACAGTAAAGTGAGGCTGAGCTCTGAGTCCTGTGTGCCTCTGGATCTCCAGACTGAATCCTGAGCTTCTGTCCCATCAGTCACACACACTGAAACCTTCTCCAGATCCTGACAAACACATCATAGATCAACACAAATAAACAACAACCTGTTGATATTAGCCTCATTTCTCAGCAGTTATCTCTAGCGGTTACACTGGTGATTTGTTAGCATATTTTGCTGTTAACTTAATTTGAGATGAGCATAAGAAGTGAGAAGCTAACACAACTTTGGTTTGATTGAGCTGAAGGATGAAATGATGAGCTGCTCAAACCTCTCTGTTGGGTTTGTCTCCTCTTTCTCTCAGCTTTGCCTCCAGTGACGCCACCTCTTTCTTCAGCTGACAGATTTCAGTGATGAAATCCTCAATATCCAGCATGGACAGATCCGTTCCTACTGATTTACAGCAGATCACATCCATCTGCGCTCTCATGGTCAACATCTGAAGACAAACATCATCATTATTACAAGACACATTTATAATGAACCGACACTAATTTAAACTCAAAATGACGAACAGGATAAGAAAATGATTGCATTTTTTGATAATATTAATATACCAGTAGATATTAATTTCAGATATAAATAAACATATATGTGTAGACGTGATTATGCTTAAATTCATTATCGTAGGAATAGTACATTATCATGATCTAAAACTGCTGGAGTTAAAATGCAGATTTCAGAAATTAAACATGATAATGTGATGCTTGTTTCTAAGCGTCATTTAAGTGTCCAGCATTGACAATTAAACATTTTGACTATGGTTTTATTACAAATATCAGTCAAAACACAGCTGTAGTTAGAAGGAAAGGTGTGTTTATAAATATGCTTGGACTATTATTACAAATACTCTTTAGCTACTGGTTACTGTGGTAAAATCATGATTAATTCGTTTTTTAATGATAAATGCTAAGTAGTTGTTCATTTAAAGCTCATTTAAACACTACAGACAGAAAATCAACAATCACACAAACAGTTAAAAACATACCTCAGTCTCAGCGCGCCAAGCTTCCTCTTCTTCAGTGGCTTTACCGGCGGACTGAAGAGCGCCACAGCGACTCCTACAGGCTTCAGTGAGAAACGCTGGTCAGTATATCGTGTTTACAGCAAACTTTCTCCGCCGTTTTCTCAATCAAAAACAAGCTTGAATTCCTGTGGTGCAGCGATGAACGTGAAAATACCGCCCAAACCGTCAGCTTGAACAAAATGTTTGTTTCTTTCTATGGTAAAATTGTTCAATTGATGACCACGATGTAAGCTGTTATTTTTGTTCTTGATTTGTCATGTTCACAGCACCACTTGATTTCCTAACGTTTCCGTGTATTATTGCATTTCTGTGTCTGAATTAGTTTAGCTCTCTAAACATGAACTGAGGTAAATAATGTCTTGCCCTGATGTGGTACTGTCATGTTTGTAGAGTTAGTATTACTGCTAAAAGAAGCTGTAGCTGAGTTTATCATTTACATTAGACCAATATGCCAAATAAATAAAACTATCAGCCTGCACATTAAAGAGAAGTTAGCTGCCACAAAATGTTTTCCATCCAGAGGATTCATTTCTTTGCAGCTATCTTACCTGACATGGTGGCACAAATGCTCTGGGAAAACACATGCAATTGAAAATTAATAACATTGTGTGAAAGGAAAACCATGGCTCTTTCTTGATTAAACAAAAGTATCCCAATGAAAACCATCCAACACTGGAAAGACTGGTGCAACTGCCTTACAATCATCATTGAGCCGCTTTCAACACTTAAAACATGTTTATCAGCGATGTAGGGCTGGGAACCAACAGTGTTTTTGAAAATACCGGAACCGTGCACAATTCCTAAGTTTCGGTTCCGAAAACTACTACTATTACTCACTACTATTTTTTATTAGTTGTTTTAATCATTTTTATTGATGGGAACTGAAACCGGAATCGTTTGGCGGAACCGGAAAATTTCTTACGATTCCCAACCGTAGTGTTATGAAATCCAGGAACTCATAGATACTATTTTGAGGCTTTTTAATTTGTCGAGTTCAATCAATCTGTCAAGTTAAATCATTGTTTAATTCTGTCCAACTCAACTTCATATACAGAGTTTGGTTCAATTCATCTTTACTCTCTCAATCCACAAGCTCAATGTGCCCCCTACTGGCAGAAAGAGCTCAATGTGCAGTTTCAGGATGAGCTGAATGAGTCTTTCATCCAGATTTACTGATGAAAAGACACTATGATGATTCAGGAGCCGTTTGATCTTTAGTGTGTTTCTTCTGGTGAGTCTGAAAACTGCCTAAATAAGCGAATCTCTCGTCGCAGATGGAGCAGCGGTAAGGCTTCTCTCCTGTATGAACTCGCTCATGAGTCTTCAGGACGTCCGATCGAGCAAACGTCTTGTCACACTGAGAACACTTATACGGTCTTTCTCCTGTATGTTTTCTCTTATGAATAGCTAATTGAGTGTGTTGCTTGAAACTCTTCCCACAAACGCCACAGTGATATCGTCTTTCTCCAGTGTGAATTCTCTGATGAACTCCAAAATGAGACGGACTAAAGAAGCTCTTCCCGCAGTAGGAGCACAGGTACGGTTTCTCTCCGGTGTGAGTCCTCTCATGGCAAGTCAAATAAGATTTGTTACGGAAACGTTTATCGCAGTGTGAACACGGATACGTTTTTTCCTGAGAGTGCGTTTTCTGGTGTGACTTTAGAGAACTTGAGTTTGTGAAGGTTCTCCCACATTCGCTGCACTGGTACGGCCTCTCGTTGGTGTGAATGCGCACATGCCTCTTCAAATGGGATCCGTGGTTGAAACTCTTCTCGCAGTGAGGACACTTGTACGGCCTTTCGCCCGTGTGGATTCGCTTGTGAGCATCAAGATTCCCTTTGGTGCTGAAATACTTGTCGCACTCACTGCAGTGGAAAGACTTTTCATCAGTGTGTGTCTTCATATGAACTGCCAAATTATGAGGAGTGGTGAAAAAATCCTTCCCGCACTGTTCACAGCGAAACGCCTTCTTCACGCTGTGCTCTTTTGAATGACGTCTCTTCTCTTCTAAGGTCGGAAAGCTGATGTTGCATCTCTTGCAGGAGAAGTCTTTACAAAGTTTCTTTATTTTTAAGGTCGGAAAGCTGCGGTCAGAGAAGTCTTTCTGTTCTGCGTGTTTTCTCTCATGTCTCGCTAAATATCCCTGTGAGCTCAATGTTTTCCCACAGGTTACACAAGAGAAACTCTTGACCTTCAGCTGATCTTTTGATGTCGAGGTCGTTTCTTCATCAGTAGATGAACCTCCATTCACATCTGAAAAAAAAGAAGAAAACAAATGGTATTAAAATGTCTAACTTAAAATTAACACAGATAGATTTAATGAATCATGCAATTACCATCATTAAATTCTATAATATCTGTCTATACTTTTCTATAACTTCTAGAGCTTAAAAAATAATCAAGATACATTTTAAATTGTGATGCAGGTCATGATACAGTGTATTCAACACATTTAGTAACACAACTGAATTTTACTATGATTTGCCATTAGCGGCCGGAGCGCATTAAAGGTTTTCTGTTAGAATGGTGTCGTGTTAGCGGTGTCGTGTTAGCGGCCCTTAAGTTAATAACTAATGATCTTCGCAACGGAAGTGAAACAATAAGTCAAAACTAACTTTTGCTGGACACTAGCTTTATCCTAGAGCTGTTGTAAAGCCTAAACGATCTGTTACGGTCATTTCCTATTATCACGGTGAAAACAATCCATAATTTTAAAAGCGCTGTATAAATGAAGGTGACTTGACTTGAAGAAACATACCTGAAGGAATAAAATCATCATCGTTATCACTTCGATTATTCTCATCCTCATTTTCTTCGTCCTCAACATCATTTCCTTCATCATCCTCATTCTGAACATCATCCTGATCCTCCTCCTCCTCATCATAGTCATTATAGTCATCATCCTCCTCCTCATGGCTCTGTTGTTGTTCCTCTGCTGTGGTTTCTTCTCCTCGTCTCTCGATCAGGTTCCTGCAGTCCTCCAGTTGGACGGAGCACATCTTCATCTGCTGTTCTCCAGCGTTACAGTCAGAGGTTTGATCAGCGGATCCATGATCCTGAGCGTCAGTATAACACAGTAAAGTGAGGCTGAGCTCTGAGTCCTGTGTGTCTCTGGATCTCCAGACTGAATCCTGAGCTTCTGTCCCATCAGTCACACACACAGAAACCTTCTCCAGATCCTGACAAACACATCAGAGATCAACACAAATAAACAACAACCCGTTGATATTAGCCTCATTACTCAGCAGTTATCTCTAGCGGTTATACTGGTGATTTGTTTGCATATTTTGCTGCCAACTTCATTTGAAATGTGCATAAGAAGCAGAGGTGTTTAGTCCAGGGGTAAAAGTAAAACTCCTGCCATATGTTTATTCCACCCATGAACTCAGTCAGCTGATTTCTATCTCCTGCTGAAAAACTGATAATCCAGGTGATTGGAACAAAATACTGAGGAGGACTTTTACTTTCTGAACCTGGACTTTACACCTCTGGCCACATGTCAGCAAAGAGCAAAAGAAATGAACCAGAACTGGACCTTATCTGAGCCACAAAACCTGTGTATATTAAATATGGAGTCATTACAGCCTTAATAAGCCTGTTAACAAGCAGAATCAATGAAGGAAAGAAGAGAACAGAAAAAGAGACGATCAGAAACTACAACTGACTTCAGCCACAGCCTTAGATGAAATCCACTGAAGAGAAAAGAAGACATTAAATCTGTGAAGATCTCAGCAGAGGAGGAATAAACAACTCCACAAACAGCATTACCAGCTTCACTTATTACTAACCAGACTAACTTTATTTCTGTCAGACGTCTACAAACGTTTTTATTGAGAATTAACAGGGGTTTAACTCTGTGTTTCATTTGAAGTCACCATAACAGTGATTAGTGTTTCCATTAGTTGGGCTCTTAACTCTTTTGTGGCTGTTGTGACAGTGTGTTTAATAAACACATTTGCAGCAGCAAAGAAAGCTAAAGTGAAATGAGATCAGGTGATGTTTACCTGTTGATGGCTTTTTAATTATTAAGAAATAGCCTGCTTCACTGATGTTTTATAAAAATCTTAACAATTGTGATCCATTAATATTTCACATCACAAACCCTGTGTCACTGCAGTATGATATACAGCAGTACTATAAGATTTAATAAGAAGAATTTTACAAACTTGAGCATTAAATGTTATCTACATTGATAAACATCAATAATCCGCGTATGAATCTTAACAATGGTGACAATCTAAAGTACCTTGCTGCAATGCATGCTGGGTACCAGCATAGAACAAAACTCCCAGCATGCGTTTCAACATGAATAAATTATGCAGCTTATTTGTCCTATTATTTTGTTTAATTCTAAATATTTAATTTTATTTTTTGCTGTTGTTTTTGTTGTGACATTTAGTAGCTTTTTTTTTTTGATGTTCAGAGTTTATCTGTTTATCTGAATATTTTTGATTGTCACCATTGTCATACGCTGATTGTTGATAACTGTGTGTGTCACTGTAGGCCAGTGGTCCTCAAACCTGTCCTGGAGGACCCCCAACACTGCACGTTTTCTTTGACTGCGTTTACACTTGGCATTAACATGCGATCACCATGATCCGATCAAGCAGATCGGATCATTAGCCAATGAGGACACCGTGCGTTTACATTTGTTCATATTAAGTAGCCTCTGTATCCGGATAACCGATCGGATTTCTGTTTATATATTCTGTTTATATAATATTTAAATTAGGTCTGTAGCACGACACCAATAAGAGTAAAGATTATACAAATTAAGCAATGTCCCAATTGCTTTCACTCACTCACTTTAACTTTCCTGTGCAATCTCCATCCTTAAATCAAATTACGTTTTTTGAATGAAGGAATATTTCCAGAGTTGATGTTTTAAATATTGACGTTTATTGTAAGGTTCAAATAAATGTAATTTATTGTCTAAACTGCGTCTGGCCATTATTTTCTGACAGCCACGTGGGGAGACTGGGCGGGGATTTATATGACGTCCACTTGTGAATGCAGACACGATGGCTGGATTGCGTTTACCGTATTTTCCGGACTATAAGTCGAATTTTTTCATAGGTTTGCTGGTCCTGCGACTTATAGTCAGGTGCGACTAATGTATCAAAATTAATTCAATACTGACTGAGATGAACCAAGAGAAAACATTACCGTCTACAGCCGTGAGAGGGCGCTCTAGTTAGCGGAGTTGTTCAGAAGCGACACCGAGGAAGAACTCAATGGATTCAGTGTTGAGGAATGAGATCGGGAGCTTGGTGAACTTGCTTACCGGTAACTTGTTGGACTCGCTGGCTAATGCTAATTTAGCATATTCAGCCTCCCAGGTATATGTTCTTTATGCTGTTGTGTAGGGTTTCCCGCAGAAAATGTGTTAGTTAAGGTGTAACTTAACTTAACTTTGTGTTAGCCTACGTGTCGCCATACACATCAGCATAAATGCTCCTGATAAATGATTTGAAAGCATTAACATTCACAAACCACTGTCAATTTAACACAAAAGAAAGCAGGCTGCGTGTATGGTTTGCCATGACTGAATGCGCGCTCTCTTAATAATTCCTAAAAGATGACATCAGTTCATCGCGATCTCATACATCTCTGTTATTATCAATGAAGCTGACTGCATAATGAATCTTTCATAATATCTTTTATAATCTGCTGAATTCTGCATGCTGGCAAATCCTCTCTGAACAAAAAGTCAGTTTTGAGCGGTGAGGGGATTCTGTCTTAAATGCTTCTGGTTGGCCATTGCGTTCAAGAAATCAACACATATGTCTGTGATTGGCTACATCGCTCAACGCTGCAAACATGTTACAAAAAGAAACTCTGGCCTGTAAATCGTTTCTATTTTGTTTTAGTTGTTCTTGTTGCTTTTCTGCAACAGATGAATAATAATTTATTAGTTTTTATATGTTTTATTCATAGATATGTCTATTTAATCGTTTTATTCTCCCGCAGCCGCACACACAGAGTGAGTGCATTACCGCCCGCGCTCGCACTCGGCCATCGAATCTAGTCCCGCGCCGCACGTCTCTAGATCACGTATCGGGCTCGGGCAGAGAATCTGAGCTCTAGACAGGACAGAGTAACACGGCGGATATCGCTCATATACATTTTTTTGACGAACTAGTTAAGGCGGCAGGCGTGTGTTGCTTAGGCGGATGCCTTAGTTCCAAAGTGCTGCGGGAAACCCTGTGTTACGCTAACACACCGGACACTATTCAGCTGTTGTTCTGTGTGCTGTTGTGGAGCTGAATAACTTACCTTTCCAGATTAAATGTCTGTTCTTGGTCTTGGATTTTGTGAAATAAATTTCTAAATAAATGCGTCTTATAGTCCAGTGCGACTTATATATGTTTTTTTCCTCTTCATGACACATTTTTTGACTGATGCGACTTATACTACGGAGTGACTTATAGTCCGGAAAATACGGTACATTACACTGAGGTCCGATCACAATGCGTCCTCGACTACCTCCGAAACTGGACACGCTGATCGGATATTATTCGGATCAGAAGCGTGTTTACATTTGTCTTTTCAATGTGTATATAGACAACATTCAGATACAAGTCGCATGTTTATGCCAAGTGTAAACGCAGCCTGTGTCTCCCTAATCAAACACACCTGATTACACTCATCAGCTCATTAACCCATGTGATAATGAGCTGATGAGTTGAATCAGGTGTGTTTGATTAGGGAGACAAGGAAAACGTGCCGTGTTGGGAGTCCTCCAGGAAGCTGGAGGAGCTGAACACGCAGCGTCAGCTGAAGCCTGGTCTCTGATCCTCTGGGAGGTTTTAAAGGTTTTTTTTTCTTTTTTTTTCTGCAATTTAGATCCATTATTCATGTGTGCAATGCATACAGTAGGTGGCGGTAATACTCCTAAGGAGTGAACGGCCATAAAACGGAAGGAAGAAGAAGAAGGGGGTCCTCCAGAACAGGTTTGAGAACCACTGCTGTAGGCAAACTTTTTAATCTCATGTTTGTTAAAATATTTTACCTGATAGGTATAATACCGCTGGATCTCATGCTGCAGTAAAACAGGGTTTGTGATAAGAATATATTAATGGAACAACACAATTGTATTATACAAATGACATCAGTGATGGTTATAAAACCATCATAGACCCCTGGACTATACACCTTGATAAGAAGTGATAAGCTAACACAACTTTGGTTTGATTGAGCTGAAGGATGAAATGATGAGCTGCTCAAACCTCTCTGTTGGGTTTGTCTCCTCTTTCTCTCAGCTTTGCCTCCAGTGACGCCACCTCTTTCTTCAGCTGACAGATTTCAGTGATGAAATCCTCAATATCCAGCATGGACAGATCCGTTCCTACTGATTTACAGCAGATCACATTCATCTGCGCTCTCATGGTCAACATCTGAAGACAAACACATCATCATTACTATAAGACACATTTATAATGGACTGATTTAAACTCAAAATGACGAACAGAATAAGACAATTATTGCATTTTCTGATAATAATATACCGGTAGATATTAATTTTAGATATAAATAAACATGTTTAAATTCATTTTCATAAGAATATCCTTATAATACATTATCATTATCTTAAACTGCTGGAGTTAGAATTCAGAAATTAAACAAGACAATGTGATAGGCTACTCGTTTCCAAGTCATTTAAGTGTTCAGCATTGAAAATGAAACGTGTTAACTATGCTTTTATTACACAGTTACCACCCTTTACTGTGGTAAAATCATGGCTAATTCGCTTTTTTTTATGATAATGCGAAGATGTCGTTTATTTAAACACTACAGACAGCAAATCAACAATCACACAAACAGTTAAAAACATACCTCAGTCTCAGCGCGCCAGGCTTCCTCTTCTTCAGTGGCTTTACCGGCGGACTGAAGAGCGCCACAGCGACTCCTACAGGCTTCAGTGAGAAACGCTGGTCAGGATATCGTGTTTACAGCAAACTTTCTCCGCCGTTTCTCAATCAAAAATAAGCTTGAATTCCTGTGGTGCAACGATGAACGTGAAAATACCGCCCAAACCGTCAGCTTTAACACCATGTTTCTTTCTATGGTAAAAGTAAAATTGTTCAAATGATGACCACGATGCTAAGTGAGGTTTAGCTGTTATTTTTGTTCTTGATTTGTCATGTTCACAGCACCACTGTTTTCCTAACGTTCCCAGACAGCAAAATGTATTTGGGCCAGATTTGGCCCAGGTCTTCATTAGCATTTGGCGCAGATCCGCTAAACGGACCTGGGCCGGGCTCATTCTTTCCAACGGCCCAATACCGGAACAGGTTGGAATTACGGATCAGAGACAGATCTGGGCCAGCACTGGCCCAGTACAGTTATTAATGCCATGAGGTGTGGTGCGGATCTGGCCCAGATCCGCGAGTCATATTTCACATCTGGGGCTCATCTGGCCCTGGTCTGTGATTCACTTAGGCTATCAGACAATTAAGGCTCAAAAAACCACACAATTTGTAATTTTCAAAATAGTTTTTTATTTAAAAAAGGCAAAAGAGAACACAGCATGAACAACCATCTGTAGACGTGAATCCAGATGCACAAAAACAAACAAACAATACATACCAATACAATCAAGTGAGAAAAAAAATAATATGGTTAAAGATCAATGTTAACCAAGTAAAACCTAATGTGAACACTGCACATATTTACTGCTCATTAGTTGGGTGCCACCCCCGGCAGTCACAAGCCAGATTAAACCATCTGATTGATTTAACAGCATCTCCGTCTCCGTGTCGGTGGCTTTGTCAGACATGCGATTCTTCCTCACTGCTCCTGTAAAACGTAGAAAAGCACACAAAGCAAAGAAACAAAGAGTAAATATTAGATTTAATATTCAAAGATTACATTACTTTATTACATGACATAAAATGCTTCCACACATAAATAATAATAAATGTGATTATGTGACTAAAATGAATGAGAGAGTGGTGATATAGCAGGTAAAGACTGAGTGAGAGGCATACTTACGAGCCATTATGGCCTTAGTTGCCATCTCACTGAATTATTTTTATTTTTTTAATTGTCCTTTATTGATTTGGCTAGGCTACTGTCGGCAAAAATCCAGCAATCAGGCGCTGTTTGACAGTGTGTCATGATCAGTGACAGAGATCACCGATTCAAACTTAAAGCCTCCTATTCACATTAGTTGTGGATGTTTGAAACTAAAAGAACATACTACCGGCTAACCGTAGCCTAGCTAGCTTGTCTGACACGTTTTAGGTTGTCAGAATGTCAGTGTAAACTTTTGTCAACTTTTTGTTTAATATAAATATTTAACAGACTATAACATCAACACGAGTTTACTTTTATAATGCACTTACTACATTTTACTTGTATAATAGACTTACCAATAATCACAAAGCCGGTGCAGCCTGCAGTCTTCCACTCGTATGCCTGTCAGATAGAGTTGCGGGTTTATGAAGGAAAAAAAGCGTTCCGTTAGTTGAGGCGCGTCCGGTCTGCGCAGCTCGCGCGAATCGGCCCCACACCCGCCGGACGGACTCAATTCAGATGTGGCGCGTCTGGTCTGCGCAGCTGCCCCGGATCGGCGCCGCACCCGCCGGATGGACTGTGACAGTCGAAGCTACAGACAAGTCTGGCGCAGTGTTGGTGCAGATCTGCATAGTGAGTGCGACTGCTACGCGAATCTGCTGATTCGAAAACGGATCTGGCACAGATGTAAATGCTGTCTGGGTTTCCGTATAATGTATTATTGCATTTCTGTGTCTGAATCAGTTCAGCTCTCTAAACATGAACTGAGGTAAATAATGTCTTGCCCTGATGTAGTAGGCCTACTGTCATGTTTTTAGAGTTATAGTATTACTGCTAAGCTGTAGCTGAGTTTTTTTTGTTAATATGAGACCAATATGCCAAATAAAACGATCATCCTGCACATTAAAGAGAAGTTAGCTGCCAAAAAAAAAAAAAAAAAATGATGAAATTGTCTGCAGTAAATATTTTACCTGACATGGTGGCACAAATGCTCTGGGAGAACACATGAAATTGAAAATGTATAACCATGACTCTCTACCTTGATTAAATAAAAGTTAACCCAATAAAAAAAAACATCTAACAATGGAAAAAAAAGGGTGCAATTGCCTTACAATCAATCACCCTTGAGCCACTTTCAACACTTAACTTATCAGCGTTATGCAGGTGTGATTGGCAATGGACAAAAAAGCAGGAAAATATATGGGACACCAACTTTAGGCTACTATCATTTCATTGATAACTGCTTTATTTACACTGCATGCACAACATTTTTCACCCGAAGTGCCATCATTTTTATTATAATAGTCTGTGTTTGTTTGTTTTTTGCGCACAAAATGTATTCTCGTCACTTGATAAACATATGGTTGAGCCACTGTAGTCACTTGGACTATTTTAGCGATGTCTTTAATAAATGTACATGCTGTCCAGTAGATCCACATACTATTGTATGGTAGAGCACATCTCAAATGGAAATTCTTCTCTCATAAAACAGCATGAATGGCATCTTCTGACAAGTACGTATATTTGTACATCTGTATATTTCATGCTGAAAACCAGCTTTCTCCTCTTCCGTACGCTTCACAGCTGGAAACATGCCCAGCGATTTCTTCAGGTGAGGAATGATGTGTTGGCGCTCGGGTCCGAGCATGACAGGGTCCTCAGAACTGGATTGTCCAGAGGCAGTTTTGCTTGCAGATCAATGGCACATCTGGTGTAGAATAACCTGTTATAATGAAGACAAATGCTTAAGTAACAGAGAGACATACAATAAATGGAGGTTAGTTCAAGACTATAGTTTATTTTTTCTGTATTTCTTTTGATATTAAAAAAGAAAAAGTTTTTTTTTTTTTTTTTTTTTTTTTTATATGTGTAGAGTTATTTCAAACTAAATCTGTGTAAACAAGCTACACTTGTAACTTCATATTGAAAGACTTTTTTTTTTTTTTTCAAGCTTTTCCAGAATGGATGTGGCCTAATATCCGATAAAAGTCTCAGGTGACCTTAAATCAAGAAGCTTCATGTTTGGTCCCGACAAGTTCTTTCCCTTTCTTACGAGTTTCTCTGGTTTGATAAAACAGGACAAGAACTCTTTAAAGGTTGTATCAGCGATTGTGGGTGACGTCACTTCTGTTTGTGTTTGAAGCGAGATCCCAAACACACCAAGTTAGCTCGTCCCTCCCTCCCCGTTTCTTGCATCATGAAAAAAACGACCATGCATTTCTTAGCTAGAGCTACCCAAGTTTAGTCAAGCTTCGCTCATATTATTTCAAGAAGGATATTTTCACACACAGTTCACATCCAAACACGTCAGCACTAGCAGCGACTCACCTGTGCAGAAGAAACAGTGCAACCTCGGCGTCCGGTTTAAAAAAAAATATATATTTTTTTTAACTTTCATTTCTTTCCACCGTTCAAAAGCCTTCCCGACAACTATACGTTTCTTGGAATAAACACGCTGGTATTCCCTCGCCCTAATCCTCCTCCTCCCCCTCCTCCTCATGGGGATTGACTCAGCCATGTTCAGTTTCTCTTGTTGATAGACGCTGGCTTCTTCTTCAGCTCCGACTTCGCGTGCCGCCGTCACCGCGCACGAGCGCAAAACCTCACAACACCCGCCGCTGTCGGTGATTGGTTGAACACTGTTTATTTTGGTTTTGAGTGGTTGGTGAAACCAATTGTTTTTGTGTGCAGATCTTAGAGCCGAGGCTGCTTACAGAGATGTGTTTTCCTGACGGCTTGCTTATGGGGCGGGGCAGCTAGCGGATCGTTAGGAAAGATTAGAAGAATGTGATCATTTATGTTTGGGCCTGAAATCGCTGATACAACCTTTAAGAGTATTTCTTGCTCATCGTTGCAGCCTGTAGATCTTCGGCTCCTTGCATTGAAAGAGGAAGGTGTGTTGTTTTAGCATTGGAAGGAGAGACGCATACAAGTGTCCTCTTCTCCTCGAAAAACACCTGCCAAAGCATAGAAGAGCATAATACGTTTAAAACAAACACTATAATGGTTACAATTAATGTAATTCTTGACAAACCAACTAACAAAAATACTGACAATTTAAATATTCATCATATTTAGTAACAATTTTTGAGCTTCGCCTTTTCCACATAATTTAAGAGTTGAGGACTGTGTTTCTCACCTTTCTGTATTCCAGCTTTTCTCATCTTGGCTTCATTTGTGAACTTTTTGGACCTGATTCGCAACTCCTTCCACAACTCCTTTATCCAGCAGCTTCTTGTACTCCACGACTTTCAAGAATACCATTGACTACACTGTTAAAAAAACCTCTGAAATTTATGGTAAAAAAATTTGGTTGCCAGTATTTTACCGTAAGTAATACAGTAGGAACCTTTTAGTTTTCACAGGGCAACCCTTATATTTCATTAACCGATAAACATTACCATTAGTTCACCACACATTAGTTTTCTAAAAGCTGAGGCACATGTTAATATAAGGAAGGTGCACAGTGTCATACACACAAATACAAAACACCACCATGGTGACACACACATAACTCCAAATAATGCCATAAACATTCATTAATGTATGTAATACATCATCCTGTTCTCACGTAAATGCGTCTCTATAGCACGCAGTGTATTTATCGTGCAATTTATACGCACAAAAAATTGTTTAAGTGCATATGATACGCAGTTTTCACGTGCATTTGATACACACTTCATTGCGTGGAATACACACCACACCACTACTAAACCTACCCTAACCAACCCATGCGTGTCTATGCGCGTATAAATTACACACTGTGTGCTATAGAGACGCATTTAGTGTGATCGGGTTGAATACATACAATATATGATGTAATATAAACCCCAAATGTACATAAATGATAACAAAAACTAAGAGGAAACATAATTGTGTAAATGAAACATTGTGAAGTGTCACGCAGGAATTCTAGGAATGTCAATTTAGAGAAACAACAAGAATAGAAAAAAGAGAAGTAACGAGCAGAAGCACAAGAACTACAACTGACCTCAGCCACAGTCTTACTGTAGATCAACTGAAGATAAAAAAACGTGATCTCTGAAAAAATGATCTCAGTGAGCACTTGAGATGCTAATGTGGAGCTGAACACACTTGGTTTGCTCGCCTCTTCTGCTGTCAGAGGAAAAAGCTTATTCTCATAAGATACAAATGTTAGACATGAGGAAACAACTTCTGTTATATTACTCTGTTAATTTCTGATGTTATTATTGTTTTAATTAGTCAAAGTGTATGAAATGCATAATCAATAATTTACTTGGTTCCTTAGAAACCAATTAAATATGCATCAAGTTTTGAAAACATAATGAAAATCTCTGTGTACTGATATAAAGTTGATCTCAGTTGAACTTCTACATTTTTGGTTGAACCTTGCATCTGTGCTGATGCCCTTTTGGCTTGTTTACACTTCTGCTATTTATGCGGTGAAGCGTCATGTCTTTATTAAAGATGTTTAATCACGTGTCATTCATAGTGTGAATACCCCAAAAACCGGTCACACCCTGATCATTTTTAGTTTGTTAACTGATCATGATTGTTGGTGAATCGGGTAAGAGGTTTACCAATCTTTCTAAATGATTCTCAGGTGTGTGTGTGTGTGTGTGCGCGTGTAGGGGATATTGGGGCTAGTTGTCACAGGGAAGTGGACACATGCTGTATCTCAGTAACTATAAGGTTTAAAGTCAAATATCAAGATGGTTTTGTATATTCTATTTTTTTTTAATCCGCCTTCCCAGTTATAATTCCAGCATTATATCTTGTAACATCTGTTAAAATCAGCAATAACAGCGTTCATTTAAACAACTATTTTGCCCAAGACTCGATAAATATTTACAAAACTTAAAGTGTGACTAGTCCTGGAGTGTGTATGAAGACAGATCTGTACCATTTGGTCTGATTTTAAAGATAAAAGTTTATATATTTTACATGATTTATTTTTTCCTGTTCAGTGAGTAAATATATTTGTGGTTTAAACTTTAAAATCTTTATCTGCTGATAAGATGTGGTTTGTAATGGATAAGAACCTGCTGCAAAGACCAGGATATGTTGTATTTTAGATGTTGGTGTCACTACAAAGTCTTTTACTTTTTGCTTAAACAGAAACACAATCTTGGTTTTACCAGAAAGACTACACTTGTCAACCAACTTTTCCACCCCTGATAGCATAAACCATAATTTAAAAATAAATGTGATATATAGGAAAGCCAATAATGATAAAATTTGTTTAATTTATTGGCTAATGGTAAACCCTCCACACATCTGTGTTGTAGATGGCGCTTGGTTTTCACAGGCCAAAGAGGAAGTTAACAGCATGTGTGAAAACATCCTAGAAAAGACTTTCCAAAATACAAACAGAAATGAAAGACTTTGCCTTTAGATAAACTTTATATTTTCTTCTACTTCTAGCTCAGATGCCATTGATTGATAATTAAGTATAGTGGAAAATGATACATGTTAAGCTAATTAAACGCAATACAATAGTGTTTTGTTGGTAAAAAGTTTTTTTTGTGTGTGTAGCTCAAGGGCGTAGATTTGGTTTGAACATTGGGGGGGTTTTCATGTGATCATGGTATAAATATTGGGGGGGGGGGGGGGGGGGGGGGGGGGGGGGGTTGTAATGCATAGATTTAAATATTGGGGGGGTTATCTCCCCCCCAACCCTCCCACAAATTACGCCCCTGATGTAGCTTAACCAACCAATTGCATTGAGTCTGGCTAAACCGTAATAAACACCAGTCCCTAAAAAGGACAAACTACTAACTACAATTGACATTTATGCATTTGGCAGACATTTTTATCAAAAGTGACTTACATTGCAATTGAAGGTACACATTTACATTCTGATCAATTCTTGCATTCGCTGGGAATCAAACCCATGACCTTAGTGTTGCAAGCGCCAACACTGTTTGAGCCACAGGAAAGCATAATATGTCCATTTAAATGGACATTAATCCATTTATGCTTATCCTAAATTAACTACAATAGAGAAATAAAAGCAATTCATCACATAGCCAACAATATTCATTGTGTAAAATGCCATGTTTATTAGAAAGCTAGCTTAGCAAACAAGCAAGAGCAGAGGTGTGTGCGCATTGGTTTTAGGGTTTTGGTAGTTGAGTCTTCTGCTTCTTAAAAGCTGTGATTGTTTCAGCGGTTCATGTGATTTTGAACCTCATTATGATTTATGAAGGAACGCTTGTTTTACAAAAAGAGCTAGCACAATTGCACTTCCAGTGACAGCTCTAAAAGCTCATAAATGTGTGACAAGTATTCGCTGAGTTTTGTTTCAGTTTATAGACGTGCTCAACAAAAAAAAAGTTCACAAGACGGAGAGGCGGAAAGCACACCCTATTTATTTATTTTTATTTTACAAAAGCACAATGTTTTGTTTGTAAGTGGACATATATAAAAGTAGACCTCGCACAGATTATTTTTTCATATTTAATTTTTCTGTATGACCATAAATTGTGGAGTAATTTAAGTCTATTGTGCTACTATGGTGAAGAAAATCCAGCAAAATGCGCCGGCGCGTATGCCGACCCCATAGGTTAATATTAGGGCTGGGAATCGATTAAAAAAATTTTACTAATTAATTGCACATTTTCTGTAATTAATTGCAATTAATTGCGTTTCCCCCAAGCTTGTAATCATCAATATTTAAACTTAGAATCACCTAATTAAACAACACAGGAAAAAAAAAAGGAACAGAAAATAGCCCTATATTAAAATATTAAACATCAATATATCAATATATTATTCTTTTTCAATAATCAACATAATCAATTTAACAGGTTATTATTATTATTATTATTATTTTAATAATTATCAAAACAAAATATAGTCCTACAAAGCTATTATTACCAGAGCATGTGATCAGAGCAGGTCATTTTACCATTGTTGTGACTATACCAGCTGAGCTCAGCAAACAGAAGTCTACAGAGAAATTTCACGTCATTTGAGTGGACTTTACTTTTCAAGTGCTTGGTACATGATTGAAGCCTTTGGGCCATTAACGACAGAGCCCCGCCGACACACACACACACACACACACACACACACACACACACGGAACGGAGAGAGCGCCGCTGCTGGGCCGTTAACGACAGAGCCGCCGACACCACACACACACACACACACACACACACACACACACACACACACACACACACACACACACACACACACACACACACACACACACACACACACACAGGAACGGAGAGAGCGCCGCTGCTGGGCCGTTAACGACAGAGCGCGCCAACACACACGCGCGCGGAGCACAGAACGCGACGTTCTCATGAAACCTGATCGCCGAACACGGAGGGGCGGCATATTTCAGCCTGTTTAATAGCAGACGCAGCAGGAAATCATTAAAACGAGGCAAAAAAAAGGTGCTGCGTTATTTTTTTTTAATTCCCCCAGCCCTAGTTAATATACACAGATTGTGTGGCTCAGATAAGGTCCAGTTCTGGCTTATTTCTTTGCTCTTGGCTGACATGTGGCATTGCTATGGCCTGCTTGTGGCCCAGATCTGGCAAACAGGAGTGAGCCGCCCGAGGGCCGTCATTCCTCGCGGCATGTAGACAAGATAATCTTTCCACGGGCCCCAGATGTGGGCCGTAACAATGTTGCTATGTGGGTAGGGGTGCGTCTCATTTTTATTTATGAATCCTCGCTTCCTTTCCTCGCATTTTAGCAAGTCATTAGTAATTTGATGGCAAAAATTACAGGAGAAACAAGTATTTACAGGTATTAAATAGGTATTATTAAAAGTACAATGAGAGATTAATACAACTTCAATACAATAAAAATGGGCCACTGTGCTTTTGTGGTAGGTGTTGCTATGCTGATGTCAGCCAGAAGAATGGCTCCTCTTTCTGTGATCTTTCTGCTCATGATTCACGGTGAGTAGCTTGAACACTTTAGAAACTCTCAAAGGATTCTGAAATTTGTGCACAGATGTTTTTCCGGTATTTGATGCACAAGCTAAAGCTAATTTGTTCAGTATGAATTCTGTGCTTCAGGGGTTTCTAGTGATGATTGGGGTGTGAGTTACAGTCCTTCACACATCTGTGCACTAAACAACTCAACAGTGATAATGAGATGCACTTATACATACCCTACTGGACATCAGATCATGAAAGCGTTCTGGAGCAAAGGCCCTGTAGGGGGTCAAGAGCCTCCAGATCTGTCTAATGACCCTGAATACAGTCAGAGGCTTCAGTATCTGGGAGATAAACAGCAGAACTGCACCGTCAGACTGAGTCATGTGCAGTGTTGTGGGTAACGCGTTATAAAGTAACGCGTTAGAGTACTCTAATTACCTTTTTCGTGAAATGTGTAACTTAACGCGTTAGTTTTGTGCGTTAAGTAATCAGTAACTTCGTTATTTTTTTTAAAAAGTAATCCGTTATTTTAAGGAAAGGAAAATCCCGAATAAAAAAAGTTTTCCCCAGGATCAAGACAGTGTTTCTGCGCTTCAATACCCCACCACCCTCCAGCTTCATTAAGGCACACGCGCGCAGTCTCTTGCTCTCTCTCCATCCCGCTCTGCCATGCACGCGCTGCGCGGTTTGGAGCACAGTCTCTGTCTCGCGGGCGCGCTCGCTCTAGATTCCGGGAGATTTTAACTAATTCGCGGGCATCAGTGAGCCGCTATCAATATGCGGAGACTCCCGGAACTTCCGATAGACTTGGGATGTCTGCGCTTCTATACTGAAATAATATCGCCATTATAATTATAGATTTTTTTTATTGAAATAATAGCCCATCCGCGCATCTCTACTACCCGGGCTGGGAAGGAGTGAATTTTGATTAATATGTTCTGTGATAATAAATAAATAAAACGCTATGTGGAATAGCCTATGACTGTCTTTCCTGTTATTGTTATCCTGCAGTGTTAATTTAGTCGGATGACTGACGTTATTCATTGCCAGGAGTCACGACTTCTAGGTGCATTTAAAGGGGGCCGTGTCTGTCAATTAAGCTGCAGCATGTGTGGGGCGCTGCAAACGGCTTTTAATTTTTGGTAACGCATGAGTACTCTAACGCGTTACTTTTATGAATAGATAACGCAGTAACGTAACTGATTACTTTTAATTGATGGTAACGTTGTAACCTAATTAACTACTTTCCAAAGTAACTATACCCAACACTGTGACACTGAAGGATTCACGCACGTACTATTTCAGATTCATCACTGATAAAGACAAATATATTGGTAAATCAGGAGTGACTCTTACTGTCACAGATGACTTGGTGAGGTTTATCTCTTCTTCTGTGCATTATGTAGAATAATAATGAGTGTGTGACAGCAGCACTAGATATAATGTGTGTGTTGTGTTCAGATCTTCAGGTGGAGTCTCCTGAGAGAGTGACAGAGGGAGATTCAGTCACTCTGACATGTAAAAAGCAGCTGCGCTCTGACTGACAGAGCAACATTCATCTGGTACAGAAACTCACTGAAGATATTAACTGAGAGTAACTTCAGTAACAAACTCTCCCTCAATCCAGTCAGAAGAGAGGATTCAGGCAGATATAGCTGTGCTGTAGACGGACACACTCACATCTCTCCTGCTGTTCAGCTCAATGTCATGTGTGAGTATGAATTCAGCCATATTTTAATACATATATATATGTTTTTTTATGAATAAAGAGTCTATATGCTTTTAAATAGGAAAAATATCGAAACTCTTTGGTCATTTTTTTGAGAGAGATGCTAACGGTCTAATCAGATTCAATGATCTATATAAGCTATGCTAAAAGTGCTAGCGCCAGACGAGATCGACTGAATGGATTAGAAAACGGTAAAACTGTTTAGGGGAGCTGGAAAATGAGCCTATTTCCCAAAAAAGTGGAGTGTTCCTTTAAGAATTCAAAAAGTCTGATGACATGGTTTATTAAACAATCTCTACTGTAGTACAAACTGTTTTAAATGTTCTTCTAGATCCTCCACAGAACACTTTTGTTGGGGTGAGTCCATGTTGTGAAATAGAGGAGGGAGATTCAGTGACTCTGAACTGCATCAGTGACTCGAACCCTCCGGCTCTGAACTTCAGCTGGATTAAAGGAGGAACGACTGTAGGATCTGGAAGAATCTTCAACATCTCAAAGATCAGCTCTGATGACAGTGGAGAATACAAGTGCAAGTCCATCAATGAACATGGAGAGAAAAACTCTGATGCTGTGACTTTAAACGTCATGTGTAAGTTTAAAACAAAACACAAGATGCTGTAGAACATTCCAGTATGTCTATTATGATATCAGTAAATATTAGTAGGACAAAATGGTTCATGATCTTAAGATTTCGGGGATTTGTCGTCGATCTCGCCAAAAACCTGTTGGCGAGTGAAATTTGGGGCTGAAATAGAACTCGGCATAAGGCTGTGGCTGAAGGTTGATTTGTGTACTTGAATTATCCCAAATGTTTCTAAGAATGTTTAAATCCAGAGAAATAAGCAGTTTTAATCAGGACACAGGCCGTGTCTGTGCGTCGCCTATCAATAACATCATACCCTTGAGTTCCGGTTTTATTTTGTAGAAACCATGGAAACACCACAGACTATTTAAAGGTATAGCGGAGGATTTTCTTTTTCCGGGTGGGTAGCCTATACTATTGGTCCACCTAAGTGTCAATCATTCTGGTGATATGTTTACGTAAGGCCGTCGTACGTGCTCGTCCCTATGTAGTTTTCGCTTTCTGGTGTATTATGTGTGATGAGTTACGGTTTCAGCCATTCCTTTGAAAATGGCTGAGGGTCGAAAGAGAAAAAATGTATACGAAGTGTATGATAAGAAGAGAAAGGCCGCAGAATATAGAAACAAGACCAGAGTGATTTTGGGTGAATATTTCACACGCTGGCGTGCGCTAAAAGCACAGGTTGGGCTTCCCACCGATGCCGCAGTCGCGAGGATTCTAGACAGGTAAAGTTTGTCATGCTATTTGGAGAAATCCATTTAAAATCACTGCTAGTAAAAGTTAATGTAAGCGTTCTCGGGAGCAAATGGAGTGTTGCGCATGTGCATTTTTAAAAAAAATTGGAGAGGGCGGGTCTTTTCTAAAATTAGGAAAGATCCGCCGCTATACCTTTAATGTAGTCTATTATGTGCTTTATTAGACAGGCGAGCAACTGTTTGGATACATTCATCGATAGAAAACTAATCATTGTTATACAGCTCAACACAGTTAGTCTTTTTGCTTAAAGGATTAGTTCACTTTCAAAAAAATGTTTGCTGATAATTTACTCACCCCGATGTCATCCAAGATGTCCATGTCTTTCTTTCTTCAGTTGAAAAGAAATTAAGGTTTTTCAGGAAAACATTCCAGGATTTTTCTACACAGAATAGACTTTAATGGCAACCATCAATCCCAATGTTCAAAAGAAGGATCAAATGTCGTTCGCAATGCAGCTTCAAAGTCTCGACACGATCCCAGTCGAGAAATAAGGGTCTTATCTAGCGAAACCATCGGCCATTTTCTAAATAAAATAAAAATGTATCAGTCCATTAGCAGAATGCTAGCATGTTATGGGCAACAACTCCTCAACCTGTAAGAAATCAAAAGGACAGAAGTACTCGTTCATTCAACTTTCGACCTATAATTCATGTTGAACTTGCAAAACCTACAATCAAATCTAAAATTTCTCAACGGCAATCGGGTGAAAGAGACAAATTTAGCCGTCTAGCCCCATAGACTCCCATTCATTTTGCACTCGGGCGATCGCCCCCAGTGGAACTCTGGTGGAACTACAACCACAATTCGGTACAATAGGACTTAATAGGGAGTGGGCAGGCTCTCCGTAGACGGGCTCTGATGCAGCTCCAAAGTCTCGACACGATCCCAGTCGAGAAATAAGGGTCTAAAAAAAGTAAAATTGAAATACTCTTTAACCACAATTGTTCGTCTTGTGCTGGTCTGCGACGAGCCGCATATTACGTCATCACGTTGGAAAGCTCACGAAATATAATAATAATAATAATAATAAAAATAAATTAAAACAAAGATGTTGGACAATTTTGAAGTTGGAGGAGAAAATGAGATGGAGTTTTTCACCCTTCCCTACTTTTTTGAGCCGGAGTACACAGACAAATAACTTAGATAGATGACGTGACCCGTGACCTAATGGACATTTTATTTTGAGTGTTTTACTTAGTGTGTTTCAGTTAGAAGTGTTTCTTATTATTATTATTACTACTAATAGTGATAAATAATTTTCTCCTTATTCATTAGTATTGTTTTATGATAAACAACTGAGCTATGCATATAAGTGTTTAATCCAAGCTGATAGAAGTGCATAAGTTAAGATAAGCGTAAAGGAACAGAATGTTCAGTTTTCAAGAACTGTGTGTATTTTTAAATATGTACTAGCTGATGTATTTGAACAGCCTTAAGCTAACGGGAAGTGTTTACAAGTGTAAAGTGTTATGGAAATTTTACTTTTTAATGAGTTCTTTTACTTTTATATGGGTACAGCTTTTATTAACGTTGAAGATGTATTATTTACTCATGAGCAGTTAAAGGAATATAATCATATAAGCTAAAGCACAATAATTAAATACGTAACCAAACATTTAGAGATGCATAAGTTAGAATAGGCTTGCAAGAACAATATGTTCTAAGTTATAAAAGAACTAAGTAGCAAAAGACTATGTGTACTCCAAGTGACCTTTTGTACTCCAAAGTGTCAAGAATATATGTGTGTGTAGCTTTGTTCGAACTAAAGATAGGCAATAGGTGTGAAAAAGAGCAGTGGCTGAGAGCAGGGGGTTTTTGTGCAGGCAGGGCATTGGTCTGTCCAGATAGAATTTATGTTAGACGAGATATTGAACACAGACGTATACAGACGTTTCCTTTTAAGGTAAACGAGACAAATCTTTATGACAAATGCAACCCACTCAGGATATGTTGGGGGTATATAATCTTGGCAAAAGGGACTGACCTTTGCCTTCTCATGTCAGATGCTCTCTGCGTGAGAATGCCATGGGCCTTCTCATACTTAGACACTGTCTGTATGTTGAACGCCTATTTCTCGCAAGAAATAAAATACTTTGTTTAATCTTTTGAGAATCGACTTTGTCTCCTTCATCCAGGTTTTAATATTGATAATTTCCACAACAGAAGTCAACTAAATGTCATTTGAAGAAATCAAACGTCATTTGAATCTTTTAAGTGTGATATGTGATTGAAACTGTACTGAGCGCACATACAGATTTATAAGACAAACTATCTTCTTTTCAAGAAGTAAAGATGTTTTTTACGGGTAATCAAGATGATTTCATGAAATATGTTCTGCATGCTTCACATGTATGTGTGCATGTATCTAGGCCGGATGCTTTTGAGAAGCTTGGGTATATATCCTCGAGAGAGGAACAGTCTAGCAGCCTTCTCATACCAGACGCTCTCTGTTTGTGAACGCTCATTTTCTTGCAAGAAATAAAGCACAATTGTTTAACCTTTCGAGAGTCGACTTTGTCTCCTTCATCCATCCTTTGATAGGAATTATTTCCACAACAGACCTTTTCAACGTGATGATGTAATGCGTGGTGCGTCGCAGACCAGCACAAGATGAACAATTGTGGTTAAAAAGTATATACATTTACATTTTTTTAAGAAAGTGACCGATGGTTTCGCTAGATAAGACCCTTATGTCGAGACTGGGATCATGTCGAGACTTTGAAGCTGCATTGAGACGGACATTTAAACCTTCTTTGAACATTGGGATATTTGGTTGCCATTGAAGTCCACTCTGTGTAGAAAAATGATCAGCAACTTATTTTTTGAAAGTGAACTAATCCTTTAAATCTAGTTTTCTTGATGTATCGAGAGTACCATGTTTTGGATGGAATTTTTATATGCAATTAAAATGTTGAGTTTAGACCTACATTTTTTTTTTGGGGTGCAGCTGTGAAACATGCAATATTCAGTTAGCTAAAATTTATGAGATTGAAAGAAACTTTTGAAAGATTTAATTAGTGTTAATTAGTGTACGCTTCTACTGTCAGGCTCACAATCAACATGGATCTCAGAGATCAGACGCTGTAACTGTCACTGTTAATTAGGGTTGGGCATCGTTTTGATTTGAACGATTCTGATTCCGATTCCGATTCTTCCTTTCGATTCCAGTTCTTTTCGATTCTCGATTCCGATTCTTTGAGGGGCGGAGTCATTTTATTTTGATCCGAATGTTCCAATACATATAAATAAAACATCTCCAGTTAACTAGCAGAGCATTCATGTCGTTCGTTTGATAAATAAGAGACGATCTAGCACTGAAATGTGCGATCATTGGCGCGGATACAGTGTTTTCTCTTCTGGCTCGCGCACACCGCACTGTCTTCACTCGGACGCGCGCTTCAATTCGTTGAGGAGACTCTCTATTCGTTCCGGTCAAATCACAAAATATAATGCACACAAACGTGTCCCTGCTTGATATACAACCACTGATGACGAGCATAATCGGTTTTGATGAGAAAAAAATAACTATACGAGTGCGGTTTAAAACCCAGAACATCTGAGACACTTGACGAAAGTTCTACCACTGGACCATTAAGGTACACGTTAAATAAGTGCAGCGGATTTATGAATTTATTCATACAATAATTATTGGCACTGACAACATGTATTACATCTCATTAAACGACAACTTAAACCCCATGTACTATTTAAATCGATTGTTGGACTTAATGTTATTGTACATATATGTGATTTAGCATTGTATTACCAACCCCCACCCCACCTGTCCAACCCACTTTTTAAAACAAAGTTACGCCACTGGACACTCCTTGTTAATTTGTACACCATGCAGTTTGTCAAGTGTTGCACTGTGGAGTGCCGACTCAGGCTTTTTTAAAGTGAAATAAAGCCACACTTTTGAGCGCCGCTTACCGTGCTCCATGGCTGCAACAGAACAAGCGGGCGCGGGCACTTTCGAAAAATCCGGTGGCCACTATGGAAACCAAAACTTGCGCGGAACCGATGATCGGAATCGAATTTTTTTTTTCTAAACGATTCCAATGGCATCGTTATTTTTTAAACGGTTCCAAGTTGGAACCGGTTCTCGATGCCCAACCCTACTGTTAATGGCACAGCTCATAAACTTAAAGTGATAGTTCACCCAAAAATGAAAATTATGTCATCGTTTACTCACCCTCAAGTTGTTCTAAACCCCAATGAATTTCTTTGTTATGCTGAACACAGAAGAAGATAGAGTGAAGAAAGTGGGTAACCAAACATTACTTATTTTACATACTATGGAAGTCAGTGGCTACCGTCATGGTTGTTACCGCACCTTCTTCAAAATATCTTCTGTGTTCATCATACAAAGAAATTCATGGAGGCTTGGATCAACTTCAGGGTGAGTAAATGATGACTGATTGTTTTTTTTGTTGTGAATTATCGCTTTAAGTTACTCCTTCTAATCTAAAGTGAAGTAAATGAATCTTTTCGGATGTTATATTGTTGTCTCAGCTACAGGATGTTTGGAGATATTATACGCATCCATTGGAGTGGTTTGTGGAGCTGCAGTGATCATCACGATGGTGCTGATTTGGTAAGATGTCTGCAATATTTGACTGCAGTTACTTGTTCAGTCTTAACCTCTTTTCAGAAACAACAAGTATTAAGACTCAGTTTTCAGGCTAAATTGTGTGTTTCTACACATATTGATTTAATTGGAAGTTGGATTCTTTGGATTGTTTTGGGGAGTCAGCTTAGAAAAAAATGTGACTTATATATATCCATCCATCCATCCATCCATCTTCTTCCGCTTATCCGGTGCCGGGTCGCGGGGGCAGCAGTCTAAGCAGAGATGCCCAGACTTCCCTCTCCCCAGACACTTCCTCCAGCTCTTCCGGGGGGACACCGAGGCGTTCCCAGGCCAGCCGGGAGACATAGTCTCTCCAGCGTGTCCTAGGTCTTCCCCGGGGTCTCCTCCCGGTGGGACGTGCCCGGAACACCTTCCCAGGAAGGCGTTCAGGAGGCATCCGGAACAGATGCCCGAGCCACCTCAGCTGACCCCTCTCGATGTGGAGGAGCAGCGGCTCTACTCTGAGCTCCTCCCGAGTGACCAAGCTCCTCACCCTATCTCTAAGGGATCGCCCAGCCACTCTGCGGAGAAAGCTCATTTCGGCCGCCTGTATCCGGGATCTTGTCCTTTCGGTCATGACCCAAAGCTCATGACCATAGGTGAGAGTAGGAACGTAGATTGACCGGTAAATCGAGAGCTTCGCCTTGCGGCTCGGCTCTTTCTTCACCACGACAGACCGGTACATCGACCGCATTACTGCTGAAGCTGCACCGATCCGTCTGTCAATCTCCCGTTTCATCCTTCCCTCACTCGTGAACAAGACCCCAAGATACTTAAACTCCTCCACTTGAGGCAGGAACTCTCCACCAACCTGAAGAAGGCAAGCCACCTTTTTCCGACTGAGGACCATGGCCTCGGATTTGGAGGTGCTGATTTTCATCCCAGCCGCTTCACATTTGGCTGCAAACCGTCCCAGTGCACGCTGAAGTTCCTGGTCTGAAGGGGCCAACACGACAACATCATCTGCAAAGAGCAGAGACGAAATCGTGTTGTTCCCAAAGCAGACACCCTCCGGCCCCTGGCTGCGCCTAGAAATTCTGTCCATAAAAATTATGAACAGAACCGGCGACAAAGGGCAGCCCTGCCGGAGTCCAACATGCACCGGGAAGAAGTGTGACTTACTGCCGGCAATGCGAACCAAGCTCCTGCTTCGGTCGTACAGGGACCGGACAGCCCTTAGCAAAGGACCCCGGACCCCATACTCCCGGAGCACCCTCCACAGGCCGCCACGTGGGACACAGTCGAATGCCTTCTCCAAATCCACAAAGCACATGTGGATTGGTTGGGCAAACTCCCATGAACCCTCCAGCACCCTGTAGAGGGTATAGAGCTGGTCCAGTGTTCCACGGCCCGGACGAAAACCGCACTGTTCCTCCTGAATCCGAGGTTCTACTATCGGCCGTATTCTCCTCTCCAGTACCCTGGCATATACTTTCCCAGGGAGGCTGAGAAGTGTGATCCCCCTGTAGTTGGAACACACCCTCCGGTCCCCCTTCTTAAAAAGAGGGACCACCACCCCGGTCTGCCATCCCAGAGGCACTGTTCCCGACCGCCACGCGATGCTGCAGAGGCGTGTCAGCCAAGACAGCCCCGCAACATCCAGAGACTTGAGGTACTCAGGGCGGATCTCATCCACCCCCGGTGCCTTGCCACCGAGGAGTTTCTTGACTACCTCGGTGACTTCAGCTTGGGAGATGGACGAGTCAACCTCCGAGCCCTCAGCCTCTGCTTCCTCAATGGAAGACGTGACGGCGGGATTGAGGAGATCCTCGAAGTATTCCTTCCACCGTCCGACGACATCCCCAGTTGAGGTCAACAGCTGCCCACCTCCACTGTAAACAGCGTTGGTGGGGCACTGCTTCCCCCTCCTGAGGCGCCGAACGGTTTGCCAGAATTTCTTCGAGGCCAGCCGATAGTCCTTTTCCATGGCCTCACCGAACTCCTCCCAGGCCCGAGTTTTTGCCTTTTAAATGTTTTTTTAAAAATGTACATTATCCAATATAGACAAACTAATCTGAAAGGCTTTCAATTAAAATTAAAATCAAATGCATTGTTTTTTAAGGGTAATCAAGTGGATGAAAAAGAGAAATTACACACCTACATCTCAGGTGAGAAAGATGAATGTGGTTATCAGTAGTTTACTAATGAACTTAGATTGAAATCCTGAATGTAGACGTGATTTTTGGAAAACATTATTTATGGATTTCTCTCTATTCTGTTTTTAATTTTTTTTTATGGAAAAGATGAGTCAGTCCAGAAATCATTATGACAAACGTGAAGCTTGTGATGAGTTAGATCAGCCTGTGTATGAGAATGCAACAGTAAGTGTTTTAACTCAAACTTTCACACTATTCACTGAATATCACATGTCTATAGACTAAGCATGTGATGCAAAGAATACAATTTACTTTAAGATAAAAAAAGAAGTATTACTTATATATTCATTCACTTACACTCATTACTTTTTTCTTCATTGTCTCTTTCTTTCAGCCAAACATGAGGCCGTAGTGTTCGGGACAGAACAAAACATTTCTCCAGCTTTTATGTTCAGTGGAAATAGGAAGTCTTAAAAAGTGTTCAAAATTGAAACAAAAGATAATTCATATCAGTACTTTTGCATGTTTAATGTAAAAATTACAACCTATGCAATGCCACTAAAATCCAGTGACATTCAGGGGGAAATGAAGCTAAAAAAAAACGTGATTTTGGCACATCTTGACATGGCAATATTTTCCCACTATTTTTTTATTTTACCTATTTAACATATTATACAAACTTATTTTTTTATCTTTGATTCATGATTCCATCCACCTTTCAACAACGAGAGCCCGTTGATGTTTTGTATAAGCTCTTTATTTTTATCTTCTAAAGACTTTAGTTTTCAATGGCATTGCACAGGTTGTCATTTTTTACATTACATGTGCAAATGCTCTGAGTTATCTTTGTTTCAGGGTTTACATCACTGTTTTAACAGGAGTGTGTAGACTTTTTATATCCACTGTATCTCTTGTGTGTGGAGCCCTGAAAAGCAACGTGAATTGATATAAAAGTGTGTAATCATTCGTGTGTATTGTTTTTGTTACATTTAGTTTTGTTACATTAGGGCCTGGTTTCACAGACAAGGCTTAGATTAAGCCAGGATTAGGCCAGTTCAATTAGGACATTTAAGTAGCTTTTATAAACGTGCCGTAGAAAAACACATTACTGGTGACACATCTTGAGACTAAACAATGTCATTGACATATTTTTAGATATGTCAGCGCAACTTGTTTTCAGTTCAAACAGCTAAATAATGCATTTTAGTCTGGGACTAGGCTTAAGCCTTGTCTGTGAAACCGGGGGTAGATGTTTTAAGATGTTTTGTTTAACTTTAAGCCTCATTGTTTGTTTTCAACGCAGAAAATAAAGATCTGATACTGCAAGTTTACAGTCTTCTGTCATACAACAGCATAAAAAGCAATACATTCTTAGGGCATTTACATGACGCAACTTCCAACTAAAAACTGAAAACTTGTTATGCCTTTCGCTGTTCATTTACACAACAGTGTTTTGGGGCCTGAAAACAAAAAAAGTTTTTGAAAATGATAATTGTTGTCTCAGAGTAAACTACAAAAAATGTGCTTTGGTAAAAATGGTGCAATCATGTGCATGCACATTACGTATTTAAAACTGTTAACTATTTTTGTGCCTTTTTTTTTTTTTTTTTAGATAGGACAGTTAGTTGACAAGAGGTGAATTTGGGGGACAGGATCAGGAAAGGCCCACAAGCCGGGACTCGAACTCGGGTCGCCCGAAGCACAACCATGTCACGTGCTGCCCATTAGGCTATCGGCGCAGACTTCAAAACTGTTTACTAATGGTTTACCTCACTGAAGATTTGAACATACATGGTGAACATACTCCAACACAGCATCATTTACTTTCTTTAAATTAAGGTGATCTGAAATTTTAATTCATAATTTCCACAAAGTGCCATAAAAGAAGGCCATATGATTGGTGGTTTAATGTTTGCACACAGGTGGCAAGGTTTGCTCAAGTGCACGTTTAGCGCCCTCAAGTGGTATTTTTAGCTGTGTGTATTTAAAGTCTGTATTGGGAAAAATGCTCTGTTCTTCCCAATTGGAAAAAAGGACAGACCTGCCACACTTGTGAAGATTCGATATAGGTCATTGTGTATTTGAGAATTTAAAGTATAATAAATGTGAGCATATAGCCTAATCAGCAAATCAATAGAGAAACTAAAGTCTCAGAATCTGCAGTCACATGATCACAGTGAGATTTCAACAGAAGGGTTAGACTGCCGTCGGCAGGAGTGAAGCACTTTCACTCTGTGCAGTTCAGAGAGAAGACAGCGGAGAAACCTGAGAGACACAACACAATAACTATGACTTCAACACAGAAAGGTCTGTACCTATTAATACGGTTAATTTCTCTTTATTTACTTACATGACGGCTGTAACATGACAGGAATGTTTAAAAGAAAAGTCTATGCAGGAAAAATCGTCTATAAGAAAATTATAACATTATGTCTCTTGATAAATAGAATAGAAATATAATAGAAAAAACTGATATTTTTGTGCTATTATTTTAGTCGCATTCAGGTTTGAACCTTTGATTTTAAAGTATGTTTTTTTTTACACTTAAACAACAATATTTGAATATGGCTAGACTACAAAACATTTTTGTCAGTATCATCAACAGTAATTAATGTGCATTTTGTTTCAGTAAATGCTTATATTTCTTTGATAATGTTGCATACTCATTGCAACTCGACTAAACCTGACATGACAGCAAATATGAAAAAGGAGAGAGAGAGAGTCATGCAAAATAAATGGCAAAGTCCTCTTCAATAATAAAGTTGTTTCAAGGAAGGGTTATAGCATTGACATGACTGACTACATTGAATTAGAAATTAACTGAATCAAAATCTTGCTATTTATCATTCATTGATCAAGTTACATTATCATTGACCGGATATGAATGTATATTTGCTTGTACATTTTAAAATGAAAGTTTTTCTTTTATTTTTTTCTTTGTAGTGTGTGATCTGAGGATTGTTCTTCTGGGTAAAAGTGGATCAGGAAAAAGTGCCACAGGAAACACCATCCTGGGCAGAGACGCATTTGAAGTTGTTGATTTTATAAACTCCGCCAATAAATTGTGTGAGAAACAGGAAGGAAAAGTGGGTGGAAAGACCGTCTCTGTAATTGACACTCCAGGACTATTTAATACAGATGTGACAAAACAGCAACTGAAGAATGAACAACAAAAGTGTATAATCATGTCTTTCCCTGGCCCTCATGTGTTTCTGCTGGTGCTAAAGCTGGGTGTGAGATTCACAAAAGAGGAGAGAGACGCAGTGAAATGTATTCAGGAGAACTTTGGAGACGAAGCTTTGTGTCGTACCATCATTCTGTTCACTCACGCTGATCGGCTGAAGGGAAAGCGTGTGGACGAGTACATCAATAAAAGCAAACATTTAAAAGAAATCGTTGACAGTTGTGGTGGCAGATATCACTCATTCAACAATGAGGACAGAAAGAGTCAAGACCAGGTCACAGAAATGATGAAGAAGATCGATGCAATGATCACACCTGCTAAGGAAAATGACATGAATCATTACACTCTTGAGATGTTCAAAACAACTCAGATAGAAATGACAAGGAAGGAGACAAATATAAAAAGCAAAATAATTGTACTTCCATTGATAGTGCTATGTGTATTTGGTCTTTGTTATTTTCATTTTCTGTCACCGCCGCTGCAGGAGAAGTCCCAGTTGCAGTTGCAGGAGATGTCGCATCTACAGAAGAAACCGTCATCGCAGCTGCAGAAGAATGATTACATGTGCAGCTGCAGTAAAAATAATTGGTGTTATTATAGGTATGAAAGCAACAGCAGCTCCAGAAAGTGCAAAGCAGCTGCAGGAGAAGATGACATCACCGATGCGAATAAAGTCGCAACTACAAAAAAAGTTGCAGTTGCAGGAGAAGATGACATCACCGATGCGAATAAAGTCGCAACTACAAAAAAAGTTGCAGTTGCAGGAGAAGATGACATCACCGATGCGAATAAAGTCGCAACTACAAAAAAAGTCGCAGCTGCAGGAGAACATGACATCACCGATGCGAATAAAGTCCCAACTACAAAAAAAGTCGCAGCTGCAGGAGAAGATGACATCACCGATACGAAAGAAGTCGCAACTACAAAAAAAGTCGCAGCTGCAGGAGAAGATGACATCACCGAAGCGAAAGAAGTCGCAACTACAAAAAAAGTCGCAGCTGCAGAAGATGACATCACCAATGCAAAAGAAGTCGCAACTACAAAAAAAGTCACAGCTGCAGGAGAACATGACATCACCAATGCGAATAAAGTCGCAACTACAAAAAAAGTCGCAGCTGCAGGAGAACAAGACATCATCGATGCGAATAAAGTCACAGCTACAAAAAAAGTCGCAGCTGCAGGAGAAGATGACATCACCGATGCGAAAGAAGTCGCAACTACAAAAAAAGTCGCAGTTGCAGGAGAAGATGACATCACCGATGCGAAAGAAGTCGCAACTACAAAAAAAGTTGCAGTTGCAGGAGAAGATGACATCACCGATGCGAATAAAGTCCCAACTACAAAAAAAGTCGCAGCTGCAGTAGAAGATGACATCACCTATGCGAAAGAAGTCGCAACTACAAAAAAAGTCGCAGCTGCAGGAGAACATGACATCACCGATGCAAAAGAAGTCGCAACTACAAAAAAAGTCACAGCTGCAGGAGAACATGACATCACCGATGCAAAAGAAGTCGCAACTACAAAAAAAGTCACAGCTGCAGGAGAACATGACATCACCGATGCGAAAGAATTCGCAACTACTAAAAAAGTTGCAGCTGCAGGATATGATGACATCACCGATGCGAAAGAAGTCGCAACTACAAAAAAAGTCGCAGTTGCAGGAGAAGATGACATCACCGATGCGAATAAAGTCGCAACTACAAAAAAAGTCACAGCTGCAGGAGAAGATGACATCACCGATGCGAAAGAAGTCGCAACTACAAAAAAAGTCGCAGTTGCAGGAGAAGATGACATCACCGATGCAAATAAAGTCGCAACTACAAAAAAAGTCTCAGCTGCAGTAGAAGATGACATCACCAATGCGAAAGAAGTCGCAACTACAAAAAAAGTCGCAGCTGCAGGAGAACATGACATCACTGATGCAAAAGGAGTCGCAACTACAAAAAAAGTTGCAGCTGCAGTAGAAGATGACATCACCGATGCGAAAGAAGTCGCAACTACAAAAAAAGTCGCAGTTGCAGGAGAAGATGACATCACCGATGCAAATAAAGTCGCAACTACAAAAAAAGTCGCAGTTGCAGTAGAAGATGACATCACCAATGCGAAAGAAGTCGCAACTACAAAAAAAGTCGCAGCTGCAGGAGAACATGACATCACTGATGCAAAAGGAGTCGCAACTACAAAAAAAGTTGCAGCTGCAGTAGAAGATGACATCACCAATGCGAAAGAAGTCGCAACTACAAAAAAAGTCGCAGCTGCAGGAGAACATGACATCACCGATGCGAAAAAAGTCGCAACTTCAAAAAAAGTCGCAGCTGCAGGAGAAGATGACATCACCGATGCGAAAGAATTCGCAACAGCAAAAAAAGTCGCAGCTGCAGGAGAACATGACATCACCGATGCGAAAGAATTCGCAACTACAAAAAAAGTTGCAGCTGCAGGAGATGATGACATCACCGATGCGAAAGAATTCGCAACAGCAAAAAAAGTCACAGCTGCAGGAGAAGATGACATCACCGATGCGAAAGAATTCGCAGCTGCAGGAGAAGATGACATTACCGATGCGAAAGACGTTGCAACTACAATTCTTTGGATTATATCGAAATTCTGGATCCTATGCTGTAGAGGGCAAACTCGGTCCTGCAGGGCCACATCTCTGCAGAGTTTCGCTCCAACCCTGATAAACTCCTGTCTGAAGCTTTCTAGTAATCCTGAAGACATTGATCAGCTGGTTCAGGAGTGTTTGATTAGAGTCCCAGATAGATAGCAACCATCAATACTATGTTAAATCAATGTTAATGTGTTAATGTGAATCAACATCTCTTTTGCTCCCGCAATTAATGTTTAATTATTTTTTAAATGTCATCCATAAGCAATGGTAATGGCATTGAGTCAATGTTTCAATGTGATGTTGGTTCAACATCATGTTTCTACTCTCAAAAAACTATAACAGCCTGAAATCAAACTGGCAATAAATCTCTATAGATCTCAGCAGAAGTTATTGTTGAGAATTAACAGAGGTTAATTAGAAATCTGATTAATTAGATGTTAAAGGAGAACTCCGGCGCAAAATGAACCTTTGGTCTAATTACACATTGTTACCTACACAGCAAAATCCCCAGTGTTAAATCAACACTGCTCGGAGCATATATGGTCCCACTCTACAGAGTGTTAAAATAACACTGAAGCAGTGTTAAGGTTAATGAGATAATTAAGTGATTAATTAAGTTATGATTGAACATTAATGATGGACACCTGCTGTTAACAAGCACAATCACTGAAGGAAAGATAAACACAACTAAAACTGACTTTTAATCACAGCTTTAAATTAAATCAGCTGAAGATAAAAATAAGATATTAAATCTGTGAAGATCTCAACAGTGAACGATTAAACAACTCAACAAACAGCATTACCAGCTTCACTTATTACTAACCAGGACTGACTTTATTTCTGTCAGATGTCTACAGAAGTTTTATTGAGAATTAACAGAGGTTTAGATGTTGATGTTTTAGTCACCATTTAAAAATCACCATTATGGTGAACAGTGTTGCCTTAAGTTGTGCAATTTGATTCTTTTTTTGTTATTTTATTTCAAGGTCATTGTAACAGTGTTTACCAAAACACACAAAGGTTGTAAAGAAAACCAGCAACAAAGATGATCAGGTGATAGTCCTATAGTTTTCAACAAGTACAAATATTAAAAAATGTTATCATTTACTGAAAATGGTTATTTGGTATTAATAGATTTTCAATAACATTCATTTCTTTCTATAGATCAGTCATCAAGCTGAATCTTTATTTTTAATTATTGGGAAAATAATCTTTGGACAAACACACAGATATCAAGAATCCCCATATGAATCTCATTAATGGTGACATGCTTTATGCCGCAATGCATTATGGGAGGCACCATAGTATAAAAATCATGGCTCCCAGCATGCATTGCAGCTTGAAGCATGTCACCATTGTTGAGATTCATACTCTATTCTTGATGTCTGTCGTTTCTAATATAAAAATAATAATTTTCAAAAAAAATCTGAAATGTATAACAAATTTTTCATTCAGGACGACTGCTCTGTGTAAAAAAAAGTTACTTTTATTAATAACTAATAATAACTTTTGTTTTTTGTTAGGGATAAGATTAATGAATCTTTCATCTTTATAATAATGAAAACGATAACACCTGGACATTTAATATTTTTAGCTTCTTTTGTAACGTATTATGAGTTTTGGTAAATATTGTTACAAAGAGCAAAATTGCACTTAAAATGCCATGAGTCAAACTGCCCAACTGAATGAAATACTGATCTCCATAATGGTGACTTTTTTTTAAACATCGACATCTAAACTTTTGTCCATAGACATATACCAGAAATAAAGTCAGTATGGTTAGTAATAAGTGAAGCTGGTAATGCTGTTTGTGGAGTTGTTTAATCCTCCTCTGCATAAATCTTTAGAGATTGAATGTCTTATTTTTATCTTCAGCTGATTTAATTTAAAGCTGTCACTAAAAGTCAGTTGTAGTTCTTGTGTTTCTCTGTTCTTCAGTGATTGTGCTTGTTAACAGCAGGTGTCCATCATTAATGTTCAATCATCACTTAATTAATCACTTAATTATCTCATTAACTTTAACACTGATTCAGTGTTATTTTAACACTCTGCAGAGTGGGACCATATATGCTCCGAGCAGTGTTGATTTAACACTGGGGATTTTGCTGTGTAGTCAACCGTTATCTGAGATTTGTTTTCATGATTATCGAATGTAAATAGTTTTATCTCTAAAAACAGTTTAGCCTATAACGCTAGTATAACGCTAGTATATTGGGCATAGTGTAATGACAAATAAAAATTGCTTGTTAATACCACTAACAAGGCTCAAAATAGCCCCACACTAACACGGTAGCATAATGAGGGTCCCTACCTTCAAACCGAAGCATTGAGAACTTTGACAGTGTCCAGACAGTTTAATAAGAAGATATTTTATACATACAGTCAATTTCGCTTAGCAATATTATTAATTAAATTTAACAAATTAGAATTGAGTAATAATTAATCAAATTAATTCCTTAAATGTTAACCATTTCAAATGAGTAAAAATTACAAAAGATATGTTATTGCCAACATTGAAGACACTAGGGCTGTTGGAACGAATTTCGAAATTCGAATATAATTCGAATATTAAAAAAATAAATACTATTCGAATGCTGAAGTTACTATTCGAATATTGCTTTTTTTTATTTTTTTTTTTATTATATGATATCTTGCCTTTCTCGCCAACTTGGCTTACACAGGCATGTGAAAATGAAATGCTTTTGTTTCGTCTGATAAACAATTAAAAAATTGAATCGTAACACAATTGTGCGCGTTATCCACGCTGCATCGTCATAACAATACTGTCAATAATGGCGGCGAGCAATGTCTCCATGGAAACGGAGATCACCACTCCTGACAATTTGAGAAGCGATGTGTGGAAGGTGTTTGGATTTCAAATCATAAATGGGAAAATTAAATCACAAATAAAGTCTGAATGAAATATCACTCCTCAACTTGCAACCTTACTGTGCGTTCACACCGGACGCGAATAGCGCGTCAAATTCGCGCCTGCCGCGTCTAGTTATACACTTGACCACTTTTGTGTCCTTTCGCGCCTGACGCGCTATTCGCGTCCGGTGTGAACGCACCATTAGGGCACATCTGACAACGCTACACCATGACAAGCTATAGGCGATCTGTCCAAGGAACCGCTGCTAAAACAGGCAAGAATGACTTATTTTCTTCTCTTCATCACGGGGCTTACCAGCTGTCTGCTGTCCTAGCCGCGCAACAATCACTGACAGAGTTGTGAAAATCTGACACAACATCAGACAACTGATCAGTGGAAAAATGTCCATTCAAGTTGCCAAATTAAAGTCATTCATTTTGTTCCGCTGTTTTATTGTTAATAAAAAAACGCGATCACCCGTTTCTAAATGTTTATTGTAATGTTAGCTGTCCCTCTAGTGGACAGAACGTGTAACAACAACAACCAAATGCTATAGTGGCATTGACGATCCATAAGCCTGTGTAATGTCGCAAATATTAATAATAGGATGAATTTGAGCATTTAATATTCGAATATTATTCGAATATTAAATAAAATAAGGAATGGAATTCGAATAGTATTATAGAGGAAGATTGACAGCCCTAGAAGACACCTGATGTTACCAAGCAGAATCACTGAAGGAGAAAACCATAATTAAAGTCACCATTATGGAGATCAGTGTGTGTTTTAGTTGGGCTCTTCACCCTTAAATTATTAACTTTAAATTTTGTTTGGCTGCTGTACATGAGTTATAACAGCAGATGAGCAAATAAAAATGGTGATCTGATGGTGTTGGTTGTGTGTTTACATCATCATAATTTCACAATCATTTAACCTAAATCACTGAACTCATGTAGATTCCAATTTATGACTTAGGTTTGTTTTATTAATTTTAGCTGCATAATATTTTTAGCCTTTTCAATGATATTCAAACAATCAAATCAATAAAAATACAAATAAAAAATATGTATACATTTTTTTTTTAGGCACACACAGACATCAAGATTTAGCGTATGAATCTCAGCAATGGTGACAAACAGATCACCTCTGAGCATAAGCTCATTATTTATTCATGCAGCAATGCATGATGGGAGCCATGAATGAGTTTTGATTGGTGGCACCCAGAATGCACTGCAACATGCTTTATAATTGTCACCATTGTTGAGATTCACAGGCTGATTATTGATGTCTGTGTGTCTCTTTTTTTGTACAAGAGAAACTTTTTAGAAATCGTTTGGATTACATTGTAAAAGTTAATAATAGTATTGTGTACAAGGCCGGTACTGCTATTGTTAATAAAATTAACCTAACTCATAAATTGGACTCTATATGAGTTCAGTGTTTCAGGGTAAATGATTGTGGAATAATGATTATGTTAAAACACAATCAACACCATCAGATCACCATTTCTATTTGTTGTTTCCATTTCATCTGCTGTTATAAGCGAAGTTGACTGTATGTATAAAATATCTTCTTATTAAACTGTCTGGACACTGTCAAAGTTCTCAATGCTTCGGTTTGAAGATAGGGACCCTCATTATGCTACCGTGTTAGTGTGGGGCTATTTTGAGCCTTGTTAGTGGTATTAACAAGCAATTTTTATTTGTCATTACACTATGCCCAATATACTAGCGTTATAGGCTAAACTGTTTTTAGAGATAAAACTATTTACATTCGATAATCATGAAAACAAATCTCAGATAACGGTTGACTAGGTAACAATGTGTAATTAGACCAAAGGTTCATTTTGCGCCGGAGTTCTCCTTTAAAGGGTTAGTTCACCCAAAAATTAAAATAATGTCATTAATGACTCACCCTCATGTCGTTCTAAGCCCGTAAGACCTCCGTTCATCTTCGGAACACAGTTTAAGATATTTTAGATTTAGTCCGAGAGCTTTCTGTCCCTCCATTGAAACTGTATATACAGCAGTGGTGGGCCGTCAGGGCCAGCAAGGCCTTCTCTGCTGGCCTAAACACTATCAGAATCACTGCTTTGCACTTTAATATATATTTTTTTATGAATGAGAATTGAATTATTCCCAATAGTCTCTTAATTTCATAGCTTTTCTCTTGGTTGCGCTGCTTCCAGTCATGTATATTTATTTTAGCGCTTTTATCCAATCATATCTTAGTCATCATGTGTTGCCAGGGTCATATATATCTGCCTCAAGGCCTTCAGAATCGATAGTGCGGGCGCCTGTAGCTTAAATAAATGGCAATGAAACTGTTGCTTTAACCAATCAGATAATCAGTCAGATTTAATGAGCCAATCAGATTTCGAGTTGATTGCACCGGGGCCATCTAGCAGGCATACAATAACGTAAGCATTTTCACGCCCTTTGATTGGATGGTCAGAGCGCGTATTATTACTGGTAGTCAGAGCTAGCTGACCGCATCTAGTAGTGAACTGTGTAAACTAAAATATATAACGTTACCTGTAGATTTAATAGTTTTTCACCCACAAATTAATGTTTCTTTCCTTCCTCGACCACCAGCAGGTTCAAACCTACGGAAAAAAATCCCTTATTCAGCTTACGCAGAGTCACGGAACTTTATCGATCTGTCCCGGGTAACGTTACGTTAAAAACAGAACTGACTGCAATGTAGCAGGGCGGCTTTTGAAGGCAAAAGTCGCGCTGATCTCATTGATATCGTTCAAAAATCTGTGTGAGAGCTTGTGTCAGCTGTACATATTGTCATGTTTAGCGGTGACTGTCCCTGTGTGCTGTGTGTCCACTGCTTCTATCGAGCAGACACTCTCAGCACTAAAGCGAATTAAAACTTATGCCAGAAATACGACGGGACAGACTCGACTTTCTGCACATTAGCCTCGATGGTGATAGAAAAGGTTGTTGGGACTGAAAAGCACAGACAACCTGTACAACCAAGTAATTTAAGTATTTTTGAGGAGAGACATTAGGATGGATTTTGTAAATAATCAGTAGTTTTGGAGAGTTTTAATAGTAGTTTTAATAATGCATTTTTGCCCCCGTTTTTGTCCGTGCTGAATAAGATTTTCTTCCTATTTTTTCTTGTACATTTATGATCGAAACACCTTCTTTTTTTCTATTGTAACCATTGAAGGATAAGACAGGGGAGGATCTTATAATCGGAACGCAAGAACCACTGAACACAACACAAAAGCAGAATTCACTCGCTCGTTTCTCTACCCGGCCTTTCCCGAACTCACCGCATTAACCCTATAACTGCCGGTGCAAAATAAAAACAGGAATTTCACATAGAGAGTATATGCGTGCGCTGCTACACTATTAAAAGTTATTAATTCAGGTTGGACATCACTGAAGGCCTAGGTGTGAAATGCACGGCCCGCCACTGATATACAGTATACTGTCCATGTCCATAAAGGTAATAAAAACATCATCAAAGTAGTCCATGTGACATCAGTGGGTTAGTTAGAAGTTTTTGAAGCATCGAAAATACTTTTTGGTTCAAAAATAACACAAAATAAGACTTTATTCAGGATTGTATTCTCTCCCGGGTCTGTTGTCAATCCTTCACAGTGACGCTGCTGACGTAAGACGCTGATGACGTGTTATCCGGTGCGCCCGAGCTTCGTTTACAGTCTGAGGGAGACGCACGCTATATTCAAGCTATTCTACATTGTTTGCATGGATATAATTTTTTTAATGGTGCGTAAATGTGCATGTCGCCATGGGCGCGGGAACTAGGGGTGCTGCAGGTGCTTCAGCACCCCCTGTTGGCAAACTGTGATGACAATAAAATGATAGCTTATAAATATTTCTGGTTGTCGTTTCTGTTCCACGACATTTTGTATGTCATGTTTGCGGTGTGGGATAAAGAGAGGGATAATTTTAGTTATTATTTAATTAAAAATGATTTAATTTATCTTCAGTGTGTAGTATTAGCCAATCAGATGTGCCTTGGCGCGCCTACGCAGCACGCTCACAAGTTGCGCAACTACTACGAGCAGGACAAGCTAGCTTCTGTAGTTCCCGCCGGCGAACTTCCCGGTGCTACCTTTGGTGTACTGAAATCATCGTAAGGTAGAGACAGGGCCGGATTAAGAGTTCAGAGGACCCTGGGCACAATGACTTGTAGGACCCCCCCCATATGAAATATGAAAATAAAACACAACATAGACTTCACTGTATAAATTGTGCATTGATTCTTATTAAAGCTACTATTAAAGTTCTCAGTCAAGAGTGAGGGATTTACTCTTTGTATTTTGTTGTTTTATTAACAGGGAAATTTTTAATTGTCATCATTTAGCCTACTCTCTCAAGCCGTTTCAAACCCAAATAAGTCTCCCTCTTCTGTTGAAAATAAAAGTTATTTGGGAGGAATGTGGGTAACCAAACAGTTGATGTACCCCAGTGACTTCCATAATAGTTTTTTTCCTACTATGGTATAGTCAATGGGGACCAGCAACCGCCCGGTTAGCCACACTCCTCAAAATATCTTCTTTTGTGTTCAGCACAAGAAAGAAATTAATACAGGTATGGAACAACATTAGAGTGAGTGAGTAAATAATGACATCATTTTTATTTTTGGGTAACTATCCCTTTAAGGACAAGCGGCAGCATGTTTACTATTAGGGCTACTGTCTCTTTAAGATCTGCCCGCGACGAGTCTAATATACACGCATTTGACAAGCAGATTTGTTTCTTATTTTTTTCTACTGTTCTTTCACTTTAGACATAACCAACTTTGTTTATGTAAACCTTGTGTGTATTTGACAGTATTAGAGCAATAAGACTCGAAAGATAACTTAGTCCAGTAACAGGCGATGTTAGACAGGCTTTAGTGCATGTCGGGGTGTAACGTTATTGCGCTCAGATAAGCGCCCGTTAGAACAGCACATCAGCAGCGAATGACATGTTTAACCGGCAAGGCTTTAAAGCACATGCAAATAATTAATTTTTTATAAACTACAGTGTCCCGTTCCTCTGCATTTCATGTGGATATACGTCGCGCTGTACAATGTTGAGACGGAGGCGCCAGAACTGCAAACTGATAGAATGCACGATCCTACGATATTTCTTCAAAAGCAGATCGTGGAGACATTTTAATCATAATATTTGACATAATATTTGACGGTGCCCAGGGCCCCTTAGATGTCCTGGGCCCCTGGGCAATTGCCCAATTGCCCTAATGGTTAATCCGGCCCTGGGTAGAGACACGGTGTCTTACATCTCTGCATGTTTTTCCTGCCGCCGTGCAGGCCCAGATTTATATAAAGGAACGTTAAGCGTTTAAGAATGTCCCTCGGATATGACTGATTTTTGCATAGTCTGTTACTTTTTTGGCCGTTATGCGGTTTATGAACACTTAATCTACTTGTGGTTGTTTTAAAATAAACATACCTGCCCGACAGAAATCCATGTCCGCGCGCGTCTGTGCATGTTTCCTAGCAACGCTATTGAGGTAACGTTAGGCTATGAAAACATGACGAAACAAAAGTTTGTACATAATACAAAATAAACGTATTTTTATTCATTATTTGCTTCTATTGTATTCCAATTTTTTTGGCCTTCAAACACCTTAAAATGCACATATGTAGGTCCGAGAAATCCAAATTTTCTCAGGGGAGCATGCCCCCGAACCCCCCTAAGTTGCCAAACTATACCCAGCCTGAAGAACTGTATAGCACGGGAAATGAACTGTACTGTCTTTGATTGTGTTTCAGTATCCACCCTTGGTTTTTAAGTGAGTATGTGATCTTTGCAATAGTGTGTACTAAAACACATAAATTGTTGCAAAGAAATACAAAAACAAAATATAGCTGCAAGCAGCCATTACGGGGCCAAGCACAAAAGCAGACGACGAGATATGCCTACATGGCTGAAAGTGTGAGACAAACTGCAGCAAGGAGCAATTAAAGACATTTGAAGATGAATTTTGGCAAAATGGTTGAAAAATCACATACAATAACTAAAAATATGATTATCACTTTCGACCAGTAGGTGGCGCAGTTACGAAACTGATGTGATGTGGTCAGAGTGAAGTGACAATGACCCTTACAAAGTTTGGTGTCAATATGTCAAGGCATTGCAGATATAAAGCCTGAATAGTCATTTTGGCATCATGCCTCAAATTTGCCACTGCGGTATACGAAAACGGTTTTGTCTACCGACACGAAATACATAACTTTTACTCGGCACGGTCTGGAGATGACACGATCCGATTTTGGTGAAAATCGGACGTTTGGTCTAGGAGGAGTTCGAAAAAGTAGGTTTTAAAAGAAAATAAAGATGGCGGACAGGAAGTTTGGCTGACTATGGCAAAATTGGTATCTATGTTTTCAGCATAACCCAAGGAATCTATTGAGATCAGTGTCATTACTATAGGCAAATGTATGCAAAAGTTATTAGCATTTTGGGAAATTTTGTTACAACTTTTGACCAAAAGGTGGCGCTGTATCATAATCTTTTGAGTACCTTTAGGGCCTTGTACTGATGACCAATACTGAGTTTGGTAACGATACGTTCATGCGTTCATAAAATACAGCATTTTAGCACATAATTCAAAATGGCCGACAGCCAAAATGGCCGATATGGGAAAATTGGATATCAGTCAACTCAGCACGACGCCCTGAATCTAACGAGACCACTTTTGTGATTTTTGGACAAACCGTTCAGAAGTTATAAGCAAAAACATAAATTCTTCATATCTCCGGACCAGTAGGTGGCGCTGCGCCGAAACGCAGCATGTAGCCTCAGGTCATGCTTGTGATGACATGTACCAAATTTGGTCTGAATCTGATAAAGCGTTGTGGAGATACAGCATTGAGCCTGTTTTCGCAAGTGCTACGTAAAATTTATTTGCGCGGTATTCGAGAACGGTAATTCGAATCAACTTCATTTCCATAACTTTTTGTCGGCACAGTCTCGAGATGATCTGGTTCAATTTTCGTGTAATTCGGACCAACGGCCTAGGAGGAGTTCGAAAAAGTAGGTTTTTCGGAAAATTCAAAATGGCGGGAAAACTATTATGACGGAAAATGACGTCATATGGTGCAGTCGAATCGTCATGAGCTCAGGAATCAGAGGAAAAAAGAATTTTGTTTCTAGCCCTTATGGTTCAAAAGTTATTAGCATAAACATGAGTGCAACTTTGGACAGTTGGTGGCGCTAGAGGGATTGATTTGGAGACTCCAAATTTGCTATGGTGATAGTTCAGACTGTCCTCTATATGTGTGCCAAATTTCATAACTTTCCCGCAAACGGTTCTATGGGCTGCCATAGACTCCCAGTCGGAACGATGAAGAATAATAATAGGAACGCTAACAGATACAATAGGTGCCTACGCACTTTCAGTGCTTGGCCCCTAATAAGAACCGGAACAGATACAATAGGTGCCCGCACCTTCAGTGCTTGGCCCCTAAATATAGCTGCAAGCAGCAATCACCGGGGCCAAGCGCAAGCAAGACGACAAGACATGCCAAAGTGGCTGGAAGTGAGAGACCAACTGCAGCAAGGAGCAATTGAAGACATTTAAAGATGAATTTTGGCAAAATGGTTGAAAAATCACATACAATAACTAAAAATATGATTATCACTTTCGACCAATAGGTGGCGCAGTTACGAAACTGATGTGATGTGGTCAGAGTGAAGTGACAATGACACTTACAAAGTTTGGTGTCAATATGTCAAGGCATTGCAGATATAAAGCCTGAATAGTCATTTTGGCATCATGCCTCAACTTTGCCACTGCGGTATACGAAAACGGTTTCGTCTATCGACACGAAATCCATAACTTTTACTCGGCACGGTCTGGAGATGACACGATCCGATTTTGGTGAAAATCGGACATTCGGTCTAGGAGGAGTTCGAAAAAGTAGGTTTTAAAAGAAAATAAAGATGGCGGACAGGAAGTTTGGCTGACTATGGTAAAATTGGTATCTATGTTTTCAGCATAACCCAAGGAATCTATTGAGATCAGTGTCATTTCTATAGGCAAATGTATGCAAAAGTTATTAGCATTTTGGGAAATTTTATTATAACTTTTGACCAAAAGGTGGCGCTGTCTCATAAATTTTTGAGTACCTTTAGGGCGTTGTACTGATGACCCATACTGAGTTTCGTAACGATACGTTCATGCGTTCATAAAATACAGCATTTTAGCACATAATTCAAAATGGCCGACAGCCAAAATGGCCGATATGGGAAAATTGGATATCAGTCAACTCAGCACGACGCCCTGAATCTAACGAGACCACTTTTGTGATTTTTGGACAAACCGTTCAGAAGTTATACGCAAAAACATAAATTCTTCATATCTCCGGACCAGTAGGTGGCGCTGCGCCGAAACGCAGCATGTAGCCTCAGGTTATGCTTGTGATGACATGTACCAAATTTGGTCTGAATCCGATAAAGCGTTGTGGAGATACGGCCTTACGTCTGTTTTCGCAAGCGCTACGTAAAATTTATTTGCGCGGTATTCGAGAACGGTAATTAGAATCAACTTGAATTCCATAACTTTTGGTCGTCAAGGTCTGGAGATGATCTGGTTAATTTTTCGTGAAATTCGTCATATGGTGCAGTCGAATCGTCATGAGCTCAGGAATCAGAGGAAAAAAGAATTTTGTTTCTAGCCCTTGTGGTTCAAAAGTTATTAGCATAAACATGAGTGAAACTTTGGACAGCTGGTGGCGCTAGAGGGAATGAGTTGGAGACTCCAAATTTGCTATGGTGATAGTTCGGGCTGTCCTCTATCACTGTGCCAATTTTCATAAGTTTCCCGCAAACGGTTCTATAGGCTGCCATAGACGCCCAGTCGGAAAAAGAAGAAGAATAAGAACGGGAACAGATACAATAGGTGCCCGCACCTTCAGTGCTTGGCCCCTAAATATAGCTGCAAGCAGCAATCACCGGGGCCAAGCGCAAGCAAGACGACAAGACATGCCAAAGTGGCTGGAAGTGAGAGACCAACTGCAGCAAGGAGCAATTGAAGACATTTAAAGATGAATTTTGGCAAAATGGTTGAAAAATCACATACAATAACTAAAAATATGATTATCACTTTCGACCAATAGGTGGCGCAGTTACGAAACTGATGTGATGTGGTCAAAGTGAAGTGACAATGACACTTACAAAGTTTGGTGTCAATATGTCAAGGCATTGCAGATATAAAGCCTGAATAGTCATTTTGGCATCATGCCTCAACTTTGCCACTGCGGTATACGAAAACGGTTTGGTCTATCGACACGAAATCCATAACTTTTACTCGGCACGGTCTGGAGATGACACGATCCGATTTTGGTGAAAATCGGACATTCGGTCTAGGAGGAGTTCGAAAAAGTAGGTTTTAAAAGAAAATAAAGATGGCGGACAGGAAGTTTGGCTGACTATGGCAAAATTGGTATCTATGTTTTCAGCATAACCCAAGGAATCTATTGAGATCAGTGTCATTACTATAGGCAAATTTATTCAAAAGTTATTAGCATTTTTGGAAATTTCATTATAACTTTTGACCAAAAGGTGGCGCTGTCTCATACATTTTTGAGTACCTTTAGGGCGTTGTACTGATGACCCATACTGAGTTTCGTAACGATACGTTCATGCGTTCATAAAATACAGCATTTTAGCACATAATTCAAAATGGCCGACAGCCAAAATGGCCGATATGGGAAAATTGGATATCAGTCAACTCAGCACGACGCCCTGAAACTAACGAGACCACTTTTGTGATTTTTGGACAAACCGTTCAGAAGTTATAAGCAAAAACATAAATTCTTCATATCTCCGGACCAGTAGGTGGCGCTGCGCCGAAACGCAGCATGTAGCCTCAGGTCATGCTTGTGATGACATGTACCAAATTTGGTCTGAATCCGATAAAGCGTTGTGGAGATACGGCCTTACGTCTGTTTTCGCAAGCGCTACATAAAATTTATTTGCGCGGTATTCGAGAACGGTAATTCGAATCAACTTGAATTCCATAACTTTTGGTCGTCAAGGTCTGGAGATGATCTGGTTAATTTTTCGTGAAATTCGGAGCAACGGCCTAGGAGGAGTTCGAAAAAGTAGGTTTTTCGGAAAATTCAAAATGGCGGGAAAACTATTATGACGGAAAATGACGTCATATGGTGCAGTCGAATCGTCATGAGCTCAGGAATCAGAGGAAAAAATAATTTTGTTTCTAGCCCTTGTGGTTCAAAAGTTATTAGCATAAACATGAGTGAAACTTTGGACAGCTGGTGGCGCTAGAGGGAATGAGTTGGAGACTCCAAATTTGCTATGGTGATAGTTCAGGCTGTCCTCTATCACTGTGCCAATTTTCATAAGTTTCCCGCAAACGGTTCTATAGGCTGCCATAGACGCCCAGTCGGAAAAAGAAGAAGAATAAGAACGGGAACAGATACAATAGGTGCCCGCACCTTCAGTGCTTGGCCCCTAATTAAATCAGGTGAAATAGTTTGTAGCATCATCATTCACTAATCTGATCAAAAGTGTAAATTTGTTATTAACAAATTATATTCACAAACAATATTTTACCATAGATCAAACATTCTAAATTTAGATTTGTAAAAATCCTTTAAGGAACACTTCACCCATTTGCATTAACCCAGTCATATTTTTTAATGGTCGTGCATTATTCCCTCATTTTCCCCTGAGAAAGAGAAATACGGATTTCAGTGTTGCACTTCCTGCTTATAATGATGTAAAAATCGTCATAAAAAATTGCATAATTCTAAGCAGAAAGTCCTGTAGAGGGATTGAGACTACAAACACTCGTTCCTCATTTTTCCAGGGGGTGGGACTCACTCGTGCTAAAGACCCATTACAGATCAGGGGGTGGGACTCACTCACGCTACAGACCAATTACAGATCAGGGGGTGGGACTCACTCACGCTACAGAAGATCAGTGGGTGGGACTCACTCACGCTACAGACCTATTACAGATCAGTGGGTGGGACTCACTCACGCTACAGACCCATTACAGATCAGGGGGTGGGACTCACTCACGCTACGGACCAATTACAGATCAGTGGGTGGGACTCACTCACGCTACAGACCAATTACAGATCAGGGGGTGGGACTCACTCACATTACAGACCCATTACAGATCAGGGGGTGGGACTCACTCACGCTACAGACCCATTACAGATCAGGGGGTGGGACTCACTCACGCTACAGACCCATTACAGATCAGTGGGTGGGACTCACTCACGCTACAGACCCATTACAGATCAGTGGGTGGGACTCACTCACGCTACAGACCCATTACAGATCAGTGGGTGGGACTCACTCACGCTACAGACCCATTACAGATCAGGGGGTGGGACTCACTCACGCTACAGACCCATTACAGATCAGGGGGTGGGACTCACTCACGCTACGGACCAATTACAGATCAGTGGGTGGGACTCACTCACGTTACAGACCAATTACAGATCAGTGGGTGGGACTCACTCACATTACAGACCCATTACAGATCAGGGGGTGGGACTCACTCACATTACAGACCCATTACAGATCAGTGGGTGGGACTCACTCACGCTACAGACCCATTACAGATCAGGGGGTGGGACTCACTCACGCTACGGACCAATTACAGATCAGTGGGTGGGACTCACTCACGCTACAGACCAATTACAGATCAGTGGGTGGGACTCACTCACATTACAGACCCATTACAGATCAGGGGGTGGGACTCACTCACATTACAGACCCATTACAGATCAGGGGGTGGGACTCACTCACGCTACAGACCCATTACAGATCAGGGGGTGGGACTCACTCACGCCACAGACCAATTACAGATCAGTGGGTGGGACTCACTCACGCTACAGACCAATTACAGATCAGTGGGTGGGACTCACTCACGCTACAGACCAATTACAGATCAGTGGGTGGGACTCACTCACGCTACAGACCTATTACAGATCAGGGGGTGGGACTCACTCACGCTACAGACCTATTACAGATCAGTGGGTGGGACTCACTCACGCTACAGACCTATTACAGATCAGTGGGTGGGACTCACTCACGCTACAGACCTATTACAGATCAGTGGGTGGGACTCACTCACATTACAGACCCATTACAGATCAGGGGGTGGGACTCACTCACGCTACAGACCCATTACAGATCAGTGGGTGGGACTCACTCACGCTACAGACCCATTACAGATCAGGGGGTGGGACTCACTCACGCTACAGACCTATTACAGATCAGTGGGTGGGACTCACTCACGCTACAGGCCTATTACAGATCAGTGGGTGGGACTCACTCACATTACAGACCCATTACAGATCAGGGGGTGGGACTCACTCACATTACAGACCCATTACAGATCAGTGGGTGGGACTCACTCACATTACAGACCCATTACAGATCAGGGGGTGGGACTCACTCACGCTACAGACCCATTACAGATCAGTGGGTGGGACTCACTCACATTACAGACCCATTACAGATCAGTGGGTGGGACTCACTCACATTACAGACCCATTACAGATCAGGGGGTGGGACTCACTCACGCTACAGACCCATTACAGATCAGTGGGTGGGACTCACTCACGCTACAGACCCATTACAGATCAGGGGGTGGGACTCACTCACGCTACAGACCTATTACAGATCAGTGGGTGGGACTCACTCACGCTACAGACCTATTACAGATCAGTGGGTGGGACTCACTCACGCTACAGACCCATTACAGATCAGGGGGTGGGACTCACTCACGCTACAGACCCATTACAGATCAGTGGATGGGACTCACTCACGCTACAGACCAATTACAGATCAGGGGGTGGGACTCACTCACGCTACAGACCAATTACAGATCAGTGGGTGGGACTCACTCACGCTACAGACCTATTACAGATCAGGGGGTGGGACTCACTCACGCTACAGACCCATTACAGATCAGGGGGTGGGACTCACTCACGCTACAGACCCATTACAGATCAGTGGGTGGGACTCACTCACGCTACAGACCCATTACAGATCAGGGGGTGGGACTCACTCACGCTACAGACCCATTACAGATCAGGGGGTGGGACTCACTCACGCTACAGACCCATTACAGATCAGTGGATGGGACTCACTCACGCTACAGACCAATTACAGATCAGTGGGTGGGACTCACTCACGCTACAGACCTATTACAGATCAGGGGGTGGGACTCACTCACGCTACAGACCCATTACAGATCAGGGGGTGGGACTCACTCACGCTACAGACCCATTACAGATCAGTGGGTGGGACTCACTCACGCTACAGACCCATTACAGATCAGGGGGTGGGACTCACTCACGCTACAGACCCAAATGTTTCCAAGAATTTGTAAATATAGAGAAATTCACAATTTTAAATAGTGCCCGTCCCTTGTAACTTGTCACCAGTCAATGACATAATATCCGCGCTATTCCTTGTTTCCACTTGTACTACCATAATAACCATGCTGTCAGATGTGGACAACAGGGCTGTGTTACCTAAAAAATCCAGTAAAGAGAAAAGAAGACATTAAATCTGTGAAGATCTCAGCAGAGGAGGATTAAACAACTCCACAAACAGCATTACCAGCTTCACTTATTAGAATAAAAACTTCTGTAGACATCTGACAGAAATAAAGTCAGTCTGGTTAGTAATAAGTGAAGCTGGTAATGCTGTTTGTGGAGTTGTTTAATCCTCCTCTGCTGAGACCTTCACAGATTTAATGTTCTTGTGTTTCTGCTCGTCTCTTTTTCTGTTCTCTTCAGAGGTGTAAAGTCCAGGACAGGTTCAGAAAGTCCTCCTCAGTATTTTGTTCCAACCCAGCTAACAGACTTTTGTTATAAGAACGTTCTCCAAATATTCAGTGTTGGTTCTGGGAACGTGAAAAATGTCCAGTTTTCTTGACGTTAGAGAAACGTATTTTAAAAGGTATAATGTTCCTCAAACGTTCTTTCAACTTAATTTCGATTTAAAGTTCAACATTATAGTAACGTTGATTTCTAACATTCCAAGAACATAAAAATGTCCAGTTTCCTGAATGTTAATATAATGTTATTTAAAGGTTAGTGTGATGTTCCTGAAACATTCTTTCAATCATTTAAACTCCTGCTGTGAACAAGCACTGAAAGAAAGAGAAATAAGAACACAAACTACAACTTTATTCAGAGTTGTAGTTCATCTTACAACTCATTTTGTAGCTCATCTTAGATGAACTGAAGATAAAAGAAGACATTAAATCTCTCAAGATCTGATCTAAACAACTCCACAAACAGCATTACCAGCTTCACTTATTACTAACCAGACTCACTTTATTTCTGTCACACGTCTACAGAAGATCTTATTGAGAATTAACAGAGGTTTAGATGTTTAGTTTGAGGTCACCATGATGGAGATCACTGACTACGTTTACATGCAGCCAATAACCCGTTCAAAACCGGAATATTAGCAATAACCCGGTCGCGCATGACCATGTAAACACCGGCAAAAACCCGGATATGCTCATATCCTGGTTTTTAAAAACCGAGATATTATACCTGGGGTACCCCTTTTCTAACCCGAATATTTGGTCTTGTAAACGCGTTTCGGCATATCCCCATCAAAATGTGTGTTCTGCGCATGTTCTATTCGCAAGGAATCTTGGTCTTTTGAGTAGAGACGCTGCATAAAAAAAACCCGCGTGCAGTATAGCGGAGTAAACAAGTCGAGGTTAACATGGCGACACGCAGCACAGCACCACACTTTTGGAGCGAGGAGGAGACCAATTTCTTTATTAGAGTGGTGAAAACCAAGAATATAATGTCTTTTATTGGATCAGTACCAGCGCCAAAGCGCAAACAAAGACTATCGCTATCTGCCCCAAACTATTCATTATCCGCCTGCTGCTGCTGCTGTTGTTGTTGTTGTCTTTGGATACAGGAAGAAGAATCGGAAATGACGCATATTGCATCTTAATGTTGTCCGTACGTCCAGACGCTAACCGTGCGTCGCCGTTTACATCGGGATATTGGCGACTGATTACACATTCCATGTATACAGGAGTAACTATAACATAACATAACCCGAATTTTAACAGCTTGTAAACATAGTCAGTGTTTGCTTTAGTTGGGCTCTTGACCCTTGCTTTTCATAAAGTTAGTGCTTTATCATCAATTGCAGGTGTTTATGAAAAACATTTCTGCATTGATAAAGCAGATAGACGTGTCTGTGTTAAAACAGACAAAGATCTACAATAAAACTATAAGCAAATAAATAATTGCTTTCATTGTATTTTGCTCAGTTAAGGAATTTGAACGTAATTTAAGTAGAAAACATCGTCCACAAGTATTTAATAGTTAATAATGACACACTTAGACATCAGCACTCGTCATACAAACCTCAACAATAAAAAAAGATTAATTCAGCTGCATAATTAATTCATGCCGCAATGCATGCTGGGAGTCAGGAATGTATTTTGTATCCTGGCATGAAGCATGTCACCATTGTTGTGTTTCATACGCCGAATGTTGATGTCTGTGACTGAAAAATTCATACAAATTATACATTGTTAAAAATTATAGTGCTCTCACAGAAATCTACATTCAGCAATATTTTACAAATATCTTTTTCACATTTGATGATGTAATTCATTTTCAATAAATCTTTGATTCCTAAAGTCATCAAGTACAGTAAAATTACAGCTTTATCAATGCAAAAATGTCCTCCATTAAACACCTGCAATCTCTGATAAAGTACCAACTTTAAGAACGTCAAGAGCAAAACTAAAGCAAACACTGATCTCCATGATGGTGACCTCAAACTAAACATTTTCAATAAGACATCAATATCTAAACCTCTGTTAATTCTCAATAAGATCTTCTGTAGACATGACAGAAATAATGTCAGTCTGGTTAGTAATAAATGAAGCTGGTAATGCTGCCAGGATTAGTCCTTTGTTTAATTAGGACATTAAGTAGCTTTTATAAACCTCCCTTAGAAGAAGAAAAACATTGCGTGAATCTCGAGATTGCATTGACATATTTTAAGATAGGCCAGAGTAAGTTGCTTTCAGTTAAAACAGCTCAAACTTGCAGTTTAGTCTGGGACTGTCTTAAGCCTCGTCCGTGAAACCGTTGGAAAGAAACTAAACATAACCGTGACAGTAACCATTTAATTGCTGATTTTTTTTTAATTTGATCAAGTTAAGTTGGACCAACTCAATTATATCATTGCAAAATATGTACTTTGTATGAGTTATGGCTCTCCATATTTAATGGATGGAAATCCTGCCCTTAATCTAAATCATATTTTTTTTGAGTGCATTAACAGTCCCAGGGAATGTACGAAATGTACTTGAATGAAATGTAACTTGCTTTGGATAAAACTGTCTGCCAAATGCATAAATCCAAACAGTCATAGGTCATCCAGTCATAGGTCATCTAAAATAACATAATTAATTGGACGTAATTCAAATAGGATTAAAGGTAATCCAAAGTGATTTTTATTATCATTTCTTAATACCATGAACCTCTTGTAGAGAACCGAAAGGTTAACATTTAGATTAACACACAGAAACGACTTTGTTCTATCTTATTCTTATCAAAGTCAAAGTTTATTTTTATAGCACTAAGTATACAGCACTAAGTGTACAGCTCATGAATAACGTGCTTTACAATGCATCATAAATCAATGATCATATAACATAAAAGAGAGAAGAAGAAATAACAAGCATAAAATGCTGGTGATAAATTGCAATATTTAGTGAACATTAACCCCCGGTTTCACAGAAAAGGCTACAACCCAGCATTTACAATGCATCATAAAACAATGATCATATAACATAAAAGAGGCATAAATTGCTGCCGATAAATTGCAACATTTAGTGAACATTACACCGGTTTCATAGAAAAGGCTATAAAGTCAATAGTCCCAGACTAAAAAGGTTTGAGTTGTTGTAACTGAAAGAAAAATTATGCACCCAGAATGCATTGCTGCATGAAGCATGTCACTGTTATTGAGATTCACGCACTCTTGCTACAACAAACACTTACACTTACAGAGTAGCCAAAATCAAACATTAAGTAATCAAGGCCAAAGAACCCAAATAAAGCAAACACTGACCTCCACAATGGTGACCAAACCAAACTGTTACTTTCACACAAACTCTTTTAAGAGGATCAGTCCTCAGTCTGCTGGGAAACTTCCTGCTAAACCTGTATAATAATGTTATGGGATAATGTTCTATCAATGTTATCACTAAACATGTTTAAAATGATTTTAGAGAGTGATCCTAACTTTTAGAAGACCATTCTGATAACAAAAATAAAAGTAGCTACAGAAAACATTACAAGACCATAACATAATGCTCTTAAAACATTCATAGAACAATAATATCTCTATCTGGGATGAGCTCATATTGTGGTCATAGTTTGAGCACACAGTGAGAGCGCTGTGAGGATACACTTTTACATCACTGTGAGCCTTGAAATGACATTGAATGAAATCCCACATAGCAACATTTTGACGTAACAGCCGGATACAGCCGGATCTGGGCCGAAACTATGTTGCTATGTAGGTAATGTTATTTTTTAACCAAAACATTATTTTACTGTTCTAATACAGTCTGCCCTCATAGGTATCAAAATAAAGATGTTTGTTTAATTTTTAAAAGAGTAAAACAATGAATAATTTAGATTTGTATTTTGAAATATTAAAAATCATATTTTAAAATTATATATTTATCATAAACACACAAACACCCCCGCCCCCCCACACACACCTACCAGAACTTGTGTTTGAGAAATAATAATAATATATAATAATAATCAATAATATATAAATATTATTTTAACAATATTTCAAACACCCTAGTGGAAAAAAAGTATACTTTATTGTATTTGAAATATATTCCCTTTTTCAAGTGCGTTGCAAATATCCTAACAAAAATTTTACTATCTCTAGATATAATAAGTAAGGGTTAATGCCCGACGAGGTGTCCATTGTCAGGTTTTAATGGACGACGGCGAGGTGTGAACCGGCCGACGCGCAGCGGAGGACGGTTGCCTCCGCCGAAGTCCATTAAAACCTGACAATCCCAGTCAACACTTTGATCTCACAGTGATCTCTCCATATGATCACAATGTGAGGTCACAGTGAGTTAAAAGTGTAACCGCACTGTGCACTCACTGTGTGCTCATATTATGGTCACAATATGAGCTCATCCCAGCTAAAAATGTTATTGGACGTGGACTCCAACATCACTCAGATGTCAAATTTTGGTTGAAAATTAAAATTGGGTTGACGTCTAAACATTTTTCTGATGTCAGGATCCAACTTTATTAAACAACTCCACAAATAGCATTACTAGCTTCACTTATTACAAAAAAAAGAAAAGAAAATTTGAGAAAATCTCAAATTGTAAGCCACAATTATGGAGATCAATGTTTGCTTTAGTTGGGCTCTTGACCCTTATATTAATAACTTTAGATTTTGCTTGTCTGCGGTTACTGATTAATAACAGTCAGACGGACAAAGAGCAATTGTGATCTGATGGTGTCGGTTTTGTTTCGGCATAATCATATTGTGATCTGAAATGATCAAAACATATATAGATAGTTTGGTTTAACTTGTTAACACAGCAGCTCTATGTTTCTAAATCATATGATTTTCAGTATTTTAAATATAGTCTAATTATAGTTGTTCTGATCAAAAACACAGACATCAATAATCCGCCTGTGAATCTCAACAATGGTGACAAGAATAAAGCATGTTGCAGCGGCTGCCACCAATCAACTCATTAATGGCTCCCATCATGCATTGCGGAATTAATAAATTATGATCTGATTTGTCGAAGTAATTTCCTTTTCCTAATTAAATATTTTGCTCATCACCATTGTTGAGATGCATAGACTGAATCTTCATGTCTGTGTGTGCCTAAAATTAAGTTTTTTTTTTTCAAAACAACTTTGAAATAAATTATTCCATATTTATTTATAAAAAAATTCTGGATATTTATGTAGAATCACAGTTATGCTGTAATAAACAACTTAAATCTAAATCAGAAATAAAGGTTCAGTGATCAAGTTCAAATTATGATTGTCATAACATAACCAATAGATCACTTTTTTTCTTTGTTCATCTGTCTGTTATAATAACAGCAGGCACACAAAATCTAAAGTAAATAGTATAAGGGTCAAGAGCCCAACTAAAGCAAACACTGATCTCCATAATGGTGGCTTACAATTTGTGATTCTGCTTGTTAACATCAGGTGTTCATCACTATTGCTCAATCATCATTCAATTAATAACTTAATTATCTCATTAACTTTAACACTCTTGAGTGTTCATTTATCACTCATATTTTAACACTTTACACTCTTGAGTCTGGACTCATATAAACTCCGAGGAGTGTTAATTTAACACTGGAGTTTTTGCTGTGTATATACTTCACATTTTCTCTTTCTTTAACAAACTCAACAGCCAGAGAAAAACTAACATCAAATAGTCAAGGCCAAAGAGCCCAACTAAAGCAAACACTGACCTCCATAATGGTGACCAAACCAAACAACTACTTTCAAACCAACTTCGACATCTAAACCTCTTTTAAGAGGATCAGTCCTGTGTCTGCTGGGAAACTTCCCGCTAAACCCTTATTATAATGTTAGGGGATAATGTTCTATCAATGTAATCACTAAACATTTAAAAAATATTTTTAGAGACTGTTATCCTACTTTTTAGGAGAAAATTCTGGTAACAAAAATAAAATTAGCTACAGAAACCATAACATAATATAATGCTCTCAAAACATTCATAGAATTCATAGAATTTCTAGCTGGGATGAGCTCATATTGCGGCCATGAGCACACAGTGAGTGCGCTGTGAGGTTACACTTTTAGCTCACTGTGAACTCACATTGCTCACGTTGTGACCACATGATGAGATCACTGTGAGATCACCGTGTTGACTGGGATGGACACCTCGTCGGGCATTAACCCGCTTATACCATGGTCACTTGCCAAATAACAAATTTTTAAAACATTAGTTTATATTTTATTAGTTTTACAATCGAAATCTAAAGTTACAAGTTACAAACAATAACTTGGTTTCCTTGGTTACACCTGACAGTTTATTTAGGTGTCCTTTATCACTTTTTTAACGGACACCCTGCAGCCAATCAGAATCGAGTATTCACCCAGACCATGGTATAAAAGTACATTAACATCATGCTTTTCCCTATTTACGCAACACAACTTTTAGCCCACTTTAAATAATTGTAGTATATTTTCAAAAAATATATTTTTTTTAAAATATTCTTGAAGTGAAAATTCAGTTTATTTTTTAAAAGTGTATTTATTTGCACTTTATTGAAAATATATTTTAGGTATATTTTAACTGTGTGCTGGAAATTATCATTGTAACAATGCATTTAAAGAATACTTTCAAAATACATTATAGTATACAGTAGTATTTTGTACAAAGTATAGCTAAGTTTTATTTATCTGATAATGTAAATTTGTTATAGAAGACAAAGTATGCAACTTGTAGAAAGCCTCTTAAAAAGCCTCGTGGGCAAGTGCGCTGACGTGCTTCAGGAGACCCGAGTCGAGTCCCGGCTCGTGGACCTTTCCTGATCCGTTCTCTCCTCTCTCTCTCTCCCCCACCTCACTTCCTGTCTAGCTACTGTCCTATCCAAAAGGCGAAAATATTTTATTTTAAATAATTTTTTAAAAATATATATAAATACACTTACGGTATATTGCTTGTATGTTTCGAAGACACTTTAATGAATATGTAATGTACTTGCAACACAAATAAAGTACACTCTAATATCACTAATTAAGCATGTAGTTAGTCCCTACACGGGCATATACTACTTGAAGTTGTTCCAATTTAGTACACTAAATAGACTTAAAATTATGTTTACTACAATTTAATTATAACTAAAAAGTACAAAATTTGTTGTTTCAAAATAGCACACTAGTTAACTAATCATTAACACACTTGAAGTATACTGATCATTAGTCTGGCTGCAAGTATACTTAGCATATGTTTTTTTTTGTTCACCAGGGACAGATAAACTGCTTTGACCCCATGTTAACTTTGTCCAATCACAAACCTTGCTCAGGTAGTCACCTGACAGTTGGACAGAGGCTGCCAAAAATGTGAAGATAATTTCACTTTGCTTTATTAGTCAGTCCTCTGCTGTGTTGTTTTAGTAAAACAAATTCTTACCACAACATTCAAGGAATATACGAGGTAACCAAAAAATAATCACATGTTATTAAGAACACGTAATTTTGGTTGTGTAAATGGCAGACATTTGCGGTTAAATCAGAAGCGGACTCAACATGAACTCAGAAGTTCCAGCAACTGTTCATTGATGTGTTTTGCAGGTGGAGACTCAAACACGGACAAATTGAGAAATGGCAGGTAAACGTCCAGGTGAGCGAAAACCTTCCTACACAACATTTATTATAATGCTGTGCTTCTGATGACTTTGTCTGAAGTCAGTTTTAGTTCTTGTGTGTCTGCTCGTCTCTTCTCTTTTTTTCTGTTCTTCTTGTTTCAGTGATTCTGCTTGTTATCATCAGCTGTCTTCAATAATGGTCAATTATCACCTAATTTTAACTTCAACACTGCTTCAGTGTTACTTTTAACACTCTAATGTGGACACTGAGCTTTGTTCATTTAACACTGGGGATTTTGCTGTGAGATGATTCATTGCCCTGTATCAAAAACCTATCTTCAATTAACCTAACTTGATTAAATAAATGGAAAGAGAAAATGTATAAGACAATTATTTTTCTGAAATATGTGTGCCAGAGTATTATATTATATAGAATATTATTATGTTATAATACAGAAAATGAACTGATGTCTAAGATGTTTTGTGATTTACACTATATTTATTTAATATTTGTCAAATACTTAGTCATACATATGAAAGTATATGTTGCAAAATCAACGTTATTGAAAATAACTAAATTCCCTAATTGTAACAGATCTTAGGATCATTCTACTGGGTAAAACTGGAGCTGGAAAGAGCGCAGCAGGAAACACTATCTTGGGCAGAAGTGCATTTAAAGTGGAAAACTCAATGGTGTCAGTTACAATGAGATGTGAGACACAAGTGGCAGTTTTTGCTGGACAAATGATATCAGTTACTGACTGTCCCGGCCTGTTAGACACTTCAGCTTTTCATAGAAACCTACAAACTTTAATATATGAGTGTACCAACCTGTCTGCTCCTGGTCCTCATGCGTTCCTGCTGGTTTTGAGACTGGGTGTGAAATTCACAGAGGAGGAGAAAAATGCTGTAAAATGGATTGAGGAGAACTTTGGAAAAGATGCTGGAAAGTACACCATCATTCTGTTCACTCACGCTGATTCACTGAAGGGTAAACCTGTAGAGCAATACATCAGCAAAAGCAAAGATCTCCAGCAGCTAATTCAGACGTGCTATGGCAGATATCACGCATTCAACAATGAGAACAGAGATAATCGAAATCAGGCCAAAGAACTGCTGACAATGATAGAAAAAATGGTCAGTTTTAATGGAGGAACTCCCTACATGAAGAAACTGTATAAATAAACCCAAGAGAAAGCAGAAGTTCAGAGATGTCAGAGACAGAGAAGAGTTGTATTAGCTATAAATACTCAACGTTGTTCCTGGGGGCACACTGCAACACTATTTAGGATTTTTCCCTTCTCTGACCCATTCATATTTTTTTATGCCCTTTTCCTCGCTTACTTCCCTCCGTCTCACTCATTCGGATGTACCGCATCTTTGCTTATGTTGCACGTGTGCCCACTACTGGTGGTACCGGCTCTGTCCCAAATGGAACATTATATAATATCAAAATAAAATATCATTTGAAACTGGCAACTCCAGTAAGATGAAAAGATTTATCTTGAACTCTGTCATGGAAATTATGTATAAACTTTAATTAAACAATTTAATAATTAATAAAAAAGGAATCTATACCTGTATGATAATACGCAGTTGCCACATTGGACCAGCAGTTTGGAAAATGGATGGATGATTGAGCTGCGGGTGCCATCTTCTGGATAGAAGCAAGAATTAATTCAGCGTGACCCTCACAGTGCATTATGGGTATTCTCTAGTCGTTGAGCACACATCTGTTGTACACTCATTATTGCAGTGCATCGTGAGATTGAATGAGTGCATTTAATAACGTCCACTATGGTTTTAGACATCAATACAAATGGCTGTCTCCTCAAATATTTCCCTGTTTTAAGATATAAAGTCTTTAATAATGAGCTTTTGCGTTAAATGATTAGGGAGAGTTTGAAAATGTGTCGTGTTGGTTTGCCTCCAGGAACAGGGTTGAGAGACACTGCTTTTGACCATTGTGAAGAAATGAAATGATAAGTGAATTATTTTCAGTCCATCAGGAGTATTTCAAACAATTATATCACAACTAAATACTTTTATAAGAAAACAAATACTGAAATAATGCATTATGATTGTGAACATTTACTCTGTTGTATAATTTGGCCATCTCTGTTTAAGTGAACTCAGATTAAAATGTCTAATTTGTCATTAAATGTGGCTCTCGTACAACATTGTGTGATCCATTTTATCATAGTGCTGAAATACAATTTCTCTGTGCAGCTCTAAATGGCTGCTGCAATGTCTATGAATATGTTTTCATTCTTTATTAATTTTGTGCTTCCTTTACATTCTCTATATAATGTCACAGGTTAACAGAGGTGGGTAATCTCTCTCCTGTCTGAATTAGCAAATCCAAGTGATTGGAACAAAATACTGAGGAGGACTTTTACTTTCTGAACCTAAACTTTACACCTCTGCATAGCAATGCTACATATCTGCCAAGAGCAAAGAAATAATATATATATATATATATAATATATATATATATATATATATATATATATAATATATCTTTTCCATTAAATCGTTTTTAAAAAAATCTTTAAAATAACATTGTTTGAAAATAACGCCTTGCTCCGCTCACTTCCGGCATCAAACTGTCAGGCTGGCGCTGTCGTCCTTACTATGACGTATGGTTCTGCAGTTGGTTAGTAATTCTCAATAAAACATCTGTAGACGTGTGACAGAAATCAGAAGTCAGTCTGGTTAGTAATAATGAAGCTGGTAATGCTGTTTGTGGAGTTGTTTATTCCTCCTCTGCTGAGATCTTCACAGATTTAATGTCTTCTTTTCTCTTCAGTGGATTTCATCTAAGGCTGTGTCTGAAATAACTCCATATTTAATACACAGATTTGTTTGGCTACGTACAGTGTTTCTCAACCCTGTCCTGAAGGACCCCCAACACTGCACTTTTTCTTTGTCTCCCTAATCAAACACACCTGATTCAACTCATCAGCTCATAGATAAGTCCAGGTTCAGAAAGTAAAAGTCCTCCTCAGTATTTATTTCCAATCACCTGGATTTGCTCATTCAGACAGGAGAAATAACTAATAAGTGAAATCAGCTGACTGAGTTTATGGGTGGAATACACATATGGCAGGACTTTTACTTTCTGACCCCTGGATTACCCTCCTCTGCTGGTTAATAAATGATTTTTTTTATGAAACACACTGCATGCCTTTTCAAAAATGCCTTCAAAGGTAAGTGAATTAACCTTATCATTCACCCTATGATAAGGGTGTCGTTTTAAAAAACTTTAACTTTGAGACCCGTTTTCAAAAGTTTGCGTTTTCTGACCACCAAAATGCTGTTGTTGTGTAAATGAACGGCCAAAACACACAAAAAGGTCTTCCGTTTTTATTTGAAAAGAGTGTCGTGTAAACAGCATCTAAGACACAAAGGCCTGGTTTCACAGACAGGGTTTAAATTAAGGCCTTTGTTTAATTACGACATTTAAGTAGCTTTTATAAACCTCCCTTAGAAGAAGAAAAACATTGCGTGAATCTCGAGATTGCATTGTCATATTTTAAGATAGGCCAGAGTAAGTTGCTTTCAGTTAAAACAGCTCAAACTTGCAGTTTAGTCTGGGACTGTCTTAAGCCTCGTCTGTGAAACCAGGGGAAAAAAACTAAACATAACCGTGACAGTAACCATTTAATTGCTGATTTTTTTTATTTATTTGATCAAGTTAAGTTGTACTAACTCAATTATATCATTGCACATATGTAATTTGTATGAGTTATGGCTCTCCATATTTAATGTATGGAAATCCTGCCCTTAATCTAAATCATAATTTTTTGAGTGCATTAACAGTCCCAGGGAATGTACGAAATGTACTTGAATGAAATGTAACTTGCTTTGGATAAAAGTGTCTGCCAAATGCATAAATCCAAACAGTCATAGGTCATCCAGTCATAAGTCATCTAAAATAACATAATTAATTGGACGTAATTCAAATAAGATAAAGGTAATCCAAAGTGATTTTTATTTCCATTTCTTAATACCATGCACCTCTTGTAGAGAACCGAAAGGTTAACTTTTAGGTTAACACAGAAACGGCTTTGTTCTCTCTTATTCTTATCAAAGTCAAAGTTTATTTATTTTTATAGCACTAAGTATACAGCACTAAGTGTACAGCTCATGAATAACGTGCTTTACAATGCATCATAAATCAATGATCATATAACATAAAAGAGAGAAGAAGAAATAACAAGCATAAAATGCTGGTGATAAATTGCAATATTTAGTGAACATTAACCCCCGGTTTCACAGAAAAGGCTACAACCCAGCATTTACAATGCATCATAAAACAATGATCATATAACATAAAAGAGAGAAGAAGAAATAACAAGCATAAAATGCTGGTGATAAATTGCAATATTTAGTGAACATTAACCCCCGGTTTCACAGAAAAGGCTACAACCCAGCTAACAGACTTTTATTATAATAATGTTCTCCAAATATTCAGTGTTGGTTCTGAATTTTTTGAGGAACATTATACCTTTTAAAACACGTTCCTCTAACGTCAAGAAAACTGCACTGTTAGCCCTTACTGTAGAAAAAGCCCAAATTCTTACAATATCATACCATTTTCCATTAAAACAGTAATATACAGGAATATACCTACAGGAATATACTGTGAATTAACAGCGCTCAAAGTCGACACTCAGAGGCTGTTTTCCCAATCTCACCCTATACCCTCATTCACTATTCCCTACACTAGTTCACTAATATAGTCCACTTTACAGAGAGAATGAAAAGAAGTGAGTGAATTGAGACACTGATGAACACCTGATAAGCAGAATCACTGAAGGACAGAGAAACAAGAACAGAAAAAAAGAGAAACACAAGAACTACAACTGACTTCCAGCCACACTGAGTGTGAAACCAGTTTAACATTATTTATTTCATGCATGTACAAAAGTTATTGTTGAGAATGAACAGGGATTTAATTAATAATAAAGTTTGTTGTCAGCATGATGGAGATCAGTATTTGCTTTAGTTGGTCTCTTGTACCTTGACTTAAATTGTTTTTGCCATTCATCTCTCTCTCTCTCTGGCTGCTGTGACAGTGAGTTTATAAAGCACATTTGTTACAGCAATAAAAAGTCAAGAGGAAGTTTATCATATGTTTTTGGGATGATGTCATAATCATCCATGAGATAGTCTCTGCTCTTTTTTGTATGTAAGCGATGAATTTATGGGTATACTACCATGTATCTGGTAGTCTACAACAGTGGTTCTCAAATCCAGTCCTCGCGACCCACTGCTCTGAACATTTTGTATGTCTCCCTTATTTTTCACACCTGAATCAGATCATCAGCTCGTTGGAGAGACTCCACGCAGCAAAATCCCCAGAGTTAAATTAACTCTGCTCAGAGAACATTTGGTCCCTCTCTACAGAGAGTTAAAATAACTCTGAATCAGAGTTAAAGTTAATGAGATACTTAAGTGATTAATTAAGTGATGATTGGGCATTAATGATGAACACCTGCTGTCAACAAGCAGAATCACTGAAGGAAAGAGAAACTCAAGAACTACAACTGACTTCCAGCCACAGCAAGATCTCAGCAGAGGAGGATTAAATAACTCCACAAACAGCATTACCAACCTCACTTATTGCTAACCAGACTGACTTTATTTCTGTCATACGTCTACAGAAGATCTTAGTGAGAATGAACAGAGGTTTAGATGTTGAGGATTTATTGATTTTTTTTTGGTTACCATTCTGGAGACCAGTGTTTCCTTTAGTTGGGCAGTTTTACTCTTAATTTTTATGTGTGAGTTTGTGGTTTTTGTAACTGGTTTTACCAAAACATGTAAATAGTTACAAAGAATGGTGACATGGTGACATCAATTTGCAGGTGTTGATCTGATACAACCGTGACAACTAACCCATTAAAAAAATAGTTGGTTTTTTTACTATTGTATTTTTCTAATATGTGAAGCTTGTAACCTAGGGTCCTCACTGTGCATAGCCTAATGTTATTTGGTCATGAAAAATGAATATTAATAAAAGAAATCAAGCCACAATATCTAACTTTTTTATAGATTTTTATTAAAAAATATTAATTTCTCTGCTCTGGAAGGACTTAGCCTACTTCTTTTTTTACAGATAATTTCTCCAGCCTTTGAAAATATCCTCTCACAAGGTACACTTGTTGTTGGCCTACAAAGATATTTTTTTTGCAAGGACATCAATATGTGTCATATGTATCTATATATCTATCTATTAATCTATCTGTCTATATATACATTTCTATCTATGCATCTATTGATGTGTCACTATATGTACATATAAACATCCGCTATCTCAAAATCAAACTCCTCTTACAAAAACCCACAAGGTCAATATGCGTTGATTTCACTTTTATACAGATGTGCGATTGTGTGGTCTGTTCCCGACCGTGTCAGTCAAACGCTGATTCGGCGGATAACACCTGATGAAACACTTCAAGGCTTCGTTTGGCCATAGTCACGTGACATGAGTGTTTTGAATCACGCTTCGGATCAGTGTTTCGAAACATCTGCGCTTCGGGATCTCGCAAAGCTTCGGAATGACTGTTTTGCGTTAGCCATCCCTCCTTCTTAGTGAATGGCCAGATTATATGATGATTTTGATATCATAATGAATATAACCACAATCATTCACAAACTCTGTGTGTGCATATGTGTGACTTGCAAAAACACAGCTCAAGCAGCAAGAGAAAAATTAATGTTTTAGCATCAGCAACCCAACTAAAGCATGGTAACTTCAAATCAAACATTTTCAATTAAACATCTCAATAACTACTTCTGTAGATGTATGACAGAAATAAAGTATACTGGTTATACTGGTTAATAATACGTGTAAAAATGTGTAATGGCTGGAAGTCAGTTGTAGTTCTTGTGTTTCTCTATTTTCTGTTCTTGTGTTCCTCTTTTCTTCAGTGATTCTGCTTGTTAACAGCAGGTGTTCATCACTAATGCTCAACAATCACTTACATATTCACTTCATTATCTCACTGCAACACTGTCAATGTTACGTTTTACTCTTTGTAGTGTGGATTCTCCTGTGGGGTTAAAAGGGTTAACAGTGTAATATGAAAAAGTATTTAAACAGAAATAAACTGTAAGTTATAAAACAGGTTTATACTGGCAACACTGTTGCCAGTAGTTTACTGTAAGATGTATTTTTTTGGGTCACCATTGTGCTGAAGAGTAGAGCCTGTGCTTCAGTCCTGGAGAAGATCTACAAACATTGATGATACGCTGCATGTTGCTTTATTTAACAGGCGATGACTGTGTAATTGCTGGTCCAGTGGAAATCTTTTTATGTACTTAGGTTTTTTAGTGGTTTCAAGTGAAAGTTCACAATAATACTTTGCTCGTGTTTTTAATGCATTATACATTTTAGTTAATACACTTAAATGACAGTTGGTCAATTTAAGGCAGTCGGTTTCTGCAAGTGAAATTAGTTTTAACTCGAGTTTTAATTTTGTGCACTTTTACAGTAACAAGCTGTATATTACAGTAAAGAACTGTACAATTAACAGTAAATTACTGGCAACACATTTTACTGTAAAAAAACCTGGTAAGGTATAACAGTGTGGAAATTTTTCACGAACCAACACTGAATATTTGGAGAACATTCTTCTGTTAAAAAATCTGTTAGCTGGGAAAGTCTATAGTCCCAGACTAAAATGCATGTTTGAGCTGTTGTAACTGAAAGCAAAAATGAAAATATGTCATATGTGGTTTAATTTTTTGACATTGCTTTGTTTTATCTAAGGCATGTTTATTAAAGCTGCTTTAGGCCCGATCACACCTAACACGTTTTTTTGCAGTGAGACTGATCTTTTCAATAATTCTCCTGGCAGTGAGCATTGCACGCACGGTTTATGCGCCCCCTGCGCCTCGCTTTTTTGCAGTTAAATAAAAAAAGCAACTCTGAGCAGAAAAAGCGCCCGATGTCATTGTGTTTTTTTCCACTGTCCAATCGAATAAATGGAGAGGTGGGCTTTCCGCTTTAGTGATGAAAGCTACAGTTGCTTTGAAAAATGTCGGGTAATAGAAAACATGAATCAGGGTACCAGAGACGCCATGAACAGAAGGAGAGGGAGGCCAGGAGAGCTGTTGCATGCAGTCGATCAAGACGTTCTTAAGACTTTTTGTATTGTTATTTCGCTGGGAATAAGAAATCTACCGTCTACAGCCTGCCGGTACTGTCACTCTTCATTATCGCTGCGCACCGCAATCGACCGAATGATCACGTAGTCAAAATTCCTGTCTTTTTACACAATTGTTAATCGTTAAGAAACGTGCACGAGTCACGCCGCATTGCATTATACACCTGCTCTGCCGGCTGGTGAGGTATTTATCACATCAAGAAAACACGAATACAACACACTGCACTTGGATGAATACATTTATTAGCTTTATTTAACAATATTACCAGTTCCATATTATCCTTATTATAAAAATAAGACAATAAATTATTTTATTTTTTAAATTTGACTGCATTCTTGTCAATTTCTAAATGTTTACTTTTTGATTTATGAATTATAATATACATTATTTTGCTGTTACTATTTTAAAATTGTTTTTATTATTATTAACTTTTTGTTAGTTTTTATTAGTTGTAATTTTTTTATTATAAACATTTATCTTTTAAAATAAAGGTTTTACAACAACATCAATATTTTTTCAGGCGGCCCCGAATCTTCTAGCTATGGGCCTGATGATCGCTGCAACTGCTCGTACCGCTTGTACTATTCTACAAACTACTTCTCCAACTATTGCTCCAATAAATCCTGCTACTACTAGTACTACTACTACTCCAAGTACATTTTGAAATCCTTCATTTCCTTTTGCTGCTGATAATACTATTGCAATTGCTACTACTATTGCTATTGCTGCCCTGCAGTTTTCATTGCTTTCCTCCAGCTTTGCCTGAGCTTGACTGTACATTACATTAGTGTAGTGCTTCCCTTCATTTTTCAGCACCATTCTATCAATCTTCAACAGCAGCTCATTGACTTGAACCTGATTCTTCCTGTCATCATTGTTGAATGCATGATATCTGCCACCACAGCTGATAACTAAACGTCGCAGATCTGCACTGTCTTCTATGTGATCCTGCAGTGGTCTATTACTCAGCGAGTCAGCGTGAGTCAACAGAACGATGGTGTGACGAGCAGCTGCTTCTCCAAAGTTCTTCTGGATCCAGCTCACTGTGTTCATCTTCTCCTCGGTGTATCTTTCGTCCAGTCTGATGACCAGCAGGAACACATGAGGACCAGGAGCAGACATTTCCATACACTTCTTTATTTCTGCCTTCACTTCATTTTCCTTTCCTTCTGAATCTTGCAGGCCTGGAGTGTCGATTATCGAGATGGTCCTTCTACCTTTTGTTGACTGTTTTTTCTGAGATTGTTTTGTAACTGACTCCGGATTAAAATCCACTTCAAACTCATCTCTGCCCAGGATTGTGTTTCCTGTTGCACTCTTTCCAGCTCCAGTCATTCCCAACAAAACAATCCTCAGATCTCCTGAAGATGGAGGGAAATTGTTTTCAAAATAATAACATACACACTTGTCTTTAATAAAACATTTAGTTTAGGTTTAAAATTCAAACAGTGGAAATAAGAGGCAAACTAAAGCTTATTATAATTATGACAGAGGGCAAGATTATATATATTTTTTGGGGGGGTAATTTTTAGCAACCTTTGTTTATTAATGCAATAATAAAATAATGTAAATGAACAAATACTCTTTTTTAGGTGATCACATTTTGTTAGAAAGTCCGGAATAAAATGAATTTTCTTCTTTATGAATTGCATCAGATTACTTACACTGTTAGCCCGGACAAGTTGAATCTACTTAAAAAATGTTTTTTCTGACCTTTAATTGGTGGCATTTCTGTAGAAATCCTCTTTTTCAGTTTCAGATGCTCAACGCTCACTTGCATTAGCAGTGCTCACTGCTCTCTGTTTCTCTTTCTTGATCTGAATGAATGACAAAAGAAAGGACTGACTGGGAGTGCTCCGGTTTACTCCCCTTATTTAAATAATCATATCATCACATGACTACAGCTGCAAATGTGTTTCGATTTAGCATTTCAGAGATATTATCATATTTAATATGATGTACTAAAAGAATAATAATAAATCTTTTTGTTAAGTTTTAATTTACTCAGATGCCTCTTAGACCATTTACTTCTAACTTGTTTAATATCAATTGACACAGATTCATTAGCTGTGTTCAGATGGGGGAGATGTTTTTCTGAAACACAGACCTATGACCAATTTTGTTTCTGTTTCTGAAAATTCAAAGTTGTATTCAGCAAATATAATGATATGAGAATATGTAACATAAAAATATGTAGTTTGCGATATACTGGTGTCTCTGGTCTATGGGAAAGTAAGCCGTGTTTGGCATGTAGTAGAGAGGTGAATGTTTACCTTATTAAACCATATAAAATGGTTCTGATATACAGGTCCCACGTTGAGTTTAATTTTCATTCATACTGTGTGTGTTCAGTCAGAACCGCTCCGAGACTCACCTGAGAATATGATGACGCTCTGCGCCACTAGAGGGAGTCTTTTAGATGAGCGGAGTTAAAAACAAAAGTGAAAGAAGAGAAAAATATTTTAAGCAACGCATAAAATACATTTTAAACAGACTTATAAATATAAAAATAAGTTGAAAATGAGTGAAAAGTGATTTTTTTACAAAAAATAAACATTTTAATCAGACTTTGTTTCATATTAAAAATGACAAAGTACAGAATTTGTGATTATTGGATGGTACACAGTTTTAAATGAAGTGAAATAAATGCAATATTTGTCAAAACCACAGATGTTTCAGACACGTTGCAATTTAATAGTTTATGTGTAACTGTTCTGTTGTCTGCGTTGTGTATTTAGAACAGGACAGCATTTGCAGTTTCGCTGATCTTTTATTTCCTGATGCACAGACAATATAATCAGCCTCTTATTGAGAGTTGCCCTCGGTTACCCTATAAAACAAATGTGATATACTCTTATCACATGTGCTCTCATTTCACTTTTAGGCCCAGATGCAAAAATATAACTTAAACAAGATGAAATGACAAAAATAACCACACAGATAGGTAAAATAATATTATATACATAAATTAGAGCGAAAATATAGACATAAAAGCAATAATAAAAATTAGGATTAATTTAGATTATTAGGAGCACAAAATAGCCTCACCTCTCCACAGCATAATCAATGCAAAGAGGAAGAGGAGGAGACAGAACAGGAAATCATATTGACTCATGACGTCACATTAATTAAAGGGGAAAGGCACTCATTCACTTAGGCAGTCATCGTGTATGTAAATGAACAATTTTGTGTGAATTATGCTTAATGCATATATTTAACAGTACACTTTCTGTACCTGTTACATATGCACTGCTAATACAGCGTCTGTTTGTGCAAGAATAAAGTTTAACGTAAGCCTTAAATACCATTGTAGTGTGGTCCACGTTTTTTGATAAACGTACATGACACAATATAACATCACAACTACTTGAAAATAGCTTTAACTGTTATAAAAAAACTATTTGTGAGCGTTAGTGGAACTGAAGGTTTCAGAATAAACACAATCGTTGTCGTGCGGTGGATTCAGCCAATCGTGGAACAGGTGTGTCGTCATCAGAGGATTGTGCAGAAGGGGAGGCGGTCCAATGGCGCCCTGAGTCATGTGTGTCTGTGAGCTCGACAATAGGTTTGTTTGAGATGAGCAAAATCTGCGCAGAACCGATCACCGGTGGTTAGCGTGAGATGCATGCCGGTTAGAAATGTGTCCGAGTGCGGTCCGGCTTGCTCTGATGTCATGCTGACGTATATATAAAAAACTGTCGCGAGCGCAAGGCGCACGTGTCGGATTCTGCAGTCGAGCGCAATGAGGGTTATGCGGAGCGCCCAGCGTTCGAACCGAAAAACAGGTCTAAGCATTTCCGCTTTTCACTTCCGCAGCGGTATTTGATCTCTGAGGTAACTGTTAATTTTCTGTTAATTTTCGCTAATTATAATAAAATTCTTATTTCTGATCAAACTTTAGAGTAAAAAAAAAAAAGAAAAAGAAAAAAAAAGAGGCTTAAAACTTAAATCCTTTGTCTAATAGAGTACTCGGGGCTCTGGATGTCCGTTTGGCAATACGGTGTACATCGGAAATTGATAGTATGGGTATAGCTCCTGTAAACACAGGCTATAAAAGGTCGCTATTACTACGCTGTGTTTACCTCAGTAGCTGACAGCCGGAATTAAATACCCGTTTTGTAGAACCCGGAAGAATGTTGCGCATGTATTGCTCTCCACCGACTGCGCTGATCAAAAGCATGATGGGAAACGACTTGATGACGACACAGCTTAATGCTCATTGGTTTAAACAACCATGATGTATTGTTCTCTTTTAAAATGTTTGATTTTAAAACTCTGATATCATGTTTTATATGTGTGAATATTCCCAAACTCTCTGACAGTGCGATCTCTATATGGATTATGTGATTATGTAATTTTTATTAAATATATATATAAAACACATCTGTATTAAAGAAAAAAATGATTTATAAACACGTATTTGGAATAGGATTAAATAACCAGTGCTTTGGGTGTCTATATTTATTTTCATATAAAAGCAACAAAACTTAAATTACATCCAGTTTATTAGCAACACCGTGCACGAGCGTGAATCCCGCGATATCCATCTTTGATCTCACAGGTGTCAGATCCACTGCGAGAAGAGAGAACTGTTCGGCTTGCCCCAACATTATCAAGCTGCAGACTCGGAGCCTGCATCTACAGTTCCGCACCCAGAGTCCCGCATTCTCAGACCCCTCGTTTTTCGAGACAGCGCCTCCTGCTGTTCGGAAGATCGTATAACACCCTTATCCAAATGCCATTGAAAACATTGGAATGCAAGATTACGGTCTCTTTTTATTTAAAGTTATCCAAATAAATATTTGCGTTCCCTGCTTAATGCATGTGCCAAAAAAAAAAAAAAAATCATTGTGTTCTCAAACTAACTAATTACCCAGTATTTATTTTTTGAGCGTGGGTGTAATTGAAAGGAAATTACTGATGTAACGGATACAAATACAGACTGAACTATCATCTGAAAAATATGATGTGATATTATATTGCTACAATGTTTTAGTTTGTTTTTGTACAATGTTTCAAATTCCATTTTTTCTTTCAGTTCAACATATAATGGTCTAATTAACATGCTAATATTACAAAACCTGTTTTTTGATATTTTGAATGTGAAGCAAAACTCAAATAATAGACAAAACACCAATAATAAACAATTCTGTACTTTATTTAACGATCACCTTATTCACTGTCATCTTGCTGTAAACAGGACAAAGCAAAGAAAAAAGGAAGAAAGAATTGTGTTAGTGACTTTATTTTTGTCTTCAATTGCATTCAAAAAACCTCCTCATTTATAAGTCGCTTTGGATAAAAGCGTCTGCTAAATGAATAAATGTAAAATGTAATGTAAATGCATAAGGTAAAATAATTACTTTCTGGTAGGCAAATGTTGCTTCTTTTCTCATTATTTTTGCAATCACCCGGTCAAATTCCTCAACTTCACTAAAATAAAAGATGAATGCCATTGTCAAAAATATTGTGTAATAATAAAAAAAATTACTACTAATTTAAGTAGTCTACATGAATTATATAAAGTAAAATAACTACTCCGGCATTAATTAATTCAATAGTTTTAGGAGAAAAGTTCCGATAATTAAAAAAAGGTAAATCTGATTAAATAATGAATGATGACATTCTTTGATATTAACACATATAATGTATTTAATTGGTCAACTTTAATGTCAACTAATTTTAATCTAATTTTTTACAATGGCTTTTCTACAATAAGTCCATGGTTACAGGCTAACGTTAGGGAAAAATGCGAAAAAACATACATTAACGGCTCAAATTTTGTTACAAACTATCATTACAAATAATAAATAGACTTCATATATTGGTGTATCGATTAGCTATAAAGTAGTTTGATTAAAAAAAGAAATCATTGAATAAAATTGACGATACTCACGTTTCGGTTCTTCACGTGTTTATGTGTTTATCCGATCCAATTTGATAGGAGGCGCTGTCTCGAAAAACGAGGGGTCTGAGAATGCGGGACTCTGGGTGCGGGACTGTAGATGCAGCAGGCTCCGAGTCTGCAGCTTCATACTACTCGGCAAATAGACTCCTCTTGAAAGATAAATAATGGAAAACAATGACCTCCATGTTAGGTGTAGGCAATCCTAACCATAGAGCAAACATAAGTCGTTGTTGCTGAAAAAGTCTTTAGTCTGTGCAGTCGGTAAATGTTGAGGTGAATATTGATGACTGGCGAAGCCCTGAGCGTGGAATAACATCGCGGATGGTTTTACATTGAAGTTGGTTGAAAGCCATGTGCGTGTCCCCTATACGCAAAAGGGTGCTATATGCGTGGGCAGAAAACGCCGAGGGACGTGACAAAACGGCCTTATGTGACGCCCTGAGATGAGAACGGGTTGGATGAGCATATGGTTTGACATGTGGGTTGTTATAGCGAAAAACATACAAATTGTATGTTGATTGTAGTGGCTAAACTAAGTGATTTCCCGGCAGTTAAAACTGAACCACTGGCTGTTAATAATGCCACCTTCAAAAGGACAAGTCTGGGGTCCTTTAGTTTCATTTAATAACCTTGAAAATTAACAAACAATTAACAAATTAGAATTGAGTAATAATTGATCAAATTAATTCTTTAAAAGTTAACCATTTAAAATGAGTAAAATGATAAAAAAACGTTTAAACAAAAATATCTGAATAACAGACAGACGCTATATTACTCTATTCTAATTTGTTACATTTAATTAATAATATTGCTTGTAATCTGTAGCCACAATTGTTGATTAGATATAGCGTATTCTTTTTTACAGACACTCTTCTCTCATTAACAAAATAATCAAAAAATACCAGATAAGAAGCATCTGATCATAGCAATGTATATTTTTGCTATTCAGCATTTCAGCAAAGACACGTCACGTTTATTTATACAGCACTTTATACTACACTGTTAGCCCTTACTGTATAAAATACCCAAATTCTTACAATATCATACCATTTTCCATTAAAACAGTAATATACAGGAATATACCTACAGGAATATACTGTGAATTAACAGCGCTCAAAGTCGACACTCAGAGGCTGTTTTCCCAATCTCACCCTATACCCTCATTCACTATTCCCTACACTAGTTCACTAATATAGTCCACTTGACAGAGTGAATGAAAAGAAGTGAGTGAATTGAGACACTGATGAACTCCTGATAAGCAGAATCACGGAAGGACAGAGAAACAAGAACAGAAAAAAAGAGAAACACAAGAACTACAACTGACTTCCAGCCACACTGAGTGTGAAACCAGTTTAACATTATTTATTTCAAGTTATTGTTGAGAATGAACAGGGATTTAGTTAATAATAAAGTTTGTTGTCACCATGATGGAGATCAGTATTTGCTTTAGTTGGTGTCTTGTACCTTGACTTATACTCTTCTTCCATTCATCTCTCTCTGGCTGCTGTGACAGTGAGTTTATAAAGCACATTTGTTACGGCAAAAAAAAGTCAAGTTGATCAGGAGTTTTTGGTTTTGTGATGGTGTCATAATCATTCATGATTTTTTGCTCACTTTTGTATGTAAGCTATGAATTTATGGGTTTAATAGCATATATTTGATAATCTACAACATGAAATCCAGCAATATTTCTGTAATCAGGTCAACTGAAAAATTTTGAAATCATATAGTGCATTAAAATTGTAATAACTGCTGCTTGACTCTGACACACACAGACATCAATAATCAGCGTATTAATCTCAACAATGGTGACGATCAAAAGTTTCATGTCGGAATGCATGCTGGGTACCAGGATAGTATAAAACTCCCAGCATGCTCTGCTGCGTGAATAATAATTAAAAATATGTATTCCCACCATTGTTGAGATGCATGTTCTAATTTGTGATATTTCTGTGTTTCTGTAATGAAGTGTAGCTCGGTTATTTTTGGTTATGCTTGTGTTAGAAATAAATTAGTCATTGTTTCTGTTGTTTCACAGTGGTGGTAACATAACACGCTTGATTGCAATTAAACTCTGAATGAGTGAGAATAATTTCTTAGTGAATGTACAGGCTATATAATGATTTTTTTCATGATAGTGAATATAATCGCAATCATTCACAAACTGTGTGTGCACAAGTGTGAATTGCAAAAACACAGCTCAAGCAGCAAGAAATAAATAATGTGTTTGCATCAGCAACCCAACTAAAGCAAACACTGATCTCTATAATGGTAACTTCAAATCAAACATCTCAATAAGTACTTCTGTAGATGTATGACAGAAATAAAGTCATACTGGTTAATAATACGTGTAATAATGTGTAATGGCTGGAAGTCAGTTGTAGTTCTTGTGTTTCTCTATTTTCTGTTCTTGTGTTCCTCTTTCCTTCAGTGATTCTGCTTGTTGACAGCAGGTGTTCATCACTAATACTCAACAATCACTTACATATTCACTTCATTATCTCACTGCAACACTGTCAATGTTACTTTTTACTCTTTGTAGTGTGTATTTTCCTGTGGGGTTGAAAGGGTTAACAGTGTAAGATAAAAAGACACACCCACAAAAACTGTAAGTTATAAAACAGGTTTATACTGGCAACACTGTTGCCAGTAGTTTACTGTAAAATGTAGTTTTTTGGGTCACCATTGTGCTGAAGAGTAGAGCCTGTGCTTCAGTCCTGGAGAAGATCTACAAACATTGATGATACGCTGCATGTTGCTTTATTTATCAGGCGGTGACTGTGTAATTGCTGGTCCAGTGGAAATATTTGTATGTACTTAAGTTTTTTAGTGGTTTCTATTGAAAGTTCTTAACTCGTTTCTCACATTATTAATGCATTACACATTTTAGTTAATACATTTAAATGACAGTTGGTCAATTTAAGGATGTCGGTTTCTGCAAGTGAAATTAGTTTTAACTCGAGTTTTAATTTAGTGCATTTTACAGTAACAAACTGTATATTACAGTAAAATACTGTAGATTACAGTAAAGAACTGTACAATTAACAGTGTTTTACTGGCAACAGTGTTGCCAGTATTTTACTGTTAAAAAACCCGGTAAGGTCTAACAGTGAATATATTGCTGTAAAGCAGCAGCATTTTGAAACATTTATGACAACAAAGCCTTGTTTACTGAAATCATGTGATTTTGATGCTCAGAATCACTGGTTGGAAATAAATGATTCGCAAAGAATCCTGATTGGACATCACAATCGTGATGACTTAATCCCAAAATAAACTTTGGGTTTGACGCAAACACCAGCATACATGTATATCTGAACACCTTTTTAAAAGTATATGCCATTGGATATAGTGTGAACAGTTGCTTGACGTGCAAGATACTTCTTGTACAGTGCCTGCACTATTTCTCTCCAGATGTTATGAGTAATACATGTATTTGTGGCCGTTTAAACCTGAAAGAATGTTTCAGGAACATCCCAGCTAACAGACTTTTGTTATAAGAACGTTCTCTAAATATTCAGTGTTGGTTCCGGGAATGTGAAAAATATCCAGTTTTCTTGACGTTAGAGGAACATGTTTTAAAAGGTACACAGCAAAAACTACAGTGTTAAATGAACTCTCCTGGGAGTGTTAAAATATGAGTGTTAAATTAACACTGAAGAGTGTAAAAGTTAATGAAATAATTAAGTGATTAATTGAGTTATGATTGAGCATTATTGAAGACACCTGATGATAACAAGCAGAATCACTGAAGAAGAAAATAAAAAAAAAATATTTTTGTACATCTGTCTGTTATAACACAGTTACAACAGCAAAACAAAATCTAAAGTCAAATATGTAAGGGTCGACTGGCCAACTAAAGCAAACACTGATCTCCATAATGACGATGTGGTGGCAATTTTATGATATTCATTGATCTTTAGTAAAATATGGATGATTCAGAGAATGTCACATGTGTGACTCTCACTTGTTAGTGAGAAGATTCTGTTTATGTACCTGGGAAGGCAGAAGGGAGAGGCACTCCAGAGAACAGACGAACAAGGACCTCTGACCTAGATATCAGAAGGTCATTTGGTGAAGGAGGGCTTAGTCTATGGAAATCTACTGGGAGGATGGCTCTGGCAAGAAGACCTTGGAAGAGCTAGGAGATAAAAGCTGGTTCAGTCTGTCTGGGGGGGGGTGTCACTCTTCTGCACAGGGTAACAACTGTGTATTAGACTGCTCCTATTCTTGCAAGAATAAATACTTCTATTTTATAATTTGACTCTGAGTGTCTCTTACGCAGTGATGTTTGTTTGATGAATTTTTGCCACAACAACGACTTAAAAATTTGATTTTCTCCTTCAGTGATTCTGCTTGTTAACATCAGGTGTTCATCACTAATGCTCAATCATCACTCAATTAATCACTGAATTATCTCATTAACTTTAACAGTCTTGAGTGTTCATTTAACACTCATATTTTAACACTTCACACTCTTGAGGCTGGAACCAAATAAACTCACAGGAATTCAGAGTTTTTGCTGTGTACCTTTTAAAACACATTCATCTAACGTCAAGAAAACTGGACATTTTTCACGTTTCCAGAACCAACACTGAATATTTGGAGAATGTTCTTATAACAAAAGTCTGTTAGCTGGGATCACTTAAAATAACATTATATTAACATTCAGGACACTGGACATTTTTATGTTCTTGGAATGTTAGAAATCAACATTACTATAATGTTGAATTTTAAATCAAAATTTAAGGTGAAAGAACGTTTGAGGAACATTATACCTTTTAAAACACGTTCCTCTAACGTCAAGAAAACTGGACATTTTTCACGCTGCCAGAACCAACACTGAATATTTGGAGAACGTTCTTATAACAAAAGTCTCTTAGCTGGGGTATTGGTTGTATTTTGATAGTTTAATACAAGTTATTAATATTAATCAAATAAATAGAAGTTATTAGTTATTATTCATTATATGAATTAAAAATATAAATTTTCAAAAACTGTGAGGATTTTCCCTCTTTTTCTTTAAAACATTACCACACACTACCTTAGGTTAATATGGCAATATCAGAATTAAATTTAGAATTTTATACAACATGGAGTACAAGCAGACCTATAGTTGCAAATAAAGCTCATCAGATACAAAGGCAACTTGCAGACACAAACAGGAAGCAGCTAGACAGGAAGCAGCACTGTCGGCTGTCCTGTGGGTACCATGTGCAATATTCAACTGTTCATCTGACAAATATTACACATCTGTGACTTGACTGCTCTCTTTTCAACTCCTTCAATTACGGTAATATATTTTATATGTCATATATTATTTATTGAAACACAAGGTTTTTATTGAGAGAGTAAAAGAATGAAATCTTTTTTTTTTCAATTAAATTATTATTTTGAGATAAGCTTCCTTTTTGTGGCACACAACAAACGATGCCGTCTATTTGCGTGAGGTGCCGACCATCTGCAGATGCAACATTTCTTGATTCGATTTAAGTTTTGGATGCAGACGACTACCCAACTAGTATATGCAAACCCTACAGCACAAATATTTTGAGGTAATTCAAATATCTCAGTCTATTTTGGAGAATCATCTACACTGCAGAAAATGGTAACCTGCAATTGTTATTGAGCTATGTCTAACTGACTTAACCCTTATAATTGGTGGCATAAATTCATTTATTTAGGTTGAATTAGCGACATAATATTTTAACTTGAATAAAATCAGTAATTTAGTTTAAGTTTACCACTTGTTCAGAAACAAACCATGGACTCATGTTTCGCATTCATAGCTTTGGGCAGATGCATTTTATGCTAATTTTATTTGTGTGAGCGCAGTGGATTGGCTGCACGTGCTCAGTGCTCTCCTGTAGGGCCGTGCACGTGCAAATCACTGTCTGACTGCACAATTTAAAGACTGGTAAAGATCTGAGAATGTTTCCAATCCTGCTCACCACAGTTGCAACAAATCACTGACAAATCCATCAGCAATGGACTCCACCGACAGCAAAGATTCTTGTGAGGGGTGCAAGCAGAAGAGTTGTGAATGTCAGAAAGCAGACTGTACGTGCTGCAGTGCTGAGGGCTGGAGAGACTGCTGCTGTGGCTGTCTCGACTCATCTCCTGATTGTTGTGGGAACCTTTGTTCTCTTGCTTTTGACTGCTGTACTCTTCTGTGAGTGTTTGCAGGACAGTGCTTAGGTGAGAAATGTTTGCTTACGTGTGGTCTAGTCACAATCTACTGACACATGTTATACTAACACTTACTACTGTCCATCTAAATCAGTGTTTCTCAACCCTGTCCTGGAGGACCACCAACAGTACACGTTTTCTTTAGCCCTATTCGCACGGGATTAGTATTATCTAGGGACCTCTAGTCATTTGTAATAATTGCGGAGGTTGTCTGTGATCTTAATCCCGTGCGAATCGGCCATGTCTGTAAATTGTAAAGTAATAATTCCCCCGCAAATGACCTAGCCTACCATATTACGCCGAACACCGACGTTCTGTGATAATATTAGTCCCGTGCGAATCGGCATCTCTGATTTTGTCCAGGATTTGGCGGGGCTGTATATATCTTTTTTTCAAGGTATTTATTTCCTTTGCGCCTTTTTATTAATCTTTCGCGAAGAATGGAAGCTGCGTTGGAGTGTTTTGACAGTGTTTTGGGCACTGGGTCATATCGCACACCGACACCATATACAATTTGCAGAACAAAGAGAGCTGAAAACCACCAGAAGAGCGAAGACTAAAAGAATGATTAGATGGATGACATATAACAGCATGCGTGAAGTAATATCATTCTGTTTATGATATATCATGCGTACATCTAGACCTATAACGACAAGACATTTCCAAACAATAGCATATCAAAAATAATGCACAATCAAGCAAGGGGGTTTCACATCATAATTGAGTTTAATGTTACAAATAAATCAAACGTAAACCTTGAGCTATTAGATTTTTATCCATCTAACCAGACTCTCAACCATACGCAAAAAGCCATCTAGTCGCCCACTGCAAACGGATATATAAATATAAATATAATATGGGTATAAACTACAATTTTTATATCCGGGTTCCGGGAGAAAAGTCAGTAAATTCGAGTAGAATCACAGGCTTCGCTTATCCCGTGCGAATGCGCCACACGAAATTCAGATGTCGGGGGTCATTTCTAAATCACACGAGGTCCCTAGATAATACTAATCCCGTGCGAATAGGGCTTTTGTCTCCCTAATCAAACACACCTGATTCAACTCATTAACCCATGTGATAATGATCTGATGAGTTAATTTAGGTGTGTTTGATTAGGGAGACAAAGAAAACGTGTAGTGTTGGGGGTCCTCCAGGACAGGGTTGAGAAACACTGGTCTAAATGGATACGAGTAAAAAAACGAATAGGTGAAAAATAATATGAAAAAAGTGCTTAATGTATTTTAATCTTTCAGTAAATATATAAACATCCTTTGAACTTACTTACATTCATATAAGAAGATTTGACTTGTTTCCAGAAAAACATATCTTGAATTTTGTTTTTTCACCCCATTGGCATAAACATTTTATTACATTTCTGAAAAAAAAAGAAAAAAAAATGCTTATTAGGTAAATTAATCATTTTAATTCAGATTTTTAAAAACTTAATTAAAGTATTAAAGTGAGTATAAGGATGTTTAGATTTTTTTATTCGTTTTGGAAAAAAACAAGACAACATTTTTTTAATGTCAATAATATATATTTTGTCTAGAGTGAATTGTTCTGTGGAGACGCCGTGTCGGACCCAGGATGTGTTTCAGCTCCAGTGAAGAACATGATCAACACAAGCACAACAGCACTGCAAACCACAATCATCATCATCATCATCATCAGCATCATCAGCATCATCATCAGCATCATCATCATCATCATCATCAGCATCATCATCATCATCATCATAATCTTTAGCCTCATTATGGTGTTAAATCTGAACGTACAAATACAGTTTCAGCCAAAAGATCCAAAGACACTTCATAACAAATCTATTAAAATATGAAAATCTCTAACAATAATGTCTGATTATAACTCTAGAGAGTGTGTGCGTGAGAGAAAGAACAAATAGAAATGCTTTGAGATAAAATGATAACCATATGTTGGTATTTCCAAAAGACAATAGTTTGAATTGACATGGCTCTCCTTTGGGTGGATGTTTCATTTAACAAATATGTTTCTTGTTTAGTTATATTATGTTTTAGTTTAGTTTATGTAAGAATGTTCATATTCCAACATGAATGTCTGCTAAACTGATGAGCAGTTTTCTGTAGTTGATAATTCATATAAAGTTCAGCTATCCAGGACAACAATGATATTAAGAGACACTTACAGTTTATTATATAGGTGGTGATGGTCAAATGCTGGACAGATGCTGATCAACTTCTGTAAACATTTATTTGGTGTTGGTTTATATAAATTTGCATAGAAGTCTTAGTGCCTTTAATTAAACAATTCTAGTAAATAAATCATGGTTGTTTAATTGTTAAAAGTTTGCAGAAATAACAGTATGCATGTGAGCAGCGATAAAGAGAAAATCACAGAATTACTCTCCTTTTTTTTACAGAGAAAATGCAGTAAAATTATAGCCTGACCACGTCAGACTTCCTACTTCCACTAATTTCATTTCGCTCCTGTAGTCAGTCTGAGATAGCAGCCTATCTTTCAGTTTTCCAGCGGCCCTTGGACGGCCGGGCCAATCAACGAACAGAGGGCGGGCTGAGAGCCGTGACGTAGATGCTTCTCGTCGTGACCGCATTAGCACCTCGGGTGTGCATTATTTTTCTAATAATTCTACGGCCTGTCGTCAATTATTCCTTACATAATCTGCAAAAGTCATTTACAGCCATGTTCACTCCGGTATTTCGCTCGCATCATCATCTGTTTACAGTGGAAGTTCGATCATAGATTTGAGTTCGATGCATGATGTCTGTGGTTCGATGCGGCTGTACAGGCGCATAACATACGTCATAACTAAACTTATCTGATTGGCTTACGGGTAACCAATGATTTTAAACTTCAGACAAGCGCCCCCTAGCGAGAGAGAAAACACTTCTCTATTATTCCCGTCCAGACTCTGTCTACGAAGCAAAGTGAAGTAGCAGAGTCTGGTATTACCAGGCTAGTAAAATGAAACAATGATTTCACAATTTTTTTTATAAAACTAGCAAATTATCTTAATAATACAGACATTCAGACCACTGCAAAACCAGACTCTCTTCCTTAAAGGGATAGTTCACTTTAAAATGAAAATTCTGTCATCATTTACTCACCCTCAAGTTGTTTCAAACCTGTATGAATTTCGTTCTTCTGCTGAACACAAAGGAAGATATTTAGAAGAATGTCAGTAACCAGACAGTTAACTGGTCCCATTGACTTCCATAGTAGAAAAAAAATGCTATGGAAGTCAATGGGACCAGTCTACTGTTCTTCAAAATATCTTCCTTTGTGTTCAGCAGAAGAAAGAAACTCATACGGGTTTGAAACGACTTAAGGGTGAGTATATGATGACAGAATTTTCATTTTAAAGGGTAACTAAACCTTAAAACAACGGTTTTTAGTTAATGATCTGTAAGAATGGTGCAAAAAATTTTTTTGGGGTATAGACTGTTTTAATTTTGTAAATATATGGTGTAAAAACGTGCTGCCCTCTTCAGGTTAAACGGAAGCTCTTGAAGAAAGGGTACTCTGTGACGTAGGGAACTCTGTGACGTAGGGTACTCTGTGACGTAGGGTACTCTGTGACGTAGGGAACTCTGTGACGTAGGGTACTCTGTGACGTAGGGAACTCTGTGACGTAGGGTACTCTGTGACGTAGGGAACTCTGTGATGATGGGTACTCTGTGACGTAGGGAACTCTGTGACGTAGGGTACTCTGTGACGTAGGGAACTCTGTGACGTAGGGAACTCTGTGACGTAGGGAACTCTGTGACGTAGGGTACTCTTTGACGTAGGGAACTCTGTGACGTTGGGTACACTGTGACGTAGGGAACTCTGTGACGTAGGGAACTCTGTGACGTAGGGAACTCTGTGACGTTGAGTACTCTGTGACGTTGAGTACTCTGTGACGTAGGGAACTCTGTGATGTAGGGAACTCTGTGACGTTGGCTACTCTGTGACGTAGGGAACTCTGTGATGTAGGGAACTCTGTGACGATGGGTACTCTGTGACGTAGGGAACTCTGTGACGTTGGGTACTCTGTGACGTAGGGAACTCTGTGACGTAGGGAACTCTGTGACCTAGGGAACTCTGTGACGTTGGGGTACTCTGTGACGTAGGGAACTCTGTGATGATGGGTACTCTGTGACGTAGGGAACTCTGTGCCGTTGGGTACTCTGTGACGTAGGGAACTCTGTGACGTTGGGTACTCTGTGACGTAGGGAACTCTGTGACGTAGGGAACTCTGTGACGTAGGGAACTCTGTGACGATGGGTACTCTGTGACGTAGGGAACTCTGTGACGTAGGGAACTCTGTGACGTAGGGAACTCTGTGACGATGGGTACTCTGTGACGTAGGGAACTCTGTGACGTTGGGTACTCTGTGACGTAGGGAACTCTGTGACGTAGGGAACTCTGTGACGTTGGGTACTCTGTGACGTAGGGAACTCTGTGACGTTGGGTACTCTGTGACGTAGGGAACTCTGTGACGTTGGGTACTCTGTGACGTAGGGAACTCTGTGACGTAGGGAACTCTGTGACGTTGGGTACTCTGTGACGTAGGGAACTCTGTGACGTTGGGTACTCTGTGACGTAGGGAACTCTGTGACGTAGGGTACTCTGTGACGTTGAGTACTCTGTGACGTTGAGTACTCTGTGACGATTCAAACAAAGAACGTCTTTCCCGCCTCCGTTTCTGAACAACGATTGACCCAGCCACGAAAAATAGGTGTGACCCAGTTGCCTTTAAAGTCAAGCCCCCCCCCCCCCCGTTATTCTTGGCACTCCGCCACAGAAAATAATCTACTCATTTTCACGAGAAAACTCTACTCAGGAGTTTCTTCGTTTTATTTTCTGAAAACTTTGTTTTCATCTTAGGCTTTTCTTTATTTCCGTCTGAGTTCAGTCACCTTTCGGTTAAGTATTACATTCGTGTGAGCTGCCGAAATTGCGCGCCACCTGCGTCAGAAAGGAACTTCGGGAAACTGCAGGACAATCTGAAATCAGTACACACACCTCTGAGAGCCAGATCCAAAAGCAAGTATTTTATCTCACAATTGAAACTGCTGTTTAAAGGTTGTCTAGAATATTCCTGCGAATATTTTAATACATACTTGGGGTCTCTTTGGAAAGTAACTGAATTGAAAATTTTCACTCTATCTCTCTCTCTCTCTCTTTCTCACTCGCTCCCTGATTCATTCTCTCATTCTTTCTCTCTCTCCCCTCATATTATTCGTTAATTTGATTTATTACGTTGGTACCTTATGCGTTTTGTTTTACTATATATGCATATTTACTCCGTGTGAAATTGTAGTTTTGTATTCTTTAGTCTGTTTTATTAAAATCCAATTTACATTTGAATTGAAGCTGATATTTGCTCACAAACTCAAAAGTAAATGAGACAAGATCTAACGTTACCTAAGCTTTATTGTGTATTATTTAAGTAATACAAACTGTACAAACATAGGAACTATTAATTGTCCTGATCAGAGAGTTAATCTTCCTAGGAAGTACGTTTATTGATGGGGGATAAGGAAATCTGAGTTTTAGTTTGCAGGAAAAACAAAAATGCCAGATAACTGAAACTAAATTGATAAAGGTTACGTGTACATGATTAAATATTCCCTTTATTGGGAAGGTTAATATCTTTAGATAACAAGCAAATCATATTCATAGACTCATGAATATCCAGTCCATTTGAACTAATATTCCCCGAGACTCATTTGAGACTGATTGTTGTTACAGTCGCACTGTGGCACACTCACACCTTGCAGTCATTCCAGTTGTTCCACTAACATTTCGGAAAGAAAGGTTACAAGTTACAAGTAATTTTTGGTAGTTTAATAATTATGGTAAAGCATAATTAAGGCAAATATCCGGCATAGTTCCTCTTTCACAAAAGTGTATGCTCACTATGTACTCTATGCATAACCCTTAACCCAAATTTCATATTTTTATTGCTCTGTAATTATTGGGTGCAGATGTCTAACCCCTGTCTCTTGATATATTTATATGAATTTTGTTGATGTATTTTAAAAACCATTTGTTTTTTTGACTAATTTATTTGTATTAACATCCCTCCTCCCAATATTGTAATTCATGTAATGCCTGTAGGTGCTGTATGATGATATCATCACAAAAAGTCAGTGGGGTTTTTACATGATGTTTCAGATTATTTTCTAAAATAAGTTCTGCGATGAACTAAAGTTAATCATTCTTATCTTGTTCAGCAGGATAATCTTCACTTGTATTTCAAGTGCATTTTTTAAAGGGCTTTTATTAGGCTTGTATTCAAAAGGCTAGAGGTAACTAACTCTTTTCTTTCTCTCTCCCCATTGACGGATAAAACACTTGAAATTAAAAAAAAGAACACCATGGCTCTTTCGTGATTAAATAAAACTATTTTTTTTAATTAAATTAAAACTTTAAATCCATTAAATCCAAAAATGGAACAAAGTTGTAATGCCTTAATCATGCTAGAGCCACTTTATAACACTTGAAACATGTTTAACAGCGTTATGAAATCCAGGAACTCATTTTTAACATCAAGTTCAATCTCTCAAGTTTAATATACAATCATTGTCCAACACAACTTCATATACAGAGTTTGGTTCAATTCATCTTTACTCTCTCAATCCACAAGCTCAATGTGACTCTGCCTCCTACTGGCAGAAAGAGCTCAATGTACAGTTTCAGGATGAGCTCAATGAGTCTTATCCAGATTTACTGATGAAAAGATACTATGATGATTCAGGAGCAGTTTGATCTTTAGTGTGTTTCTTCTGGTGAGTCTGAAAACTGCCTAAATAAGTGAATCTCTCGTCGCAGATGGAGCAGCGGTAAGGCTTCTCTCCTGTATGAACTCGCTCATTAGTCTTCAGGACGTCCGATCGAGCAAACGTCTTGTCACACTGAGAACACTTGAACGATCTTTCTATGAATGAATCCTTTGGTGATTTTTTAAGGTACCATGTTTACTGAAACTCTTCGCACAAACGCTACAGTGATACGGTCTTTCTCCAGTGTGAACTCTCAGATGAAGTCCAAAATGAGCCGGACTAAAGAAGCTCTTCCCGCAGTAGGAGCACAGGTACGGTTTCTCTCCGGTGAGTCCTCTCATGGCAAATCCAATAAGATTTGTGACGGAATCGTTTATCGCAGTGTGAACACTGATATGGTTTCTCCTCCGAGTGTATTTTCTGGTGTGACTTTAGAGAACTTGAGTTTGTAAAGGTTTTCCCACATTCGCTGCACTGGTACGGCCTCTCGTTGGTGTGAACGCGCACATGCTTCTTTAAATGGGATCCGTGGTTGTAACTCTTCTCGCAGTGAGGACACTTGTACGGCCTTTCGCCCGTGTGGATTCGCTTATGAGCATCAAGATTCCCTTTGGTGCTGAAATACTTGTCGCACTCGCTGCAGTGGAAAGTCTTTTCGCCAGTGTGGATTCTCTTATGACTTAAAAGATGTTGTTTGGAGCGGAAATACTTGTCGCACTCGCTGCAGTGGAAAGTCTTTTCGCTGTGTGTCTTCATATGAAGTGTCATATTAGATGGAGTGGTGAGAAAATCCTTCCCGCACTGTTCACAGCGAAACTCCTTCTTCAGCCTGTGCTCTTTTGAATGATGTCTCTTCTCTTCTAAGGTTGTAAAGCTGATGTTGCATCTCTTGCAGGAGAAGTCTTTCTGTTCTGTGTGTGTTCTCTCATGTCTCGCTAAATATCCCTGTGAGCTCAATGTTTTCCCACAGGTTACACAAGCGAAACTCTTGACCTTCAGCTGATCTTTAGATGTCGAAGTTGTTTCTTCATCAGTAGATGAACATCCATTCACATCTGAAAAAAGAAATGGAAATGTCTAACTTAAAATGAACAAATAGATTTAAGGAATCATGCCCTTACCATCATGAGAATCTATAATATCTGTCTATATTTTTCTATAACTCCTAGAGCTTAAAAAATTATCAAGATAAATTTGAAATGGTGATGCAGCTCATGATACAGTGTTTTCAACACATCGGTTCACAGTAACTAATGTCTCCACCTGCTGATTTATGAACACAACTAAATTTTTACCCAAATTCTTACTATGATTTGCCATAACAAAAGATAATAAATGTACAGCAAAATCCTCAGTGTAAAATCAACACTGCTCAGTGTTTATATGAGTCCACACTTAGGGTATGTTTACACAACAACGATATGCTTAAAATGGAGAAGTTTTTCCTTTGAGGTTTCCACGTACAGACGACACCATTGTCAAAACGATCCCCATTCACACGGATCCGCGAAAACGACTGAACACACTGTATTCTGCTGCCAGGCCACTAGATGGCGATGAAACACTATAGATTGAACACGTAATACGCATGTGCGTGATGTCATCGTCTGCAGAGATTCAAGTGTTTGCTGTTTACACAAGAGACCGCTTTCAAAAACGTGCACTTTGAAACTCGTTTTCAAAAGTTGCGTTTTCAGGCCCCAAAACACTGTTGTCGTGTAAATGAATGGCCAAAAGGCAAAAGTTTTTCGTTTTTATTTGAAAACGGTGTCGTGTTAACAGCCCCTCAGTGTGTTATAAGTAACTCTGAAGTTAATTAGATATTTAAGTGAGTAATTGAGTGATGATTGATGTTTGAAGACACCTAATGTTAAAGGTGCAGTGTGTAATTTTTAGCGGCATCTAGTGGTGAGATTTGCGAATTGCAAACAGATAGTCACTTACGTCCTATCCCTCCCTTTTCAAACTCGAATGAGAAGCTACGGTGGCCGACATAGGATAAAAGATGTCATCGTCTGAGTCAGCAGAGAGTAGCAAATCAAGCAATGAGGTTTCTTTATATTATATATCAAATTATATGTAGCCTACTTAATTATTCAGTAAAACCACATGTTATTGCGATTGTAATTTTTACTTGTTCATCATTGTGTTAGTATTTTATTCACTAACTTTACCATAGCTTGTTTCCATGCTAGTAAGATAAGAGCTATGGATAAGAGCTTCAAAGCAGCTGTAAGGGGAAATATCTAACATTATGTCCAAGGCGTCGTTCAGACAGGATGTTTTTCTCCACGTTTGCAGAGTCAGGGACAACCTGAGTATGTACCGGAATATGAGGTCTTGAAAAAATCTTTAACTTTTAGCAGGCAAAATATTTTTTAGTAATTCTATGAATTACACTGGGCAAATCAAAAGTAATACTACCCACCGGATGAAGAAGGGTTAGCTATCCATGGAACATAAAATATTCATTTTATTTACATTTTTCGTGTTCACAATAATGAGGAAAAAACTATGTTTTTGACAAGACGTGACAGTTCTCCCTTATAGACGCGACCGCGGCACTAAAATACTTAAAATGTCCAGAGAGACTTCAAAGAAGGCACAAAGCCTTTCTTTAAAGTGAATTTCGTTTTGTATTAATTGTATCTTAATTTTAATAAATTTTTCATCAACAAATTGCCTGGATTTAATAAATAAGAAGTAAATATAGCAGACAATAGATAGCCTAATCACGACATGGAGGCGCGTGAACTGGAGCGCGTCTCATAAATTAACCGAAACTCAGCGTATAAGGTAGTCTACTTCACAGACCTGAAAAATATATATATATTGAAATGTCTACTTTTAAACAGAACAATTAAAAATGAAAGAAAACAGACTGCTCTCTGCCATGTAATCCGTATGAAATGTGCATTCTCTCTGGCGCATTCACTAGGCTACTGCGAAGATTCACTAGGCTACTGCATCGTCAACTTCATGTTTATTAATAAACAATTAAAATGTCTCCTTGCTATATTTGACATTCATAATCATTGCTTTTGCCGGAGCTTTGTGACAGCTTTTAGGCACTTTATCGGCAGCGCCGCCACCACCCGTCACCACTGCATCAAAAACATGATTGTGTGATGAAAACATGATGAAAAACATGAAAAATACCACCTAAACATCGCCTAGAAAGAAAACACAGAACAAATAGAGTAGCCTAATGCGAATACGTCCATCTCGCGAATATGCAGTCTTCTTCATGCCACAGAGGCCGACATCATATGGCACTCCAGTAAAAAATAAATCGCTATACAAATAGCCTATATCAGACGCAGCCAGTCTTTATTTACAAACTTGGACACCACACGCGGCTATTGACTGACCACGATCACGATTTTTTTTACAATTAAAACTAAAAGTGTGTTGTAACGCAAGCGTTAGGCTACTGAACATGTACCGAGTAAAATATTACTGTGATGTAATGTATTCGAGTGATGGCTTTCCAAAGGAACCGGAGAACTGTTACCGAGGTTTGTATTTATAAAGTTATACTTTATTATACAAGGTTATTAGCCTATATTCCGACCTGTTTGCACTTTATGACAAACCACAGCACACAGTGATTTCTGGCTTCATCATACTTCCTCTTCTTCTAAGCAGATTTACCCTCCGTCGGCTCTTGTCCTAAACAATATCTGCGTCTTTTTCTGCTGCTTCTCATTCAAGTTAGTGACGAAACGCGCACTGTAGCGCTGTTTGTTCGCTGTCGGCTACGGTAGAAACATGACGTCACAATATGTCGATCTTCATGGAAGGGGGTGGCCGCGCTCATGTAGATATAAATGACTCATTCTAAGGTAATAAAAACATAACGGTTCATTAAGTAAGGTCTTTATACACCACTGAAAACATAGTTATGGATCTTATATTGCATTTCTGTCAATAGATCATCAGAAATATTACACATTGCACCTTTAACAAGAATCACTGAAGGAGAAAAGCACACATTTTAATGATTATGATGATCCCCATTATTCCCCATTATGATGATCAGTGTGTGCTTTAGTTGGGCGCTTGGCCCTTGTTTTGAAGATTCTTAAGAACTGGTTAAATAATAATCACTATGGGGCATCAATGAGAATGCACAAAGTTCCTTTAGTTGCTTTTATTTGATGGCTCAACATGTGGATCAAGGTGTGTGGCTAACTTGATGCACGCACACAGTCCACGTATCAAAAACCCAGTCAAGGCCATCACTGCCCTTAGGCCTCAACTACCATTCAAATGGCTTCCACCAGAGTCCTGCAACGGGTCGGGCACCCGCGGGTACCCGTGTAAAAGTGTCTAAAACAGGTGGATTGTGTGACATTCCTAAAATTCACGGGCGGGGATGCGGGCGGATAATTAACTCCTTGCGGGCGGGTAGTAGCGGATGAAAAATATGTGCAATATTTGTGTCTAAATTACCATTGCAGACATACGCAACAACGATATGACCTTTGGACCCATCACGTCACCACTGCGACAGTGCGACTTTCGTTGATGCTTCTCATAGCCTAGTTGGAGCGTTGCAGGAGACAGGAGTAGCTATGGATGATGGACGATATCCTTTTCCTGCACAGTAACCTTAAGGGAAAGTAAATACATAGGTATAAGCTATTGTTTGTGAGCGACAGGCTCAGATAGGTTGTCTTTTTCTTGTTCTTTTTTTTTTCATAGGTCTATTTGCGCGTTATCAGGTTCCATAGCCTATTAAGGTGCTGAACGATGTGATGTAGGCTACTTGAATAGCGCAAAACAAAGTGCACTTTAGCCTGTTTCATTAGCCCATTCATATTGTGATGTTGAGAGAGGTGCGAGATAAAAAATAAAGCACTTTAATTGGAATGATTTTAGCGTGTGTGATTTATAGCGGGCACGGGTCACGTAACGGGCCAAATATTAACGGGTCTGGGCGGGTGCGGATTTAATTTTGATATCACGGGTGACGGGTCGGATCTGGTGCTGAACTTTGCGGGCACGGGCGGGTGCGGGTCTCCAAAAATGGACCCGTGCAGGACTCTGGCTTCCCCCATGTCCAAGTGGAATGACAGCTATTTAAAGGAACAGTCAGTATCGCCCTCAACTGGCTCATTTCCTTCAGAACAGCTGCCCCCAAATTTGTCCCATAAATTTTCAATAGCGTTAAACTAGGCATTACCGTTAGGGACAGCAGGGAGGCGTATCAGCCGACTAATTGGTCGAAGATATGTTCTGTCTTTCACTCTTACTTCTGCTGTGCGTATTCTTCCATCTTTACCATGAATCAACTTAATGATATGACCTACAGGCCAAAGTGCTCTAGGCAACTGGTGGTCCACCACTAGGACAACGGCATTTAACTGGAGTGCATCAGTGTCATTTTGCCATTTTGCCCTGGTTTGTAATTGGGAGGTAATTTCTTATGAACTGTAACCAAAACCTATCAGCAAGGATTTGATAGGTCCTCCATCTTCATCGTCTGAGTAATTCACACTCATGATACATGGCCTGCGGAAGTGAAGGGTCTTGCCGCCCCATCAGAAGAAGGTTTGGGGAGACAGGATCAGGATCGGCCACATCAGTGGACACATGACCAAAATGTTTAGAATTTAGAACCCCCTCAATCTCCACAAGGACGGTGGTCAAAAGTTTTTGCGTTACATTCTGTGAATTCTAGGTAACGTTTAGAGCAGTTTTAATGGACCGAATCTCCCTCTCCCAAGAGCCTCCAATGTGTGTTGCATGAGATGGATTAAAGACAAATTTGATCTGCTACTCATCAAAATTTGGCTTTCAGATCTGGGTGCAAAGCATTGAATGGATCTGTAAGTTCTCGTTCTCCCCCTTTAAAATTTGTTCCTTGATCAAAGAACAATTCGGCAGCCTTTCCCCTTCGGGAGATAAAACGTATTTAAGACATCTTGAAATAATCAATATCAAGGCTAGTTAGAACTTCAATATGTGCAGCTCTTGTGGTTAAACACTTAAACAGTATTCCCCATCTTTTCTAGTTTCTTCTGCCCAATTTGACAATAAGTGGCCCAAAACAATCCATCCCTGTAGAGAAGGGTGGTTGATGTAAACGTAAATGTGCTGGAGGTAAATCTGCCATTCGTGGAGATATTGGTTGAGCTCTCATTTTTGACACTCTGCACAGCTACGTTGTTCCTTTCTCACAGCATCTCTTCCTCTGAGAATCCAGTATTTCCTCCTCAACTCTGCAAATAAACATTTTGCACCAGGATGTTTTAAGTTACTGTCATATTGTTGAATAAGCAGCTTGGTAACTGGATGTTTTGAATCCAAAACTATTGGATGAACTGTCTCTGATTCCAACTGATTGCAATTGCACAGTCTGCCTCCCACTCTAATTACTTGCATTACCGTATCAAATTCTGGGGCTAATGTTGCCAAACGACTCCTTATGCAGATCTTAAAATCATTAATTCCATCTGCTGATACTCCTCAGCAGAAGGACTTTGATTCTCTATGGAGGCCGCCTCATGAAGGGATTTTGGGTAGCATAAACTAGATCCTTGAAGCTGTCAGCTTGTGAAGGTTCTGGAATTGAATGGCATGAGACTGCAGTTAGATTTAGACAAGTGATTGGTTTGCGCAGTTCTTCGGTGTCATCGTTTATTAAAGCTGAAGGATTTCTTGGCCAGTATTCTGGCGACAAATTCAGGAAAGGGGGACCTTTGAACCACCTACATTCTTCCCTAAGATCCTGTAGGGTCCGTCCTCTTGTAACATAATCTGCTGGATTATTCAATGAAACTACATAATGCCAATCTTAGGAGTCAGTCAGTTCTTGAATTTTTGCAATTCGGTTTCCAACAAATACCTTGAAATGACTGAATCCAAGTCAGCATAGTTGTAGAGTCTGTCCATAAATGAATTCCATATATCTTGATAGTGAGCTTATTCTTTAACAGGTGAGCAAGTTGGGCTCCTGTCAGTGCTGCACATAATTCCAATCTTGGCATTGATAGCTGCTTTTTTGGTGCAACTCGTGACCGTGGGGTTAAGAATGCTACCTTCACCCGTTTAAGTGGACCTTCTGTCCGCAAGTATCCCACACATCCATAGGCACGCTCTGAAGCGTCACAAAATATGTGAATTTCTTGCACACAATCAGTTTGGTCCATCTCAGAACTCACGTGACACCGGGGAAGTCTGATCTCATTCAAGTGTTGGAGCTCCCTTTCCCATATCTTCCAAGCTTCTAAGAGGTCACCAGGGAGTAGAGGGTCATCCCATTCTCGCTTTTTGTTCCACAACTGCTGCACGATTATTTTTGCCCTGGTAGAAAAAGGAGGGATCCAAGAGGGTCATATAAAATGTCGATCATTCTGTAAATATTTCTCACAGTGATAGGGGATGATTTTTGTGTGTAAGACTTGAACATCCAAGTATCTGATTGACACAGCCACCGAAGCCCTAAAGCTGGTTCTTGAGGATCAATATCACTCTGATTAAGCCAGTCTTCACCACTCTGAGATAATACTTCCTTCGGCAGATGATGAATGATACCTGCAGCATTACTAGCCCACTGTCTTAGCTCAAAACCTCAGCAAGTAGCTCCCTCATTTTGTCCACAAGAGCTTGGGCTATCTCAATTGAAGGAAAGCTCTGTAACCAATTGTCAACGTAGAAGTGCTGCTGGACACCTTGTTCAATGACATGCTGCTGCAGTGCACAAGTGGCACAACATGAGGAACAAATTGTGTCAAAGGGAAGTACTTACCACTCGTATACACTGGGTTGGGTTTCTCTCAGAAGATCACGCCACAAGAATCTCAAGATTGGCTTATCTGCTGGTAACAGCCTCACCTGGTGAAACATCCCTTTCATATCGCTACTCATAGCGAAAGAATGCTCTCTAAAACACAGCAGAATACCCAAAAGGGATGAACTCAGGTTTGGTCCTGGTAAGAGTAGCTCATTCAAATTGCGTCCCTGATGTGAAAATTAACAATTAAACAATTCTGTTCTTTCCATTATGCGTTACCATATGATGAGGGATAAACCAGGATTCTTTGGGGCATTCCTTTTCTCTGGTAACTTTGATTGCATATCCTGCATACTCAAGTTTGTCAATCTCTGCATAAGCAGCAGCACGTTCTGAATGTTTGATGAGACGCTTCTCAGTATTACGAAGGTTAGGCAGAACTGCTTCAGGGGGTGCTGACAGAGTGGGCATGTTCTTTACACGCAGTAAATGAGTGGCATATCTCAGAACTCCATCCACCTCTACCCTGACTGTTCTAGTTTGCAGGTGGTTCATGGCCTATTGATCTTGCTTAGATCTGGTAACGAGTTTTTGTATGGCAATACATCCAGTTGCCACAACTTTTCTACTTGATGGTAGATTTCAGATGATGGAGAAACATTTGAAGTGAAAAAACACAAAGTTGCATAACCAGTATGTAGAAGACCTTTGACTGGACCCTATAGCATCCATCCAAGTTTTGTCTTAAATGCCGCAGGACCTCCAGGCAGTCCTAGTCTCACTGGCTGGACAGGAGTTATTAAGTGTGGATTATCTGACCCAATCAGTATGAGTGGTCTGACATTGTTTAAATGGTAAATGGATGGTAAATGGACTGCATTCAATATAGCGCTTTCACAGACCCAATGACCACCAAAGCGCTTTACATATTGCCTCACATTAACCCACTCATTCATACACTGACGGCGGTGTCAGCCATGCAAGGCGCCATCCAGCTCGTCGGGAGCAGCTGGGGTTAGGTGTCTTGCTCATGGACATGAGGTAATGGCAATTTCCTCAGATGGTTGTACTGACGCTGAAGTCTGGTTACTGGTATGTTCAGCCAAATCTAACTGAGTTGCAGTAAATGCTTTCCTGATTGTGTAAACTTTATTTGGCTGGTTAATGGAAGACAGACAGATAGCCACCGAAGAGCCCTGCAGCACTCGCAGATCCTGTCTCACGGTTCTCAGTGTGAATTTTTCTGGATCACCTTGGAACTTTAACTTCTCTGCTGCTTCTTGAAGGAGAATCATCCTCTCTGAACCCTCATCCAATATAGCATAGGTTTCCAGCGTGTGACTACCAATAAGTAAGAGCACTTTACTGATTTTCAACAAAACTTGACTACATCCAGCTCTCCGATCAAGGTAAAGAATGTCAGTTGAAGTAGAACTTACTAGACCACAAGTTGCTGTAGTTAAGCTCTCTGCAGGCTTAAGATTTACTTTATGCAATGCTTAAACATGTTTACCTTTGCAGATGTCACAGGTAATTCTCAGACGACACTGGGCAGTTTGATGTCAAAATCCGCATTTCCAACAGCAGTTATTGGACTTTACCCAATCCCTCTTCTGCACCGTAGTAAGCTTAATGAAGTTGGCACATTGATCCAAGAAATGCATATTATTGCAACAGTAGGAGCAACACGCGTTCGACTTCCCTTGTGGTTGAGGCATTGATTTCTGCTCAGAAGTGTTGTAAGCAGAACCAAGAAGCAAAGTCGTTGACTTACTCTTCATCTTAAAACTCTGATGCTCTCTTTGCTTGGTACCTCCTTTCCATGGCTCATCTGAACACTCGAACACTTCCTCTTGCATCTGCAAAATCTCGTATCAGGTACTCCTCTCTTCAAGGGGTAGATATATAGTCTAAAGTTAGCTCGAAAGTCACATGGTAGCTTGTTTGCTAACTTAGCTAGATATGACCCACAATAAAGTTTGACATGGCCTTCATCACCCAGTTGCTCTAACATACCAACCAATGCTTGTACTCTCAATGTGAATTTGCAGAATCCAGTAGAATCACCATTCTGGACAACAGGTCCATCCATTAATCCAGCAATTCGACGCAGAGCAAGCTGATAGGGATGACCATAATGTTGAATAAGGGAAGCCATTGTATCTGAGTAAGGGCGACAGGAATTACAATAAGAATCAGCTAGGCTATCAAAAATGCCTCTTCAAACTTCAAATGATCCAGTAAAATCTGGTACTTAAATTGCTCTGTGGCATCTTGTGGAAGGATATTCTCCAACGAAATCCTGAGTCTAGCAAACTCTCTTGGGTCATCAGATGTAAAATCAGGGATGGACGGCTTGGGTCCCCGATATGTCATCTCTTGTACCCCAGGTTGGTTATTCGAAAAACTATGGTATCTGCGTGGAGGCACTGGTGGAGGCCTAACATCTCGTCTTACTGGTCGACAACTTGGTACCATGTAAGGTAAATTACAATAATCAGAGTCTGTATCCTGATAACTTGGGGTAAATGAAACTGGTAACCTCATTTCAAGACTGCAAATGCAATCTCGAAGATCTTCCATCATATCAAGCTCTTTCTTTAGAAGGACGCAACTCTTTATATCAACTATTATCGGAGGGGGTGGCAGCTGCCATTCTTCTTCGACGGCTACTGTCTGTTATACTGGTAGAGGAGAATTCTCTTCTGATACCTCCCTAGGTTGTAAAGTACATTTAAAAGATAATGCTTCCGCTGAATTTGAAGTTGCCAACACCACATCAACTGGTTGGTGATCACTACCCCTTGATGCATGTGCCATCTTGATCCACAGCAATTATCCAGCTCCGGCTCAAAGGACCATTTGTTTTGAAGTTTCTTAAGAACTGGTTAAATAATAATCACTGTGGGGCATCGATGAGAATGCACAAAGTTCCTTTAGTTGCTTTTATTTGATGGCTCAACATGTGGATCAAGGTGTGTGGCTAACTTGATGCACGCACAAAGTCCACGTATCAAAAACCCAGTCAAGGCCATCACTGCCCTTAGGCCTCAACTACCATTCAAATGGCTTCCACCATGTCCATGTGCTCAAAGAGGAAGTGGGGTGACAGCTATTTAAAGGAAGTCAGTATCGCCCTCTACTGGCTCATTTCCTTCAGATCACCCCTTAAATTTTTTACTTTAGATTTTGTTGGTTATATTTTAACATAATAATCTCTTACCCTGGCACTCACAGACATCAATAATCAGCGTATGAATCTCAGCAATGGTGACAAACAGGATATTCAGATAAATAGACCAACTCTAAACATTAGAAAACAAGCTACTAAAAAGTCACATGAAAACAGCAGAAATAAAATAAAATAATAAGAATAAAAAATGTAGACAATTACGCTCATTATTTATTCATGCAGCAATGCATAATGGGAGCCATGAATGAGTTTTGATTTGTGGCACCCAGAGAGTTTATTAAACTTTTGGTCTCTTGCTTGAGTTTATGGCACATTTCTATGCGAGAATACACTGCAGGCTCACTCTCAATCGTCTTATCCAAGGTAAATCATCAACACTACCATCCCTCACATGTGTTTTATTTAACTGAATACATAATAATCAGCTAAAACTAGGGGTGTGACGAGATCTCGTGCCACGAGATCTCGCGAGACTAAAGTGTGACGAGATTTCTCGTCGAGTGAAAAGCTGTCTCGCAATATCGCCATAATTAACATAGAATATGCCATAGCTACATTCACATTGCATTACGTTGTACCTCGCGGCACCGGCCGCCTCCACTGTTGTTTTGCTATTGTAAACGTCTCCTCTGCTCATCCAGCACGAGGTGCAGTCGCACACAGACTGTGACAGTGCAGCAGGAATCAGTTCACTGATCGCGTTACGATGGTGGACGATTTGTTGCGCAACACAGTGAGTCGATCTGAGATGTCTTATAGGGCGGTTCACACAGAACGTGTTTTCCATTCCAGTGCGGTACTTTCCCATTGTTTTTCTACAAACGTCTCGCGCATGACACAGTATTCTAAAAACGCGGCGCTCAAGTTAAAATCAGTTCCCCCATTTCACTGCCAGCGTATCGCATTTTACAAAGCAAAAACGCATTCTGTGTGAATGGCCCCTTATCTTGTAGAACGCGCGTTCAGCACCGCCACTACGGAGTGAAAATGAAAGTAAAACACGACGCGCGCAAATTAGACTGCATACATACAATAGCCTGTCTCCCAATATCAAACCTATCTCTGGTCTCTGTTTTGGTCTCTGTTTGCACTTTGAATACAGAGAGAGTTGGCCTACTTTGATTATGGTTGCACTTGCACTTAATTATCGTTTGAACTAATAAGAAAAACTGTTGTTTTATAGGCTACTGTTTTTATTTGTATTTTCAATTTGTGGAAAGTAGTTTCAGTTGGAGGTCACACACAGCCTCAATCAGAAGTTCTGGAAGCTCATAATGTACAGTAAGGTCTAAGAGACCCGTGTGAAATCATACTTGAGAGAAGCCAGTCAGTTGAGTTTGTGGTAAAACCTTTACAGTGCTTCTATATTGTTGTATTTTAATGTATTTTGATAATTCATACTCAAAGTAGAACTGAAATGACATTCATTACAAGATGATTTAGTTACAACATTTCAAAATGCACCTGCAGACTATTTTTCCAGTCATGAATTTTGTCATTGAGGATTTCTATCAAATATTGTGCAAAAATCTCGTCTCGTCTCGTTCTCGTGAACCCAATCTCGTCTTTGTCTTGTCTCGTGAGATAAGGGTCTCGTCACACCCCTAGCTAAAACGCATGCGCAGGATACTTTACTTCCTGAACAAGCGCGCACCCGAGTCCGTGTTGCTTTCACATTCACGCGAACCGCGGCACGGTTTTGGGAGCAACCGAACTCAGACCACCTCCCCCAGGTAGTCCTCGGGTTCGGGACCCCAGTGCGCACCCGGCTCCGCATGACAGCGTTCACATTAGCGATTTTTCATGCAAACCGTGCCCTGTTCCGAATAACATCTGCTTGATAACATCAGGTGTCTTCAATAATGCTTAATCATCACTCAAGTAATCACTTAATTATCTCATTAACTTTAACACTGCTTCAGCGTACGTTTACACGGTGGGACGACTATTTTCATAAACGGACATTTCACGCCTCTCCATTTTCAAAAATAACATCGTGCACACCTGTCAGTTTTCAGAAAAGTGTTAGTTTACACAAACCGTTTTTCCTCAGTTTACATGCAAAGTGCAAACAAAGTTTTCCAAAATCTCCACTCTGGCTGGAGTTTTTAGAAAGAATCATTTTCAGAGGCGAATTCTACGTTTGCGTGTGAACGAAGGGAAATGTCTCCGTTTTTCAAAATAACCATGTACGTGTTACTTATAACACTCTGAGTGTGGACTCATATAAACACTGAGCAGTGTTCATTTAATACTGGGGGTTTTGCTGAGTGGTAGAAACATACCTGAAGGAATAATATCATCATCGTCATCACTTCGATTATTCTCATCCTCATTTTCATCATTTCCTTCATCATCCTCATTCTGATCTTCATCCTCCCTCCTCCTCCTCCTCCTCATGGCTCTGTTGTTGTTCCTCTGCTGTGGTTTCTTTCTCCTCGTCTCTCGATCAGGTTCCTGCAGTCCTCCAGTTGGACGGAGCACATCTTCATCTGCTGTTCTCCAGCGTTACAGTCAGAGGTTTGATCAGCGGATCCATGATCCTGAGCGTCAGTATAACACAGTAAATTGAGGCTGAGCTCTGAGTCCTGTGTGTCTCTGGATCTCCAGACTGAATCCTGAGCTTCTGTCCCATCAGTCACACACACTGAAACCTTCTCCAGATCCTGACAAACACATCATAGATCAACACAAATAAACAACAACCTGTTGATATTAGCCTCATTACTCAGCAGTTATCTCTAGTGGTTATACTGGTGATTTGTTTGCATATTTTGCTGTTAACTTAATTTGAGATGTGCATAAGAAGTGAGAAGCTAACACAACTTTGGTTTGATTGAGATGCGATAAGAAGTGAGAAGCTAACACAACTTTGGTTTGATTGAGCTGAAGGATGAAATGATGAGCTGCTCAAACCTCTCTGTTGGGTTTGTCTCCTCTTTCTCTCAGCTTTGCCTCCAGTGACGCCACCTCTTTCTTCAGCTGACAGATTTCAGTGATGAAATCCTCAATATCCAGCATGGACAGATCCGTTCCTACTGATTTACAGCAGATCACATCCATCTGCGCTCTCATGTCAACATCTGAAGACAAACATCATCATTATTACAAGACACATGTATCCACATTTATATCAATCTAAGTTGTAACGTGGACTACAGCTTTGACTTTTGCCCAAAAATTATATTCGAAGTTAGTTTGTTTATTAATATTCAAATATATTAAATATTTATTAATAATAATATTTTGAACATTAAATGCCTTCAGTAAGACCTATATTGGTATGAAATTTAAGTTGTATATGTTCTGTCCACCAGAGGGCAGTGTATCAATTAATGTTAATAGGCAGGCAATGATGTTTTCAGAAGAAAAACACACTGTCACGACTGTTTTTTAAATAAAAAAATCAGACCCTGGATTAAACACAAACAGTATGCTTTTGACAGGTTTTATCCACTGTTCTTATCAAAAATAAATAAAAATAAGCCAGTCAGGCTAAGTACTGAAAAGACAAAATAAATAAAGGTAGGCCCTATTTGGTAGACCTATTCAAAACAAGCAATCCTACTAGGCATGTGCGTATCAAATTTTCATGCTGCGATTAAATTGATTGAGCTTTTATCACAGTATACGGTATTATCACGATATTTTAATTGCACAAGAGACACTGGTTAAAAAGATAAAGAAACTTCAGTGTTGTCCACTCAGTAACTTTAATAACTTTTTAAATAACAAAAAGTACCTCAAACATTTAAATACAAATAAATATAAATAAAACAATACACAACATAAAAGTAAACTGAGTAATTATATCAAAGAGAATAATGTGCAAACTGCAAATGAACAACATTGATGTCCTTGGCCGATGAGGGTGCATATGAAATGAGACCCAATTACGATTTTTTGCGGGATGTGTTAACTATGACAGTGTAAACAGGAAAAAAATGCATGCATTCGGGATATTTCGAAATCGGTTTCAGGCCTCGTTCATAATGCGCCTGTCATGTAAACATGACTGTCCATTTTCTGAGGCATTTGCGTCTCCGCGGTTTAATGACGAGAGAAACCCCGACGGGCCGACGCGCATCTGCAAAGAGAGGGAATGGCCCCGACGAAACGTTGTGTCGTCGTAGTTGAGGAATGTGGACACACGTGACACAACATATCAAAGGTTGGCTTGTTCATCCTAAAATTTCGGACCATTTCATTTACAAAAAATTATGCCCATAACTGGTTCATAAAGGCTGCCTAATATTCGTTCGAATATCATTATTTTTTTTAATGAAAATCAATCATTGTGTGAAAGGAAGACCATGGCTCTTTCTTGATTAAATAATACTTAAAATCCCAAAGATAACCATCCAACAATGGAAAAAAAGAGTGCAATTGCCTTACGATCATAATTGAGCCACTTTCAACTAGTGGTGTGGGAAAAAAATTTATTCTGCTCAGTATCGCGATATTTTGCGCACACAATTATATCAATACAGTAGCACAACGTATCGCAATATTTATTTAGAAAATTATCTGTTTTACTTTCGGGTTTTTCCATTAGTTTTCACGGAGTTTACTCTGAAATACTCGCCTAAAACAGGTTCGAATATTAAAGGCTGCCTAATATTCGTTCGAATATCATTATTTTTCTTAATATTCGAATTGTATTCGAATAACGAAGTTCGGAGTCAAAGCCCTAATGTGGACTCATTTTCTGTAAAGCTGCTTTGAAACTATGTGTATTGTGAAAAGCGTTATACAAATGTGAATTGAATTATAATGAACTTACACTGATTTTAACTCAAAATGACTACGATTATGAAGGATAACAGAACTACACAGAATAAGAAAATGATAGCCATTTCTGAGAATCAATATACACAGGAAGATATTAATTACAGATATAAAATAAACATATGTTTAGGCGTATTTATGTTTAAATTCATTACCGTAAGAATATCATTATAATACATTATCTAAAACTTAAATTTGGCTGCTGTATTTAAACAGATTTCAGAAATTAAACATTGATAATGTGATACATACTTGTACTCGTTTCAGCATTGAAAATTAAACATGTTAACTATGGTTTTATTACAAATATCACAGTAAAAACACAGCTGCTGTAGTAAGAAGGAAAGGTAAATGTGTGTTAACGTCATACTATTATTTATTATTACAAATACGAAAGCAAAACTTTGGTTACTGTGGTAAAATCATGGCGAATTCGTTTTTTATGATAAATGCGAAGAAAGTACTTCATTTAAAGGTCATTAAAACACTACAGACAGAAAATCATCAATCACACAAACAGTTAAAAACATACCTCAGTCTCAGCGCGCCAGGCTTCCTCTTCTTCAGTGCCCTGCTGAAAAAAACAATAGAAACCATTACAGAAATGCTAATGGATTCCACTACAAAACCATTACAAACCATCAGCCGTTAACCATTAAAACCATTACGGAATGGTGTCCCATTACGTAGTGTGTTTTGGGCCATATTCCATTAGGATCTATTGGTTTGTATTGGTTTCCATTAAAAAATTTGTATTGGTCATGATTTGAATATTTAATGGTTTCATTACAAATTTGTATTGGTCATGATTTGTACATATTAATGGTTTCCATTACAGTTTGTATTGGTCATGATTTGTACATATTTAATGGTTTCCATTACAGTTTGTATTGGTCATGATTTGTACATATTTAATGGTTTCCATTACAGTTTGTATTGGTCATGATTTGCACATATTTAATGGTTTCCATTACAATTTTGTATTGGTTCTGACATGGCTTCAATACAAATTTGTATTGGTCTTGATTTGCACATATTTATGGTTTCCATTACAGTTTGTACTGGTTTTGATTTGTATGTTTAATGGTAGCTGCTAGTAATTAGGCCATTACTTATAGTTTTGAATTAATTAATTTGAATTATTACTACAAAACTGGTTTTGTCCTTACTGCTGAAAAACCCCTCAAGAATATAATATAATGTTAATTAATATAAACTGCACACCAACTTTTCAATAGCTAACAACACCTGAAATCAAAATTATATACAGGATTAAGACCTTTTTTTCTCTACCCAGCTGGAAATGAAGATCTGACACAAAACATTAACATTACATTTTTATTACTTAATGTATTATAGAAATACAAGAACTGTGAATTGTGTTTGAATTGTGGCTTCACTGTGTTCACCTCACTGACTGATTAGACCTGCAAAAGAAGGAGAATTCATTAGGGCAATGTACCGTACCTCTTAAACACATTACCAGTACATGAGTACATGAAATTATCCATACATTATATATTTATGGTCTCAAAGAAGTTGCAAGAACTTAGTTGTTGACAAACCATCCTCATGCCTAAAATCATCCAACATCTTTGAATATACTTAGAGCAAATTCAAGATCTTGACAGCTGTGAACTTTCTCCCATTAGTCATGTCATGTTCATAGCATGACAGTCATCTGTTATTTAACCTTCTCCAGGGGGCCTCATTTATAAACGTTGCATACGCACAAAAGAAGGCGTACGCCGCTCTCTACGCAATAATTGGTATTTATAAAAAGCAAACTTCACGGGAAAATGTGCGGTCCTTCACGCAAGCTGTGACCCAGGCGTACGCACAAAAACGGGTGAAATGAGAAATGGCGGACACCGTTGGCAGATGGAAGAAACACGTGAAAGTGTGTGAAACTAGACCGCTGTGTAAAAGAAATGGCAATACTGCCTCTCATAAATAACATGAAGACTTCACAAAACAAGTCTTACAATTAACAGCTACACGAACACCCGTTCGATCGATCTGCAGTGTAAAACAAACAAAATCAAACGAAAATGACAACAGAAATGCAAATGAACACATATGCAAAAAGTAAAGTGAAATATGGTCTGCAATAATATTGACATGTTATGCAATTCATCCTCATAAATAATATGGTAAACAGAACGAAATAATGTACAAAACTGATATTTCTCGTCAATGTGTCCGTCTGGCGGAGCAGATATAGATGCAATTAGATAGACAAATAATTAGGGAGATAGATAGATCGATAGATAGATGTATTAATTGTCCACTGGGGAAAGTTGTTTTCATAGTAAAAATTTCTTCATCAGCTACGGAATCATGGTATTCATGCATATGCCTTTAGTTTGTTTACGTATGACGTATGGTATGTCTCAACCATTCAGAAAGCTGCAAGAATGACATTTGCACTGAACTATTTCGAACGTAGATTATAACCGACATCTGTAGCTTGTCAGATGCAATTAAATGGATGGAAATAAAATGCCCCATCACAATAAGTAATGACGCACAATGGCTTATCTTGTCCGATCATTTCTTTCTTATTTCGGCCACGGTCCGAGGTTGTGAGGCTACAGCATTTACGGCATCGATTTTTGAGGGGGATTTCGCAATCGATGAATATTAACTTGTGGGCGTTTCACGGACTATTTATGGGCAACTATGGCGTGACATGAAGCCGCAAAAGCTGCGCTACATTTAGAATTGATTGTGATTTATTAGGTTTTATGAATCCGAATATTTCTGTGCGTACGCACTTCCTATGTTTCATTCGTACTCCACTTCTGACGCAAATCCTACGCAAAGTTTTATAAATGAGGCCCCCTGGTGTAGGTTTTAAATTATGATACAGCTCCACTCATGTACCGCTCACACTCACTGGAAAAGCAAAGTCGAATTACAAAAGGCAATTAGTAATTACAATTAGTTGTAAAACAAAAATAAAAACGACTTTATTCTTATTGACTCTTCATTTTCTTCTCTGTGTGCCTTTGAGTGAGTTCACGTAGTGTTATGCCTGGTTCAGATTACACAATTTTTTTGTCTGTTACGATAGTCACTGTGTCAGATTACGCGATTTTGACTCGTAAAATCTTGTCGTGTCGTGGATAAGAAACATGTCATACTACACGTTGCTTTCCGACCAGCCATTGCGCGCCGTCTCTCACCACACACACATTCACTCGCACACATACATACGCACACATGCTCACTCACACACACACACAAACGCACACAAAGACTCACTCTCGCTCATTCACTAGCGCACACACGCGCTCGCGCTCACTCACTCACACCACACACACATACACAAGACTCACTCTTGCTCACTCACTAGCGCACACACGCACTCTCTTGCACTCACTCACTCACACATGCTCACATCACGCGCACACACTCACTCACTCTCGCTCACCTATTAGCGATCACACACACACACACACACACACACACACACACACACACACACACACACACACACACACACACTCTCACTCGTCATGGAGGACCGGAAAAAAATTAAACATGCTAGTCCTTTTTGTCGTGATGTCGTGAAGCATCGCAGACGCGCCATAGGTTGTCGCCCACTATGACACACTATACGAGATGAAACGATCGAATCTTGCGTCCCGACGGCCGTTGTCGTTTACGAATCTCCACGACACCCTACGTCAAACGAATCGTGCCAAAATCGGGCTAAAATCGTGTAATCTGAACCAGGCATTACACGTCAGAACGTAGGCTCACTAATGGCCAGCATCACATGCATGACCAGCGTTGGCAAATAGTGAGGCTACGTTCTGACGTACAACACAGAAGCACTGTGCTGTAACACTACGTGAATCACTACATGAAAATGAAGAGTTGAATAAAGTTGTTATTTTATGTTTTTTCTCGTCGCTTGATAAAACTTATGGTTGAGCGAGCCACTGTAGTCACTTGACTATTTTAAACATCGTCTTACTTTCTGGGCTGGCAAGTTTCAATTACAATAGAAGCCTATGGAGGAGTGAGACAGCGCTCAGATTTAATTAAAAAATTCTTTAATTTGTGTCCCGAAGATGAACGAAAGTCTTACGGGGAACAACATGAGGGAGAGTAATTACTGACAAAGTTTACATTTTTGGGTGAACTAACCCTTTAAAGTGTTTGAGACATGGCTTTTAATGATGAGACTTTGTTTTTGTAATCAGGCTCTCAAAGTATGTCAAAATTTAAATTTAGATTTATTGGCCAATATATCGGTTATCGGTATCGGCCTACAGTCAAATATTGCATAAATCTATACAAATTAAAATGGATAAATTTTTCATCAGTGATGAGCGCGAGATGACGAATTGGATGCCAATAAGATTCTGAATGGAAAGTTTAGTTTTTAAAAAGTTGCTAAATGGTTCAATTGACAAGACCCAACGTGATCTGTGTGTTGTGTCGTTGTGAACTGAGCTATCATCGTCCAGTCTAAATACCACTCGATGGTCAAGCACACATACACCGCTGATGCGTTTCTACGCCCACTCGTCAATATCAGTAACGTCACCTCATCAGTATTTCTTTTACCCTTTTATTGATGGACAGTGTTTACATTGTGTGAGAGATTATTTGCTCCAAGTGAGAATGTTAGTGTGAAATTGAACACAGTATATGCCAATGTTGTTTTCAAATAAAATATTTGCACAAAGCAAGCCGATCCACTTCTCCATGTTGATAAGAGCATTAAAATGAGAAAAATAATGGGACAAAAAGAAATCAAGAGACATTTAGAATAGATAAAAATGTGTGATTAATCACGAGTTAAATAACTATGACATTTAAAGGGAAACTTAACTCTAAACCAACTTTTTTTAGTTAATGATCTGTAAGAATGGGGCTTTATTAATGCTGTTCATTGATTCAAGTAACTTTTTTGAAAGTGTTTTAATTCTACAATATATGATGTTAAAACGTCTGAGTGCTGCCCTCTTCAGGTTGAACGGTGGCTACTGCAGTTGAATTTTCCTATTGGATGTTTGCGGTGGTACGTGACCTAAGCAGGGTTCCAGCTCACCACGCCCTTGGTACGAGCTACCTTGGCAGTATAAAACCATCTTGTTTCGTCAAAACCACTGTAGCGAGTCAGGAGTTGGAATTAGGGGTGTGACGGTTAGTATATAACCGTGAGACCGACGGTTATAGTTAAACACCGTCATTAGAACTCTATAACCGCCAAAACCGTGTTATTAAAATATTTTTTACAAACATAAAAAAAAAACAATTTTTAATTTTTTTTTTAGATAGGATCATAATATGCGCCATACAATACATCGGGAGACATGGTTTTTACCACTTAATGAAGTTTTGTTTTGTAAATCGACAGAAATGATTTTTACCACTTCATATAAGTTTTGCTTTGTAAGCCTTTCCTTAAAGCGAATTTCGTTTTGTACAAATTGTACCTTAATTTTAATAAATGTTTCATCAACCAATTGCATGTATTTAATAATATAGCAGACAATATAATAACCGTGACATGGAGGCGCCGGGCCGGCGCGCCGCGTTCACTTGCATTGCATTGTGAACTAGAGCGCATCTCATCGTAAATTAATGAAACTATGCCTATGCCTCATGCATTAGCATTAAATATCTTTGCTACATCCTTTCTAGACGGGTGCGGCTTTGAGAAATCTTGGAGATCTCCCTAATAAACGGAGGTCTGAATATCTGCCCCTTTACCGATCAGAGCGCGCGCTGACACGGAGTTAACCCGCTATCTCCAAGAAGAACCAATTGACTCTACGGCTAATCCACTAGCATGGTGGGGAGACACACGCTATCCGCTCTTAGCAAAATTGGCACGTAAATACATGTGTATTTGTGCTACAAGCACAGCATCAGAGCGAGTTTTTAGCACTGCGGGTAAGATAGCTACCCCAGTCAGATCGTCACTAAACGCGAGTAAAGTGAACATGTTGGTGTTCCTGTCACGGAACTTTGAAGTCGAAAAAGATTAGGAATTTAAAATGTCATTGCACTTTTTTTGTTTCTGTATTTAGTTAGTTTAATTAAGGTATTATCACAACAATCGTTGTTCGACTTTTTTTTTCTTTGATAAAGGTATGTAGATTTTATCATTTGTAATTTAGGCCTACTCATTCATTTTTATGCAGCTCTATATAATTTAAGCAGCCTACGTTTTTAAAAGGATTTGTTTAGTGTGTGTGATTTATTTAAAACAAAGCATGTTCATTGCTTTTTTTTTTTTTAAGGATTAAAAAAAAAAACGACGGTTATGTTACGAACCGTCACATTTGACTCACATCATAACCGTCATCACCAATTCTGAAACGGCACACCCCTAGTTGGAATTGCGAGTATTGAAAACGATCAGGATAGAGTATTTTAGCATCTATTTAGCATAGCATTTATATAGTTATTTAGATTATTTAGTGTAAGCCTAGGTAGTTAAATAGCATAGTTGTTAGTGTAGTATTGTTAGAAGCATAGATAGTTAGTAGCATAGTATTGCATCAGTTAGGATAGGATAGGTTAGGAGTCAGGCTCTGACAGGGGTTTAGTTACCCTTTAATGCGATTAATCACAATTAAATATTTTAATCGTTTGACAGCCCTAATATATATATATATATCTATATTAAACAAAGATAAACAATTAAATAAAGATACACATTATATAGTCCTACACAGTGCTTTAAATTTCAGGAAGGTCTACTAAATAATAAATATCGGCTCGGGCAGAGAATTCTGAGCTCTAAACAGGACAGAGTAACGCGGCGGATATCGTTTATATACATTTTTTTGACGACGTAGTTAAAGGGATAGTTCACTTTAAAATGAAAATTCTGTCATCATATACTCACCCTCAAGTTGTTTCAAACCTGTATGAGTTTTAACTACTTCGTCAAAAAAATGTATATGAGCGATATCCGCACTTGTAGTAGGTGATATCCATTTTAAAGTGAACTATCCCTTTAAGGGGGATAGTTTAGAAACGGAGAATTAAAACGAATACGATCTCCGTCCACACCAGCGTTTTAGCGGCGTATTAGAATTGATCTCCGTCCACATTAAAACGACTGAAACCGCGGATCACGTGACCACTCTCCAACACTGGGCGTGCGCGTGCTGGTGTAAACAGGCGCATGTAGGCAGTTAGGATTGTAAAATGCAGAATTTACTTGCACAACAGCTGCTACAAGTAATTCAGTACCGCTTGTAATTCATTATTCATGTTGCAGTCACTAACGTTACGTAGGTCCCGGCTGTTTTTATTCCCGGGGACGGGTCCATATGATGGTGTCTGACGAATCAGGGAAGGATACGCCATGACTGATGACACCCAATCATAGAGCCCGAGCGTGAGCCTCTGCGTCAGCGTTTCTAAGTCCTCCGTTTTTGACCGTCTTTACTAAAACGCCACCGTTTTGACCGTCTTTACTAAAAAAACATGTGACGTCATGCGAAATTCAACGCTAATAGTTTCAAAACACGTGCTGTAAAATAATGCATTGTGATAGGTAATTTGCTCAACCAACCAGCGATTTAAACTGGATTTCCACCGGAGAAGTTTCTCCTCTTTGCTGTCTTCCGTGTGTCCATGGCGTAAAATGAGGGCGTGGGGGAGGCGGAGAACGTGAATATATAGGGGCGTGTTAATCTAATGACGATCGTTTTCAGCCGCGGCATTTATCAAGAGGCAGGTATTGCGTACACCTGAATTTCAAAGGTACGCACAGCTTCATAAATCAGGCGGTGAGAGGAGTGTAAGCATAATCTTACGCCAACATATACGCCGTTTCGACGCAAGATTGATAAATGAGGGCCAATGTCCTCTTAATTGTTCCCCACTAAAAAATTTTTTTTTTTACTAAATACTCAGATTTTTATAAATTGTTGTGCATGTGATTTTTCTAGAGTAAATTTTACTGCTGAATTATCCACTAATCTAGTTTATAATAGCATTTTTGTCATAGATTATGATCATATATTATTCTGATTTGTTGTTTTTCTTTATAATGAAGTTGTCTGTATTGGTTGTGTTTAACACACAAAATAGTGATTATCAGTTCAACACCGAGTTATTTATGTGCGGACGCACGAGCGCGGATGGTGCGCGCGGCAAAAATGTTGTAATTGCGGTGTGGGGCGGTCCGAGCGCGTTGGGTGGCACAAGGCCACAAGCGCAGTGCAAGGCTTTTTTAGCGTGCACGGCTCCGCATCCGAAGAAGCACGACTTCGAGCCGAATCTGGCCGAGCATGTACATCTCACGCACCGGGCACCCAGTTCTTGCGTCTAAATTAGTTGCTTACATTAACTAAATTAGCCTACAATAGCAGACAAGCCCTTTAAATAAAAATAAATGGCCATGTTTTATAAAAAGGTTCACAAAACGAAATAAAAATGTTTAAAAATTATGTAAGATAACGTTAATTTAGTGAGTGATGGGAAGTTCGGATCATTTTACTGACTAATAGCTCTTTTTATTATTATTATTATTATTTAGCAACAGTAGCTAGACTGCATTTTACAACAATCACCGATCGTGCTGATTCTGTCGTTAAGTATGAGTTATAGGGAGAAATGACAGCGCACTGCTGCGAAGAGAAGGCAGTTGCACTGGACAGAATGCTACTATAGTTTTTAATGGTTTACCTCAATATATTATTTTTATAATATTTGGAAGCCGAAATCTACAATAAAATCAGACTAATATCACAGATCTAAAGTATAACTGTCCTCCGTCGTCCCTCATTAAGCAGGGCTGTCGTGTTGTGCGCTAGAAATGGATGGCGAGATAAAAAATAATTAAAAATTAACGTCTTTATAGCAATAATAAATAGTATGTGTATTTTCTTAATTTTTCCAGTACCGACAGCAGAACCTATAACGTGCCGAGCTTATCGATACAGCGGTCCTCTCAAAATTCAGCCCCGGGGCCCGTTTAATACCGGCTTTCGGGTAACTATCCCTAGTCAGGAGTTTCTCAATTCTGGTTCTCGAAGTGCATGATAAAACGTTTTGTAAATACGGCCCCAGGTGTATTGGACCAGGTTTGGTGCTAAAGTCTATAGGACAGTGGTCCTCGAGGGCCAAAGATGAGATCGCCTGCAATTGTTCTGAACATGACAATTCAGAGATCCAGAATGACTGGTAGATTACTTACAACAGTGGTGTCCAGTCCTAGTCATGGAGGACCAATGTCCTGCAGAGTGTAGTTCCAGCCTTCCTGTAGTTTCTGTTGATCCTGAAGACTTGATCAACTGGTTCAGGTCTGCTTAACTGGAGTTGGAGCTCAATTCTGCAATCAGGACTAGATGGCAATAAATACTGAATAGATAGAGGGCAAACAACATTTTAATGGTATAAACCCAATTTAAAAATTGTATTCATGAATATATACAATAACATATAAGAATGTACATGACACCACTGTACTGACAAATGCAGTATTTGATAAGTGGGTGAGGATCATCTCATTTAAGAAATTTGATACCCAAAATATTAACAGAAAACATAAGCAAAATGTTTGTCACAATACAGTTATATGGTGCAAAGAAAGTTTTTGTAAATGTCTGACAAATCTAGAATACAAAAACTGAGAATGTGTCAGTTAGTGAGTCATATGACATATATATATATATATATATATACTTACTTAATACATACTTACAGAGCGGAACCAATTATATGATTGCACACAAGGAAAGGGGAGAAAAAGAAACAAAAATTAATATCTCAGTCAAATATTGCTTTGTATGGATGAACGGGCTGATGAAATGTATACATTCAAGAGAAATTATTATTACATTAATATTTAATGTCAATATTATTTCATGGCCTAAATGATTTACTTCAGTTACATATTTTAATATTTGATTAAATATTACAAATGGTTGATATTATTTGACAGTCATCATCATCTTTTCGGATAAATACTGCATAACCAATCACACGAGTCCTCTCTCTTTCACTCTCTCTCCCCGAGGTGCACGCGCCAGCTTGTGTGTGAGACAACGCGTACAAAGTTGTGTTAAATCGCGTTAACATGATAGTAATATTAACGTTACCGTAGCTTTGTAAAAATAACTTACAAAGCACATGTAACTTAACGTTAGCAGAAATAATAATAACGTTAACTTAACGTTAACGTTACATGATTTGCTGTCTGTCAGTGCCCAGTGTAAGTTAACTTATCGATGCCTAGCTATATCAATTATACATCATTTAACGTTACATACATTCATCACATACATTAATCATATGTAACGAGATTTAATAACGAGTGTGTAGCTTAGGTATTGTATACTATGTACGCTAACATTACATAAATCCTCGTTTCACTTAACGTTACATCGCTATTTAAAACTTTAAAACAAATGTCTGACTCCATCATGACTAAGTTAACCTTACTCGGTCTTAACGTTAGTTCGTCGTTTTTAGCAACGAAAAAAACAATAATAAATCAAATGAACACCAAAATAGATGTAAAACAATTCAAGGTAATGAATTCATGCAGTTTTAAAGTATATTACCCCAGAGATTGCTAAAAAAACGACGGCTGTCTGAGACGGCTAGTCGACCGTTATGACCGTTAATCATTTAAACTGAAGCATAGCAGAGTAAATAATATAATCAGATAAACCACTAATGTGGGTGTATTTAATTCCAATTAATTACCATTTTGACCTGTTTCACTCATTTTAATAGACAACTCAGAAATTACTGCAAAAAATGTAAAAAGCTTTACGTTAGCCTACCTGTTTGAAGAGCTGGTCGAATCCGGAATGACAGCTCATTAGTGATGCAAAGTTCCAGCAGTCTCATTGGCTAAAATTAATCACGTGACTACGCCATCCAGTGTATTACTTTATGTATTTATTATATTATTAACACACACACACACACATAAAATGTTATAATAAATACAGTCAATGATCAACCATTTGCATTGTTTTATTGTTACGAATAAGTTAATGTTATTTAATAAATAGGCTACTTCATTATTACAACAGACAATTTATAGTATATAATGATTTAGTGTTATTTATTAATGTATTAATATATAAGTGCTGTGATTTATTGAGGTCTAATGGTTAACTAATATGGTCTTGTCTGATTGTATCGGTCTGGAAACAGCAAGACAACAGGCCAACAGTAAGTAGCCTACTTGTCTTGCTATCTTGTTGATGATGTGCAGTTTTAGCTATGGGATGGGCTGTTGAATGTAATGGCATTTATGACATTTTTACCTTATTTCCTCCCATCACAGAAAACATTACTTAGTCTGATTTATAAGCTGTTTTCCTCATTGGGACCAAAAACTGTCCCGACAAGGTTTTCAGTTATTATCATCTTTGTGGGGACATTTTGCATAATGTAGGGTTACACACACACACACACACACATACTTTTTAAAATAGTTACGCTATGTCTCAAGGCAAAACACAACGTAAAGTTATGTTGACCCATATGAATGAACACATTTTGTGTGAATTCTACTAAACAATACATATTTAACGGTATAATTTCCATATTACATAAGGATCAGCATAATAGCATTATAAAACAACTGAAAACTGTTTTTTATCTATTATGCTGTGTTGTAATAATTGTACAAAAATAAAAACTGCATCTAGCCTATTAATTATGTGTACGTTAAATCATTATCATCAAACCAAAGGAAACACTAAATTTATTGGAGTCCTAATGGTTCATACTGGTGTACAGTAGATACCAACATAAGTTGCCAAATGTGTTCTATTGGTCCTTAATGTTATCCAATAGAAAAAACATACCACCAATAGAAGAAAGCAAATTACCAATAGAGACCTACTAGGACCAATACAGTTTCCATTAAAACCAATACAGACAAATACACAAAACATACCACCAATAGAGGAAAGCAAATTACCAATATAGACCTACTAGGACCATTACAGTTTCCATTAAAACCAATACAATTCCCTTTAGAACCAATACAACCATTAGGAATTCTGTAATGGTTTCTATTGTTTTTTTCAGCAGGGTGGCTTTACCGGCGGACTGAAGAGCGCCACAGCGACTCCTACAGGCTTCATATATCGTGTTTACAGCAAACTTTCTCCGTCGTTTTCTTAATCAAAAACAAGCTTGAATTCCTGTGGTGCAGCTACGAACGTGAATTCATGTTTATGTTTTCTCTATGGTAAAAGTTAAATTGTTCAATTGATGACCACGATGTAAGATTTGTCATGTTAACTGCACCATAGGCTAACTTGATTTCCGTTAGGCTACTGTATGTGTTGTATTGCATTTCTGTGTCTGAATCAGTTCTTCTCTGTAACATGAACTGAGGTAAATATAAAGGTCCTTTCTTGCCCTGTACTCATAGGCGTCGATTTCGGTGGGGACGGTGGGGACGCATACCCACCAGATTTCGTCTTGAGTCATTTTGTACCCACCACTTTTTTAGGGTTGCTAGTAGGGCTGTAACGATACACCAAACCCACGATTCGGTTCGTATCACGATTTTTGACCCACGATTCGGTTCGTATCATGATTTTTTGGGGGATTACAAAAAAAAATCTTCATGTTTTCGGTGCTGATGCGGAGGTGACGCGTTCATGTAACATAGGGTCGCGCTGCCAATAAAGCACCTAAAAGCTGTCACAAAGAACCGGCAAAAGTAATGATTATGAATATGTCAAATATAGCAAGGGGAAATTTTAATTGTTTACTAATAAACAAGTGTTTTCTGTGTCGGCTGCAAATATGAAGTCGACGATGCTGACTCGCGATCTTCGCTGAAGAGAGAAATGCACATTTCGGATTACATCGTTTTCTTTCGTTTTGAATTGCTCTGTTTAAAAGTATGATTCCAAGCGTTCTGTAGATTATAGATCTATTTCTGAGGTCTGTGAGGCAAGTGTAGGCTGTGCTGAGTTTCGGTTAATTTATGAGACGAGATCCAGAATGCGTCGGCGCCTCCGTGTCATGATATAGTCTGCTTTCCTTATTATTTATTAAATCCAGGCAATTGGTTGATAATACATTGATTAAAATTAAGATACAATTAATACAAAACGAAATTCACTTTAAAGAAAGGCTTTGTGCTTTCTGTTTGACTTTGAAGCCTCTTTGAAAGTTTTAAAGCAGTCCAAGAACTATCACGTCCGTAACATTGTTTTTTCCTCATAAATGCGAACACGAAAAATTTAATTAAATTAAATTAATATTTTATGTTCTGTGGAGAGCATAGTAGCTTGGAGAGCTTACATTAGTAAGCTACAGGACATTGTCTTTTTCAAAACATGACCTGCGCGAAAGAGAAAAAAAAAATGTGGCCTATATGCATCATTGTACCCAGCACTTCTGAAAATGCACTTCCGAATGCGTCTCTGTCCCCAGCACATTTCAAACCAAACTGACGCCCATGCCTGTACTGCCATGTTTTTAGTATTACTGCTAAAAGATTTTGTGTTTACTCAAGAACAATATGCCAAATAAATAAATATATTTTAGGCTAGACACTGGTCTGCACATTAAGCCGTCAATAAAAACAAAACAGTTTTTTCATCCAGAGGATTAATTTCTTTGCGGTAACATGGTGGCACAAATGCTCCGAGAAATCAGATGAAATTGAAAATCAATAATTGTGTGAAAGGAAGACCATATGGCTCTTTCTTGATTAAATAATACTTAAAATCCCAAAGATCCAACAAAGGAAAAAAAAGAGTGCAATTGCCTTACGATCATAATTGAGCCACTTTCAACTAGTGGTGGGGGAAAAAAATTATTATTTTCAGTATTGCGATAGGCTACTTTGCGCACACAATTATATTGATATGTAGCAAAACGTATCGCAATATTTAATTATAAATTTAGCTGTTTTACTTTTGGGTTTTTCATTCGTTTTCACGGAGTTTACTCTGATAATTTACATTTGCGTATTACATCCACAAGGGATGTAAGAAATGTCTACATACAGTCCACTTGTTATTACTACTATTACTACTGTAAACTTTGCAAATAGGACATCAGCCCCTTCAAGTCTTAAATGAACAATAACAAAGCCGGCTGCAATGAATGTCTGTGCAAAACAGCTTTTAGTGAAAAATGTCTATACAAGAACAGTATCACAAAAGAACATTTTGATAGATAATAAAAAATATTTAAAGTATTAGACATACACTGTAGATAATATTAGAATAAAATGGAAATGTCTACGTACAGTCCACTATTACTACTACGTGAAGGATGCGTGCACAACTATCATCATGCTGGGTAGTAGCCCTATAACTGAGGAGCTCATTTGTGTGAAACACGCATAGGAAAAAAAGAACGACAGAAAGAACGGCTCCCCTCCAGCCGCCACTCGGCTCCCATCGTTCATGTTTATGAGCCGTTCAAAAGAATTGGTTCGTTCGCGAACGTCACAACTCTACTTGTAACTGATTGTTATAATATTGCTGGATCGCAGTAACACAGGGTTTATGATGTGAATATATTAATGGTAGGCTACAACACAATTGTTAGATTCAAAAGACATCAGTGAATCAGTCTATTACATAAAACCATCAACAGGTAACCATCATAACCTGATCTCGTTTCACTTTAGCTTTCTTTGACACACACACTGTCACAGCAACCAAAAAAGACAAAAGATATAATAAGAGTTAAGAGCCCAAGTAATGGAAACACTAATCACTGTTATTTAATACACAGACTGTGTGGCTCAGATAAGGACCAGTTCTGGTTTATTTCTTTGCTCTTGGCTGACATGTGGCATTGCTATGGTCTGCTTGTGGCCCAGATCTGGCAAACAGGAGCGGTCCACTCAAGTGCCATCATTCCACGCTGCATGTGGGCCAGATCCGCATTCCACAAGTGCCAGATGTGGGCCGGATCTGGGCCGAAACAATGTGTTAATGTGGGTAAGCGTTCTCTGTTTTCCGCAGTCTACCTTCGTCGCTTAAATAGTAAATGCAATCTTTGTAACAGCGTCTACCGGTGATCTCAGTCGTGTTGTCTGGCCTTGAATGTGAGGTCGCAACAGTTCAGTCAGATGATACAGAGAATCCCTAGACATCCACAAGTTCTCACGCCACTCCTCGGGCACGACAGTTACACACTCGACAGTTAATCTTCGCTCCAGGGGCCTGTTTCAATAAGGAGGTTCAACCAACTCTGAGTTAAAACTTGAACTCTGAGTTGACTTACCCTGAGATGGGAAACTCTGAGTTTTCGGTTACAGATCAGCTGAAATTAGTTAGTTCAATCAACTCTAAGTTGACTGACTCTGAGTTGAGCGCGTGCACCACAACTATAAAAAGCCATTATCAATGGAGCGCAGATATCATGAGTCACCATGGCAACAGCGCCAGACAAAAAGAGGAATTACTGTTATACAGTGTTGGGTGTAATTAATTACCAAGTAATCTAAATATTGTAATTTAATGAAAGGGATTACTCTTAATTCTTCTGTAATTTAAAATAAATCTGATATAATTACATTAAATAGGCTACTGCATAGACTATAAAACAATTCTGTATAAAACAAAAGTGGATTTAACATACATTTTTATACTTTTAATGTAACCTTCTCCCTCTTCACACTTTGGTCAATTCAAGAATAATTCATGCAATTGTATATTGTTAATTTGAACGCATAAAAAATGCAGTTTCTTGTCTCTCCTCTTTGTATTGTTCAAGTGGTTGAGATTGATATGGGATTTAGTAATTAGTAATACGTAGACCAATACTTTCTAAAGATAGTAATTATTGCATTAATCTATTTACACTGTTGAAGATGTCATTTGTAGTTAGTAATTAATAACTATTTTAGAGTATTATAATATCAGAGGTGAGAAGAACAGTATGTTATTCAACCTAATTTCAATGTTCATGTAGGCTAGGTGCAATCCTGCAGGCATTAAAAGAATGTGGCAGCTGATGAAAATGAAATATAAAAATATAATTAAATCAGGTAAGGCTTGAGCATATGATGGGTGTAGGCTACCTGACTTTACAACCATTTGATTACATAACTAAATAGCATCCAGTGTCTAGCAGTGCAGCATTTTCCTTCCCCAGAGCCAGTCACTCCCGGAGATCCAAGGGTCTTCATAAAATGTAAGATATCTACATGTGTGTTATTTTTTATATAGGGTATTTTTGATATTTCCATTTATTTTACTTTGAGTTGGGTTTTTCGTTGGTCCCAACAGATTCTGATGGTACACAGCAAAATCCCCAGTGTTAAATCAACACTGCTCGGAGCATATATGGTCCCACTCTACAGAGTGTTAAAATAACACTGAATCAGTGTTAAAGGTAATGAGATAATTAAGATATTAATTAAGTGATGATTGAACATTAATGATGAACACCTGCTGTCAACAAGCACAATCACCGAAGAACAGAGAAACACAAGAACTACAACTGACTTTTAGTCACAGCCGTAGATTAAATCAACTGAAGATAAAAATAACACATTCAATCTCTGAAGATCTCAACAGTGAACGATTAAACAACTCCACAAACAGCATTACCAGCTTCACTTATTACTAACCAGACTGACTTTATTTCTGGTATATGTCTATGGACCAAAGTTTAGATGTCGATGTTTAAAAAAAAAAGGTCACCATTATGGTGATCAGTTTTCCCTTCAGTTGGGCAGTTTGACTCATGGCATTTAAAGTGCAATTTTGGTCTTTGTAACAATATTTACCAAAACTCATAATATGTTACAAAGGATGCTAAAAATATGAAATGTCCAGGTGTTATCGTTTTCATTATTATAAAGATGAAAGATTCACTAATCTTATCCCTGACAAAAAAACAAAAGTTGTTATTAGTTATTAATAAAAGTCACTTTTTTACACAGAGCAGTCATCCTGAATAAAAAAAAAATTATATACATTGCAGAATTTTTTTGAAAAGTATTATTTTTATATTACAAACAACAGACATCAAGAATCAGAGTATGAATCTCAACAATGGTGATATGCTTAATGCTGCAATGCATGCTGGGAGCCATGATTTGTATACTATGGTGCATTCCATAATGCATTGCGGCATAAAGCATGTCACCATTAATGAGATTCATATGGGGATTCTTGATGTCTGTGTTTTTGTCCAAAAATTACTTTCCAAATAATTAAAGAATAAAGATTCAGCTTGATGACTTATCTATAGTAAGACATTTATGTTATTGAAAATCGATTAATACCAAATAACCATTTTCAGTAAATGACAACATTTTTTGATATTTGTACTTCATGATGTTGAAAACTATAGGCCTATCACCTGACCATCTTTGTTTCTGGTTTTCTTTGCAACCTTTGTGTGTTTTGGTAAACACTGTTACAATGACCATGAAAATCAAATAATAAAAAATAATCAAATTGCTCAACTAAAGGCAACACTGTTCACCATAATGGTGATTTTTAAATGGTGACTAAAACATCAACATCTAAACCTCTGTTAATTCTCAATAAAACTTCTGTAGACGTCTGACAGAAATAAAGTCAGTCCTGGTTAGTAATAAGTGAAGCTGGTAATGCTGTTTGTGGAGTTGTTTAATTGTTCACTGTTGAGATCTTCAGAGATTGAATGTCTTATTTTTATCTTCAGTTGATTTAATCTACGGCTGTGACCAGAGGTGGAAAGTCCAGGGGTCAGAAAGTAAAAGTCCTGCCATATGTTTATTCCACCCATGAACTCAGTCAGCTGATTTCACTAATTAGTTCTATCTCCTGGCTGAAAAACTGCACTCAAAATTGTTTTTTATGTCTAAACATAAGATTTATGTATTTGAATTGCATAACAAATTTCCATCCATTTGGATTACATAGTTTTAACATAAACCAATTAATAATCTGAATATGATTCATATTTTTAAGTCATATATAAATGAAACAGATAAGATTTATGTAATTGTATTAATAAACTGAATGTGATTCATATTTGTCAGTCATATGTAAATGAAATGGATAAGATTTATGTAATCATACACAGAAAAACACCCATGTTAAGTTAGCACTGCTCAGTGTTCATATGTGTGCACACTACAGAGTTAAAGTACAATTGAATCAGTGTTGAAGTTAATGAGATAATTAAGAGGTGATTGAGCATTAATTATGAACACCTGCTGTTAACAAGCAGAATCACTGAAGAACAGAGAAACACAAGAACTACAACTGACTTCAGACACAGCCTTAGATGAAAACAACTAAAATTAAAAGAAGACATTAAATATGTGAAGATCTCAGCAGAGGAGGATTAAACAACTCCACAAACAGCAGCATTACCAGCTTCACTTATTACTAACCAGATTTACTTTATTTAATATCCGATTTAATTAAATCATATTTTGTATTTTAAAGTCGCCATAATGGTGGATAGCATTTGCTTTAGTTGGGCTCTTGACCCTTAACTCTTTAATATAAATTATTCTTTGGCTGTTATAGTTTTGTGTTTGTAAACCACGTTTGATGTAGCAAAAAAGCCATGATAAAGTGAGATCAGGTGATGTTGGCTTTTAATTGGTGTTGATATCATCATCCAATTGTCTGGCTCCCTGATCTTATTATCCGCCTAATGCTTTGATTAAATTGTTGTTTTATTCATAATAATTTTATTCTACAGCATATCTAGCAGTGTTATTTGTAAAACAATATCCATGTTTTTTAAAAATATTTATTTAGTGAATCAAACCTTTAATCTATGGCATCACTTAGATGCACGCAGACATCAAGAAACAGCGTATGAATCTCAACAATGGTGACAATCAAACTAAATATCCAGATAATCAGTGCATGCTGGGAGATATGGGTGAGTTTTGATTGGTGGTACCCAGCATGCACTGCAGCATGTAGCATTTCATTGATTGTCACCATTGTTGAGAATCATACACTGATTATTGATGTCTAAGTAACATCTTAGCAGAAGAAGATTACTGTATTACATGTTTTTAAAATCATTTATATTATTTAATGAACAGCATTGCTCTGATGTTGTAAAATCAAATGACTTTTACTCAAAAAAAAATATTTTAAATAAAAATCTATGACCAAAGTATTAGACACTGATTAAGTTCAGGGATTCAGGCAATTACGTGACGATAACTTTGTATTACACCAGTAAACAGCCAACATCACCTGATCTCACTTTCTCGTGGCTTTTTTTGCTACAACAAATGTGCTTTACAAATACACAATTATAACAGCCAAAAGAATATTCTAAATATAAATGTTAAGGGTCAAGAGCCCAACTAAACCAAATGCTATCCACCATTATGGTGACTTTAAAATACAAAATATGATTTCATTAAATCGGATATTAAATAAAGTCAGTCTGGTTAGTATTAAGTGAAGCTGGTAATGCTGTTTAATCCTCCTCTGCTGAGAACTTGAGAGATTTAATGTCTTCTTTTATCTATAGTTGATTTCATCTAAGGCTGTGTCTGAAGTCAGTGGAAGTTCTTGTGTTTCTCTGTTCTTCAGTGATTCTGCTTGTTAACAGCAGGTGTTCATAATTAATGCTCAATCACCACTGAATTATCTCATTAACTTCAACACTGCTTCAATGGTACTTTAACTCTGTAGTGTGCACACATATGAACACTGAGCAGTGCTAATTTAACATGGGTGTTTTTCTGTATACGATTACATAAATCTTATCCATTTCATTTACATATGACTGACAAATATGAATCACATTCAGTTTATTAATACAATTACATAAATCTTATCTGTTTCATTTATATATGACTTAAAAATATGAATCACATTCAGATTATTAATTTGTTTATGTTAAAACTATGTAATCCAAATGGATGGAAATTTGTTATGCAATTCAAATACATAAATCTTATGTTTAGACAAAAAACAATTTTGAGTGCAGTTTTTCAGCCAGGAGAGAGAACTAATTAGTGAAATCAGCTGACTGAGTTCATGGATGGAATAAACATATGGCAGGACTTTTACTTTCTGACCCCTGGACTTTCCACCTCTGGCTGTGACTAAAAGTCAGTTGTAGTTCTTTCTCTTTCCTTCAGTGATTGTGCTTGTTAACAGCAGGTGTTCATCAATAATGTTCAATCATCACTTAATTAATCAGTTAATTATCTCATTAACTTTAACACTGCTTCAGTGTTATTTTAACACTCTGTAGAGTGGGACCATATATGCTCCGAGCAGTGTTGATTTTACACTGGGGATTTTGCTGTGTAATATCTGTGTTTTGGAGCCTCCTGTCCCAATAGAACCCCAGGCAGTTGTAAGTATAGCCTACTCAATACTCCAGAAATTATAAAATTCACATTTTTATGTGGAGTAGCCTATACAGTGATGTGAATAAGTGAACACTCTCATGCTAAAGTTGCCTAAAAAGAGGAATAAAAAAATATCTTTTGGAAATTGATCTTAATGCCTTAATTTAAAAAATCAGGAAAACTCCAACCTTTAAAGACATCAATTTTCTTTGTGAATGAATACTGTATAGTAAATAAATAAATGTTCTTCCTTAAAGTATAGGGTGCATAAGTCAGGACACCCCTGCACTGTAAAAAAAATTGTCGTTTTTACAAAAGAAAAAAAAAATTGGCAGATGGGTTGCCAGAATCATTTTGTAAAAATTACAGTCACTGTAAAAAAAAAAAAAAGACTAGAAAAAGACTAAGTTTGCTTATACTAAAAAATTGCTGTTGTTTTTACAAAAAATATTTTTTGCAAAAAAAATTCCTACAGTTTGTAAAGTTATCCAGCAGCCAGCGTTTTCCTGTAAAAACAACATGTTTTTTTTACAGTGTGTGTTAAATCCCCATAGAGGCGGCGGATTTATATTTGTAAAGGCCAGTTATTTCATGGATCCAGGATACTGTGCATCCTGATAAAGTTCCCTTGGCCTTTGGAATTAAAATAGCCGCACATCATCACACACCCTTCACCACCTCCATCAACTTCTGGAGCACAGATGAACACACTTCAGTGATTTTCAGTAAATGCCACAGTTTAATTCTGTAGAATTTGTTTAGAACTACATGATATAACTCTAATCTACTGTATTTTAAGTTGCCAGTTAAGGAGTTATATAAACTTCATCTTATTAATAAAAATAAAAAAACAGCGGTAAAAACAGCAATGAATAAATGTACAGAAAGAATGAATAAAGTGTTTAAACACCGCTTCCTCTTTAAAAAAGGGGAGGAGACCGCAAGAAACTCTGGGTTTACCGGAGAAAACCTGCTCCCGACCAGGTTAGGTTCACAGAGTAAGTTGCCATGGTAACTGACTCTGAGTATAAGTTACCTCTCTTTCAGAAACGGGCTTGACTTACTCTGCTTTCTCGGGTTTGATATACCTCCCATTCTGAAACGGAAAACCCAGAGTTTCCCTCATTTCAGGGTTAACATACTCAGAGTTTTCACTTAACCTCCTTTCTGAAACAGGCCCCAGGTCTGAAACGCAACTGTCCTCGAGTTTCGCCGCGGAACAACAACTGCGAGTAAACCTCCGTCTCCGTCAAAAAACAACAGCTGTACGATGTCCTCCACCATCTTGGCTGAATTGGTCACATGACTGCATCACATGATTAGAAATGGGTCATCGTCTTCAAAAGCCTCCGTTTTCACAGTCCACATGGTGATGGAAATATTGCATTTTCAAATTGATCAAATTTGGAGAGCGTTTTCAAAACGCTACGTTTGCGTTGACTCAAAACGCTGTCACAGTGTTCACAGTCCATATGTTGATGGACAGACGGCCAAACGAAGAGAAAAAGATGCGTTTTAAAACAAAAATGTATTAGTGTAGACATGTAACACTGACTTCCAGCCACAGCCTTGTGATTTTATCAACTGAAGACAAAAGACACTCCACAAACAGCATTACCAGCTTCACTTATTACTGACCAGACTGACTTTATTTCTGTCAGACGTCTACAGAAGCTCTTGTTAAAAATGAACAGAGGTTTACATGTTGATTTATTGAAAATGATATTTGTCACCATTATTGATAAAGTTTGGCACCCTGTGCTGCCATGCAGTTTACTGTTTTTTTTACACATATTTTTTTACAGTGTGGTTTAATATGGAATATTTTCAATAATACGACCTGACATTTTACTATTGCTTGCAAAATGATGGACAATGGTTCACATTTTAAGCATGTCCTATGATAATAAAGTCAAGTATATTATTAGGCCTAAAGTATGTACACATGCGTTTATATTAATATACGGAAGTGTCATCTGTCCTCTGTGTTTCTCTGCTTGTCTTTCACACATATACACTTCACACATATCTCAACACTTTCTGACCGTGCAGATCTGGGTGTTACCATTATAGAGAATAAGGAAGCAGAAACGTGAGAGAGACTGACGGAGGATCTGTGCACTTCTAATGATAGAGACTTACACCGCATTCAAGGAACACGTTTGATCAGTTCTTGCTTTCACTGGATTGTGATCGGATCTGGTTTTTCTCTGGATATCTGAGACTGAAGTCAATCTGGAATGAAGACTGCCATCATCATCTTCATTACTCTCTGCCTGATCTCAGGTCAGTTCTTTACTGGTCAATTCATATATTATTACCCAGATTGAAGATAGATAATAACTGAGAGCAAATGATCTTGTGTTCGGCAGGTCAGGATCTGTGTGTCAGTGTGTTTGGATGCAATGGAGGGAGTTTAATGTTCAAGTGCATGTACAAGACCGAGAGCGAGACTGATGATCAACATAAAGTGAAGAGTTTCTGCAGAGACAGGAGCTGTAAGATGGGCATCAGTGCTGATGTTCAGAGTCGATGGGTTTATAACGGGAGATTCGCTCTGTATGATGATGAAAACAGCAGATTCTTCACAGTGTTTATCAGGAACCTCAGCATTGAGGATGATGGGCAATATACATGTGGAAACAGTCAGACAAGGAAGCGTGATGTTAAGTTAGTGGTGAACAGTACGTATGCTTTCTAACTTATGGTGCGTTCAAGTCATGTAGTAAAGATCGTATTTATGAGTTGAACGCATATGAACGTCACCACAATGTCGTAAACACGAGTGGAAAGCTCTGGAGTTTCTGTAAGCCCTGGGGCCTCATTTATAAACGTTGCGTACGCACAAAAGAAGGCGTACGCCGCTCTCTACGCAATAATTGGTTTTTATAAAAAGCAAACTTCACGGGAAAATGTGCGGTCCTTCACGCAAGCTCTGACCCAGGCGTACGCACAAAAACGGGTGAAATGAGAAATGGCAACACCGTCGGCAGACGGAAGAAACACGTGAAAGTGTGTGAAACTGTAGACCGTTGTGTAAAAGAAATGGCAATACTGCCTCTCATAAATAACATGAAGACTTCACAAAACAAGTCTTACAATTAACAGCCTACACGAACACCCGTTCTCGATCTGCAGTGCAAAACAAACAAAATCAAACGAAAATTACAACAGAAATGCAAATTAACACATATTTGCAAAAAGAAAAGTGAAATATGTTCTGCAATAATATTGGCATGTTATGCAAATCATCCTCATAAAGAATATGGTAAACAGAACGAAATAATGTACAAAACTGATATTATCGTCAATGTGTCCGTCTGGCGGAGCAGATATAGATGCAATTAGATACAGAACAGACATATAGATAGATAATTAGGGAGATAGATAGATACATAGATAAATAGATAGATAGATGGACGGCACGGTTTTATAAATCCGAATATTTCTGTGCGTACGCACGTCCTATGTTTCATCCGTACGCCACTTCTGACGCAAATCCTACGTGAAGTTTTATAAATGAGGCCCCAGATCTTTACGAGTTGGGTGCGTGTCCCATGAACTCCCCGTGAACTAAAATGATCACACACCTGATGCACATTCCTTGTTCTTCATTTTCTAGAAGTAGAGTTTAAGAGTTTAAGAGTTGCTGTATCTTTGTGTAATTAATTAAGAGAAAGGACATCGCCATCTTACTCTGAAGAAAGTAACTTGAACGCACATGACGTCATAAACACGACTTCCCACATCGTATATAGAACTTCCCAGGAGGACTTGAACTCACCATAACTACAGTAATTATTAATTATATTTATATTAAAGGTGCAGTACGGAAGATTTTGAGTAATTTTGAACAAAAATGTATTACTTCCATGCCTTACACTAATTCACAATGGTCACCTTATAATAATAATTCATAATTAGAGCTGGCAGGTTGGATTATGCAGGGGAAATGACAGTTTTATGTTTTATGTCATTATTCTTTTGCATGTTCATGTCACTTTTGTAAAAAGAAAAAAATATAGCTTACTTGTTCAGGTGTATGTAGGCTACACAGGGACCGTGAAGACACTGAATTAAACAAAACAGTCCTCATAATAATCACAAATACACTTACATTTCTATAAATCAGTGTTTATGAATGAATGGCTTGCTCTAACTGTTGCTCTGGTCTTCGTCAACAACACGCGCTTGCACCCCCTGCTGGCGAGGTCGACTAACAGCAGATGGAGATTATGCTCGGTAATCTACTGCTTTTCCTGCAGTTCCTGGATGTCAATATTGAATTTACTGTCGAATTTGAACCACTGAATTTGTGGAAGCGAATTTGTAAAGCGAAATAAAACGGACCGAAAATTGCCTGTTGAATATTATGTATTTTTAAACAGTTTGAATATTTTGGAAGTGAAATATGAAAGATGAATATGGATAATTTAATTTTTAATAATGAAAATGTATTTGAAATGTTTTGAATTGAAATATTCACAGCTTAAATATTCAACCATGTTGAATTTGAGCCAATAAAAATCGCAAGTCCTAAAAATATAATGCATTAAAATGCAAGCATGGTAAATGAAATGCATATTTTTTTTCAAGTAGTGCAATTCAACAGGCTTTTTGTTTCAAAAACATTTGTCATTAATTTACTTTTATAACCTAAAAACAACCACAATCCACGTAAAAATAAAAACATTGTAATGACATTGTATGTTTCACACAGAGATGGCGATATAGAGGCAAAAGTTTCCTAGTGCACCTTTAATAACACTAATAATATGTTAGATTTCAGTGCGTCACAAGGTTTGTTGGAATCATTTTCAGGGTCTCGTTGGGGGAAGTCTGTTATCCGGGACGGGTATCGTGGACAAAAGAAGATCACTTTCCGCTGTGAATATGAAGAGAAGTTTAAAACACACACCAAAGTTTTCTACAGACTGAACGCGGATCCTGTCCATGTTCTGAACAGCTCACGATCATCACAATCATCCGAGAAGAAGTTCAATCTGTCTGACAGTCATAAAGATCATTTTAATGTGACCATTAGAGATATTTCTGCAGCGGACGGAGGAGTTTATTTATGTGGAGTGGAGAGAGACGGGTCAGATCATCGACCTTCAGAAACATCAATTCCTCACATATCCTTCAGTACAGAGATTCAGCTCAATGTTTATAGTGAGTTTAGTTTCTTTTTAATGAAAAGACAGTACTTACAGCTCTAAATAAGAAATGTAAAATTCCTCCTGACTTTTAATAATGTAATAAATCCACATATAAATCTCTCTTTGCAGGTCAAACGTCTGTCCAGGTTCAGGCCTACTCCAGTAAATCAGTCTTCATCACCTGTACATTTCCACAAGAGTTCAAAGGAAACAAGAAGTTCCTCCAGAGAGATTCACAGAAGAAGATATTAGTTGATGAACAGAATCAATGGGTTCATCAAGATAAAGTGCACATGTTTGATGATTCCAGTGAAGGACGTTTGCAGGTTTTTATCAGTGATTTAACCGCGGCTGATGAAGCGACGTACAGATGTGGAGTGAATATCGCTGATGATGAAGATCTGTTCTCTGAGATTAAACTGACAGTAAATAAAGGTAAAGAGCTTCTCGGAGGACCTTCATTTTAGAGACTCAAAATAAGAAAATTATATTTTGATATTACATATTTTTCATTGTTTTTGGTGTATAGTTGATCATTTTCCGGCATCAAGCAAAGCATCTGCTGTTATTGGTGAAAGTGTGAAGCTCACCTGCAATTTCCCCGAGAAACACGACGAGACCTTCACACACGTCTGCAAAGAGAACAAGGAGAAGATCTGTGAACGCATCAGTTCATCAGAGAAACGCTTTGAGTTTTCTGCCGGTCCAGCAGGAGTTTTTACAGTGAGCATCAGTAATGTGAGCGTGAGAGACGCTGGAGTTTACTGGTGTGGAGCCGAAACCAGACACACAAACCTGACGTCTGTCTCTCTCACCAATGGACATCTACTCACTCCAACTCGTACGTACAGCAACCATAAACCAGATAACACATGCATATATTACAGCATATAAATACTTTATCTTCTCTGTGACTATTAGTGCCTCCAGTGGTCGGACGTGAAGGAGATTCTTCTGAGATCAAATGCCCTTATGATGAAAACCATTCAACAGAAATAAAGTATCTGTGTAAAGGAAAGTGTTTCACTCCAGATGCTCAAAATATCATTCGATCCGATGAAGACCAAGTTATTAAACCAAAGATTTCCGTAATGAACGAGACTGAACTCAATCTCTTCACTGTGACCTTGAGTGACCTGAGAGCAGAGAATGCTGGGATATACTGGTGTGCAGTGAACGAAGCGTTTAATCTTCCCATAAAGCTCATGATCCTGAAAGATGGTGAGAGTGTTTTCTGGAGAACATCTCAGTGTTTTCTGTCCTCATCCTCACGTGTGTGTTCTCTGCAGTGCTCCTCACTCCTGAAGCGTCTGTGGGAGGATCGGTGTCCATCAGCTGTAAGAACGTCACGGGTCAAACACTGAGGCTTTTCTGCAGAGGAGATCAGCCCAACATCTGTGTGCGAGACGGAGTTCGTGTTTCATCCAGTAACAGAGCAAGCGGCCGATTCTCTCTGACTGACGAAACCTCAGCTGGAGTCTTTACTGTGAACATCAGCGGTCTGACAGAAGAGGATTCTGGGAAATACTGGTGTGCAGAGGAGAGTTCAGGGTCGCTCGTGTTCACTGAAGTTCATCTACGTGTGATCGGAGGTAAAAGACTCACAGCACAATGGGCACCACAGAAACTCACACATACCAGAAAACCTTTTAAATTCCAAAATAATAGAAAATGACACACTAACAAATCTCCCCTCTATATTAATATTGAGCAAAACACATTAAATAACACTTCATTTTAACATTTGCTCTCCTTTAACAGTCAGAAGCAAAGCATGCTGGGAACTTGAAATCTGATGTAACTCATTCCATGAATGTGTGTTTATGTGCGTGCGTGTGTGTGTGTGTGTGTGTGTGTGAACATACATTCACATTTATATGAGGATATGAATGTGCAATATATGTACACAATAAAGGATAACACTTTTTGATTATAGATGTAATGCTATTTTTGTCTTAATTTGTATTGTAATATGTATTAATATAGCCATACATTATATTATATTATATTATACAGTATATTGTATTTTGCAGTATATTCCCATATATTTGTGTTCAGTATAGATCCTGCTTGAGTCACACACAGACTTCAACATTCAGCAGAACACAACCGTGGTAAAAGCAATGGTAGCCATACTAAGTCAAGAGTAAACCTAAAGTAAATGAAAAAGTAATGAATGAATGAATGAAAAGTAAAGTACTCTCAGTTCTTTTAGTTACTAGAACTCTTGTGTAAGTGAACTATACTAAGCATTTGTCAGTACAACATACTATTCTTATTTTACTTGGGCTTTTTAAGGCGATCGGTTTGAATGTTTTTTTAAAGTAAGACTAACATTAGATTTTACAGTGTAAAAATATGGACCATATTTACTATAAATAAATAATTTTCCATATTAATGGTTTAAGGTTAAAGGAAATGTCTGTAAGCTTAATGAATAATGTTCTGGCAGAAAATTACAGCACAATTTCTGGTTCTCTGCGGCTTTTTTCCTGTCAACTGTCCCTAAAGCATCATGCTGTGGTAAAGTCTGCAGATTCATCAAAACCACAGAGAACAGGAAGCAACCAAAACCATAGAAACACTTGTGTTTTAGTTTTTTTTTTGTTTAGTAAGGTTCACAGAGAAAACATTTCTGTTTCCAGATGTGCAAAAATAACCCTCACCTTACTGTCACGCTTTCTTTTTCTTTTCTTTATGTTTTTATGTTTTTTAACATTCTTGCTGCTCTTTTCCATACAATGAAATAGTTGATCTGAATTTTAATAGTTATGCACTGAAAAGATGTGTCTTGGCACATACTCGATATCATACTCGACAAGTTATTTTCTCGAAATAATCATACATTTGAACATTCACACTGTAGTTGAACTGAATCAACACGGATCTGAATTGAGCTGAATAATGACTATTGTCTGTTTAGAGCTGCTTTAACGGCCCTCATATAATCATTGGAACATTATTTTTGTCTTCGCTCAAGAGTAAAAGGGATTCTGAAATACCTTTGAAGTGATATACTGTTAGCAGATGTCCAACACCACCCACATTTAGACGTGTCCGTCCCAGTCAACACGTGAGATCATGTGATCATCACAGTGACATCACACCATTCTCATACAGTGAGACTCAGTGTCAGTAATATATGAGCTCATTGTGAATTCGTAATGTTGAGAAGAGGCGGTTCAAATATCGTCACTGATGGAGATTCTACTTCCTGTTTCTCAACACTGTCACAGTGACGTCACATCAAACTTACATGATGTCATAGTCTCACCTTGTTTCTCCATGAAAATCCCTTTGTGAGATTTCTTGACAGAACCTGTTTCTCTATTTGGTTTAACCAATACACTGTGGTTGTGTACTTTTAGAAACAACGTCACCCGACACTGAAAGAGAGGAACCCCAGGATAAAGGAAAGTCTGGTATGATCCATATTTCATGTTTGAGTTTGAAGTGATCTTATGATATAAACAAGCACTTGAAGTACAGCATGTGTAAGAATGCTTGTAAATGAACGTCACAGTCTCACCTTGTTTCTCCATGAAAAACCCTTTGTGTGATTTCAGGTTCCTTTGTGATAGTTGCGGTTTCTGTGGGTTTGATCCTGCTGGCGGTGTGTTTAGTGCTCATGTTGCTCAAAATAAAATACAGCTGTAAACATGGTGAGACACACACACACACACACACACACACACACACACACACACACACACACACACACACACACACACACACACACACACACACACACACACACACACACACACACACACACACACACACACACACACAAACAAACTACATTTAGTAAATCTGAGTTTGTCGCCCTCTGCCGTTCAGAAATACACATACGATTCAAACCCACATTTTCTCTGCTCTTGTTCACATAGGAATGGTTTCATCGTGTGGATCGACTCCAGTCCAATTACCCACAATCCTCTCTGATGAGCTCCTGTACACGTCCGTCAGTTTCCAGAAGCATGAAGAGTCTCTCAGTGAAGCTTCAGTCTCCGTCAGCAACGAGGAGATTCACTCCGATTACTCCACGGTCATTTACCACATCATGCCAAATTAATATTATTATATGAAGAAACTCTGGGGTTACTTCACCACACTGATGCCAATATCTGCGAAACCACTCTTGCAGTTTTATTCTTTATGAAAAGAGCTGGCGACACCTAGAGGCACTGTTGGGTAAAAGCTGCAATGTGTCCATCACTGAATGACTGTTTTAAATCTGTCAACTTTTTACACAGAAAGCTTTGGCTTCTTTTGTTGAAAGATCAAGCTAAGATGTTTGTCAAGAGTTCAACCGTTTTCTTTTTCCCAACAAGCAGACCACGAGGTAGAGCTGTAATCTGTATCCAACTCTCCTGTGCAATCATACAGTATGTGCCTTTATAGTGTTTAGCCGAAGTATTCATCTAAACCCTTTGAATTAATGTTTTAGCCTTATTTACTTATATCACATGTGTACCATGTTTGGTATCAGTGAGTTTCCGTTTTAATGACCTGAATTATCATTTACATTATATGTCGATATAATGCAGCATGTTAGCATTATCAGTCTTTAATAGTTCCTCCATCAAGTGTATGCAGAACAGCCTGCTATAAGTCAGATGATCGTAAAGTTTCCCTCTAAAGGAACAACTCCTCGTTGGCTAACTCACGTCCCGAAGATGAGATTTTCATGCTTAGAGATCAGGAGATCAGGCCCTTCTCTTCTTCTCCTCATGTTATTCCATTCATCAAAGATCGTCTGACTCAAACTGGTTCTCTCTCATCATACATCGGCAAACATCAACAGGAGCCTCAACAAACTGCATCAGGATAGTTTCATTTAAATGTGCGAGACATGCACGTATCTCATTATCTGATACATTAAGTATCCTTCCTTTCCTCTTTAAAGAAGTGTGTGTTAAACTGCTGGTTTGCTCAAGGCTGTTGATCTGCTGAATTTCAAACAGCGCTGTAACAGCATTCCTGTATTCTGCTTCTCTTTCCATTGCTAATCTGTGTGAGTATGTGAGATTAGTCAAAGCATTTAGTCTAGTTAAGTGTTTAGTCTAAGTGTTTAGTATAGTTAATAAAGTCTTGTTTGTGTCACACGTAAAGTTGTTTGTGGTTCATATCATGCAGATTTTGGATTCTGTACAGTAAGAAAGTTATTCCCCACCTTGGAAATTAACTTTTCTTAGAATTAATGTACAGTTAACACTGAGGGTTCACTGGACGAACTGGTTAGTTGATTGTGGTAATAATTTAAAGAATAAAGTTAATTCTTATTGATATAAATATTCATAATTAATTATAACTATTTCCCAGCTCAGAGACTTTTGTTATAAGAACGTTCTCCAAATATTCAGTGTTGGTTCTGGGAACGTGAAAAATGTCCAGTTTTCTTGACGTTAGACGAACGTGTTTTAAAAGGTATAATGTTCCTCAAACGTTCTTTCAACTTAATTTTGATTTAAAATTCAACATTATAACGTTGATTTCTAACATTCCAAGAACATAAAAATGTCCAGTTTCCTAAATGTTAATATAATGTTATTTAAAGGTTAGTGTGATGTTCCTGAAACATTCTTTAATCATTCAAACTCCTGCAGTGAACAAGCACTGAAAGAAAGAGAATTTTTGCAGAGCTTACATTAGTAAGGATATTATGCAGGATTGCATACATACAAATTTATTCAGCAGAGACTTTTATTGAAAATGATATACGAGAACATTAAAAACATATCACTAAATCAAAGCAGAACACAAGCGCAATCATTACAATTTGTTTGAAAGAAAACCAGAAACAAAGATGATCAGTGTAAAGGCATTATAAAAGACCACAAACTGACATAAAAACGAAAGCAAACACTGATCACCATAACATTTTCAATTCTCCATACAGGCGTGATCAGTTAAATTGGCTTTTATAGGGAGGGGGGGCCCTTATTTATGGTGAATGGTCATCATTCAAATTCACGCTGTAAAAATGACAATGTGTTTTTACACCAAAGGGGCTCTTTTTCCAGTATTAACGTGTAAGGTATGGAATAGTTATTCAAACAAAGATAAATACTTTACAATTCACTTACTTCATTATTATTATTTTTTTTTGCAGGTTTTGTGCAAATTTTGATTTTCCTGATATCAACATGTGAATTTTAAGGTGTTTTGAAGGCCAAAAAAATGGACAACAGTAGCTTTAAAAGCATGTCAGTAAGCATGTAGTATTTTATCAGATAACAGATTCTTAAACATGAGAATCAGTTTAAATGTCACACTGAATTATCCACACAGTAAAATGGAAATGCAGAATGTTTATGCTTATTGTTGACTATACACAATCACATATTGGAAACGGGAATGGCCTTTAAGAAGTGATTCAAGGATTATTTTGCATAGATGTTACATTTCAAACAAACGCCAATGCAATCATTCTGTGTCCAGAGGCATATGCAGTTAGTATGCGCATCAAAGATCAGTTTCGGCTACTTTTTCTTTCCTAAATGAATCAATATTTGTGGACTAATCTGTTAATTTAATCAATCCCAGCAGGCACAGGATAGACTGTAACGTCGGTCAGACGTTGGATTTTGGTTAAATATAAAAGTTGGGTTGATGTCTAAATCCAATGTTTGTTTGACGTCAAGCTCCAACGTTGGACAGTTGTTGAATTTTGGTTGGAATAAACCAAACCAAAAAGTGAAATGCATGGCCGTACACTTAATGGTTGTAGCTAAAGAAGCCATGAGATCAGGTGATACTGGCTGTTTCTTGATGATGATGTTGACGACATTGATAGCATCATGTAATTGCCTGAATCCTTGGTCTTTTTAAGTGTCTAATGCTTAGATTATATAGGACTTGTTGTTCTCATTTTGTTTTATTCATAATAAAATTTATTTGATTCTACTTATTACTTATTATATTTATTTGATTCTATTTATTTGGATCTCAACAATGGTGAAAATCAAACAAAATATCCTGATAATCAAATCAACTCTGAGCATAAAACAAGCTACAAAAAAAAAAAAAATCCAGCTACATAATTTATTAATGCCGCAATGCATGCTGGGAGATATGGGTGAGTGTGATTGGTGTACCCAGCATGCACTGCAGTATGAAGCATTTCATTGATCATCACCATTGTTGAAAGCAAACACTGATTTTTGATGGCTAAGTAATAATGTAGAGTACAAATTAGACATAAATCAGTGATTCACACAATTACAAGTTGATGATTTCAACACTATCAATGAACATTCAACATCACCTGATTTTATTTCACTAAGCTTTTTTGCCACAACAAATGTGCTGTATTAACACAGTTCTGGCAGCCTGAGAAAATTTAATAATTTAAAGTCAAGGATCAAGAGTCCAACTAAAGCAAACACTAACCACCATCATGGTGACTTTAAAATACGACTATTGATTTAATTAAACCGGGAATTAAATAAAGTAAATCTGGTTAGTAATAAGCTGGTAATGTTTGAGTTGTTGACTCCTCCTCTGCTGAGATCTTCAGAGATGTAATGTGCTGCCATGCATGTCACATTTTTTTGCGGTGCTTATTCCAACCACACTGTCTGACGTTGGAGCTTGACGTCAAACAAACATCGGGTTTAGACGTCAACCTGACTTTCATTTTCAACCAAAATATGATGTCTGACTGACGTTGGATTAGTTGGAGTCCAAAGTCTTCCTGACGTCACACTGACGTCCTGTGTTTGCTGGGATGGTTCAATTACTCACTCATAAAGACAGTCTTGTCGTCGCCTTCTGGCTTAATGATGCAAGTTGCGCAAACACGAACGAGTATGGGGAGGCTGCAGACCTGAGCCGGTAGATATAGGACCCAAACAGTTTTACACCCCTGTTGTTCCTGATGCGTCCAGTAGGGGGAGGCTGTACAGCGACACGAATTGAGGTATGTTTTAATTTTTTTTTAATTAATTAATTTATTTATTTTGTATTGCAAATGAAAGGATACAGACATTAACAAGAGGGGAAAAAACAAAAAACAAGGGGGTATACGGACATCAAAAGAGATTGAATTAGGCTACACAAATCAATACAATATTACATTGTCAATAAAAAAATAAGGTTCTTTACAACAGACTCGAGGATATTATTTGTTTTAGAAACCTTTGAGTTTAAAGGTTTTGCCATTGGATGGTTCTGTCTTTATGAAGATGAAACTTGCCCAGAATTTACCTAAAAGTTCAGGACGATCTGGCTTAAATTTATCTTACACGTAGGACACTGTTTTGTAGCTGTATGACGACCAATAGAGAATAGTACAGCAGATATTAAATCGAGGATCCATATGATTACACGGTACTGTATGTCTAATTGTCTAAATATGGTTAATATCTAAATGTAACTTTATATCAATTCACAACAACATATTTCACTTAGTCTCCATATAAAAACATACGGTGAGTAGGCCTATAACTGCAGTAGGTCATATCATTACTTGTCATAACACGTAGTTGATCCAACTATGTGTATTTTTAATTTTTCAATTCAGCAAAAACAAAAGTCTTCTGTAGGCTGAGTGAAGAGAGTGAACACCGACTGAATATCTGCATCTATTCTTCTATTTTAATCCGTGCAGATCACACTGTAGCGTTTATATTTAAATGAACAAAAACACAAAATTGTCAAGTCTATGGACGGGTTATTAATGTGTTAGCGTCGATTTAATGATGTTATTTCGCAGTATATCCCTCTACTGGACGCATCAGGAACAACAGGGGCGCAAAACTGCCAGGGGCGTAAAACTGTTTGGGTCCTATATCTACCGGCTCCAGGTCTGCAGCCTCCCCATATAGACACGAACAAGCGGAGTGATACAAACAGGGAAAAGTCGAACACATTCGAGGCAACGTTGTACAAATATATTTATAGAATAATAATGGCAATATATTTAATAGGGTGCTTGTGTTGTTAAATTAAGCTTATAGTATCCACTGTCTTTGATCAAACTGATTATTTCTGTCGGTCATTTAAAACTTCTATCGAAAAACAGCTGTTTATACTTGCATTTTATCTCGCACTATATGACCATAAACTGAAGTGAAGCGTCGCGTTGGATTCGCGCACGGCTCGCGCTCCTGTAAATCCCGCTTGCTTTGACTGGACTCAAACATTTTGACATTGACGAGCGGTGTTTGAGTGCTGAAGCAGCTCAGATGAGAAGGTCATCTTCTGAAGGTTACCCATTCAGAAAAGTTTTCTCTTTTCGCTCAGTTGTAGGTTGTAAATAGTTTTTTCTTTGACACTGGTGGCCCATCCGATTTTGTTGTATTACCCTCCTAGTCCGTCTCTCCCCCCATTTCACAAAATAGATTAGAAAAATAGAAAGTTTTAAAAAAGCTAGCTAGCAACTGCAGTGATGCAGATGATGTCAGTTTGCTATCTGGGTGAACTCACACTGTTTCATCCTGGATGTGTGTTGATGTGCGCGCGCGACGACCGACAGCACAGGCAGTTGCTAGGCGATAGGTGATAAGTTGAGCTTCCAAATAAAAGTGTAACCCGGTTAAAAAAGCATTAGGTTATAAGTGATACTTGTAGTAGGTCTATCATTTAATAGTCAGAGCATATAAATAGTGTGATTTAAAAATGTTAAAAGCAGTTAAAAATGTGTATAGGTTTATTGTTTTGTTTTATGTAAAAGATAATGTATTTCTAAAAACTGTCTAAACCAGCATTTATGGGGTTAATAACGATTGGCCGCAGAGTCAGGGCGGGGTTTTTGTTTGTTTGTCTCTGTTCAGCACCGATGAGGGAGGAGAGTAAAGCAAAAGAGTGAGCGTGACAGAGATTTTCTGAGTTCATTTGTGAATTCCCAGCTAACAAAAAAAGGTCCCCCGAACGTCCCCTATATGGCCTGTGCGAACGTCCCCCGAACGTCCCCGTGTAGGGTCCGCTTGATGTCCCGCGAACGTTCAAGAGGACGTTCACAGGACCACCAGCGGCCATTCGGGACATTAAGGGGACTTTCGCGTTTAGTCCCATGAATATTTTTATTTTATTTTATTTCTGGCTAACCAAAGAAAACAGACACGTTGTAAGGAACAAAGTATTTATTTGAACAATTGTAAAAGTGTTGTGCTCTTTCCGTGTGTGTGTGTGTGTCTTCAAACGCGCTGGCAGTGTATGTATGTGGGTCAGCTGTGGGGTTAGTCCGTTGGCAATTCTTCCCCCTGGCATCTACCTAAAACAACAAAATGAACACATTCAGTAGTGTTATGATTTTATATGTCTATTTATCCATAAGTGAAATATAACGTTGTCTCATTTTAGCAACATTTAACGTTAGCTTCGTAGTGTTAGCATAACGGTTACAGTGGTACACGGCCGACAACTTCATCAAACGTTTTAAAAGGGTACAATTTTCATAAAATGTAATGATGGATAGTGGTTACGATAACTAATGTATACTAATCTAACAATTAAAAATACCTTTTAGACAGACGAAAGGGACACCACAAGGCCGCGTCTGAGGAGGACCGTTAACTGTCACTCACTAAGCAGCTGAGCGTTGCCATGGATATATGCTGTGCCGTAATGAATGACGTCACGCGCTTAGGTGCATTTGATCCTATGATTTGATCGTCACTTGCATGTGTGTAGCTATATAATATGACACTTCTTCTTCTTTTTTTTGAGATTCAAGTGCTATCAGTCGTCTTAAGTGCAATAATTAGAATAATATGTTTCCTAAAATAACTTATTTTGAATAAAACCAGTCCTTCGATCGCCTGACCAACAGTTTGACATGCAGCCTAAATTAGGATACTTTTATTTGTCTTACCTGTGTTATTTTCCACTTTCTTTCCAGCAATGTGCTTTTCCCTTCTTCGCATTTTCCTTGGCTGCATTCATCATTTGAAGTCGATGCATTCTTTTAGAGCTCCTGAGATTCAACCTTATTTTCTTCATACATGTGGAATAGTAATTAGCCTATTCAATTGAATAAATTATCATGTTTTTGATGTTTAAATTATATTGGCTGAAAACAGACTCTGATTTGATTACATCTTTAATTAGTGATAGAAGTTATACATGAAAGTTATTATCTTAACATTAAAATTAAAACACTAACATTTTTAACATTAACTTAATTTGACAATTAATTCAAATAATATTTTTTTACTATAATTTATTTGCAGTTACTAATACTATAACGTCAATCTGCAAAACAAAAACCATGGTTTTTAGATAAAATCCATCATCACAATTAATTAATGGATATTAAGGAATAAACAAATCCCCTTTTTAATCCAATATTGGGTTTATATTTTAGTTTCATTATTCGTTCGAGTTGCAAGATGTCCGGTCTAATGATAAAAATCAAAGGCATGGGCGACTGGATTTCCCAAGTGTTGTCATGGGAATGGCAGGTGAGGGACGAAATAGGGACGTTCGCAAACTGGCCCGGACAAATGTCCTCAGAACGTCCATGAGCGAACGTTACAAAGCGGACCAAATGCGGACGTCATCGGAATGTCCGTCAGCGAACGTTACAAAGCGGACCTAATGCGGACGTCATCGGAATGTCCGTAAGCGAACGTTACAAAGCGGACCTAATGCGGACGTCATCGGAATGTCCGTAAGCGAACGTTACAAAGCGGACCTAATGCGGACGTCATCGGAATGTCCGTAAGCGAACGTTACAAAGCGGACCTAATGCGGACGTCATCGGAATGTCCGTCAGCGAACGTTACAAAGCGGACCTAATGCGGACGTCATCGGAATGTCCGTCAGCGAACGTTACAAAGCGGACCTAATGCGGACGTCATCGGAATGTCCGTAAGCGAACGTTACAAAGCGGACCAAATGCGGACGTCATCGGAATGTCCGTCAGCGAACGTTACAAAGCGGACCTAATGCGGACGTCATCGGAATGTCCGTCAGCGAACGTTACAAAGCGGACCTAATGCGGACGTCATCGGAATGTCCGTCAGCGAACGTTACAAAGCGGACCTAATGCGGACGTCATCGGAATGTCCGTCAGCGAACGTTACAAAGCGGACCTAATGCGGACGTCATCGGAATGTCTGTAAGCGAACGTTACAAAGCGGACCAAATGCGGACGTCATCGGAATGTCCGTAAGCGAACGTTACAAAGCGGACCAAATGCGGACGTCATCGGAATGTCCGTCAGCGAACGTTACAAAGCGGACCAAATGCGGACGTCCTCCGAACGTTCGCTCGGGAACGTTACAAAGCGGACCTAATGCGGACCTAAGGGGACGTTCGAAAAGTCCGGGGGACGTCCCCTGTTAGCTGGGTTAGTAGTGCACAAACTATGTAAATTGTGTCTTATGATTGTTTCCACGACAACCTGTGACAAGCTGCATATTTAGAAATGGGAGGAATTTCTACACGAAGTTCGGGGACTGTTTACTTTTGTGCTACTGCTAATGCTAACGATTAGCCACCTTGAAATATAGGCTGGTGTCCGTTCATTACAAGAGAAAGGACTGGACAGAAACATTAACTCAAGGTATCCTTCATTTTGTGTGCTCGCTGACGAGTGAAACGGCCATTAAGTTTTGGGCCACAACGGACACAAGCACCGCATCAGGCCTGCTACGGTATTTTAGTTTAATAATAATTTTGGTTGCCGGCTTTAGATTGCTTTAAGGCAGGGGACGGCAACCCAAAATGTTGAAAGAGCCATATTGGACCAAAAAAAAAAAAAATCAAATCTGTCTGGAGCCGCAAAAAATTAAAAGCCTTATATAAGCCTTATAATGAAGGCAACACATGCTGTTAGTGTCTATATTAGCTTTATTAGCCCCCTAGTATCAAAATGATAAGTATGCTACAAATACATACCAGTAATGAGCAAAGCGAAATGTAAAGCTACTTACACAATGTGTATCTGATATGAATAAAACGTGTCGTCTTTTTATATTATAAAGGATTATTATTGCCGGTTCCATAGACATCAGTGTATATTTTACAACATCAAATTCATTGTTTTTTTAGTACTTATGTGATTCTTAAATGTCTTAAACCTAAAATAATCATTATGTGGTTGAAAACACTGAATAGTTGTGATATATGACAAGCATTGAGCGCGTCCGTCTCTGGCTCAGCGCCAGCCAACGCGCCAAAGCAAGTTTGAATTTATCAGTTGATCACGTGATGCACTGACCGTTATAATCACACCGGTGTGATCGTACACTCCAGGGACCAGCCAAAACTGATCACACCGGTGTGATCATACGTGCGAAAGGGTTAAAACAAATTTTTTTTTTCCCATTTTCATATTTTTTAAAAAGTTCCAGGGAGCCACTAGGGCGGCGCTTAAGAGCCGCGTGCGGCTCTAGAGCCGCGGGTTGCCGACCCCTGCTTTAAGGTGTGTGTGGGCCCACAAAGTATGTTGGTTTAAGTGATGTTGAAGATGGTTCATTGATGTTTTCTGAATTAATCCATTTGAAGGATAGGATTTAAATTGTTGTCTGTGCATTTATATATGGTAGCCTACAGTATTGACAGTATTTTCCTTTAAAAAGAGGGACATTTTATTTTGGAGGTTTAAAACAGAACAATCATATCCTTATTTCATTTTCTTATTTCATTGGAGATAATAATTTCTTTATTGAGTAGATAATTGATATATATTTTTCTAAAACCTTGTGTTGTGTTACTTTATTACTTAAGCTACCTGGAAAGAGGTTATCATTTTATTCTGAGAGAGACACATATGGTTAAAAATCTTTATTAAAACTATAACTTAAGAAAGGTGAATTCATAGATAGGTTAGAAAATCATGTGTGTACTTTAAAAGAGAGATCCAAGATAACATTTAAAACTGAGTTAATCAGGGTTAAAACACATTTGATAAAAGAACCCAAAAGCCCTGCCCTCATCAATATACACACTGAGGGGAGCGCTACAAAAGTAAACGCCAGGCATTGGCCAGTCCACTGTTTTTCCTGTTTTTACCCGTTTACGGACACAGGATTGGATGTACACAACCATGAAGAAAACACACAGAAGGAAACGGTTCAATTTGAAACCAAGAAATTCTACTTTAGAAGTACATTTTCACCAAAAAAAAAAAAAAAAATGCTCAAAAAAGAGAACAATCCCTGGAAAACCGGGACGGTGGCAACACTATTCCACTGTCGTCTTTGGCTTTTGGATTTTGGCTTGCTTAGTTGAGGACATTTAATTTAATATTTAATTTAATATCAACAATATTATTGATCTGCCTGCATTTACACCATTATATGAGAACTGAACTGAGCTGCATCACGGTTTTCTCCAGAGCGGCTGTAAATGAACTAAATTAATAACTTTTTTTACAACAAAAATGAAACATCACTGAACTTACCACTGAAGCTGGACTGAGATGCTATTTTCTTCTAGAAACAAACTTTGTTGCATTATTTTCCTGTTATTACTGTAAAACGGCTTTGAAAACAATCTGTATTGAAAAGAGCGCTATATATATATTTATATGTAAAGGTGACTTGACTAATAAGTGAAGCTGGTAATGCTGTTTGTGGAGTTGTTTATTCCTCTGCTGAGATCTTCAGATATTTAATGTCTTCTTTTCTCTTCAGGTGATTTCATCTAAGGCTGTGACTGAAGTCAGTTGTAGTTCTCGTGTTTCTCTTTTCTTCAGTGATTCTGCTTGTTAACAGCAGGTGTTCATCAATAATGCTCAATCATCACTTAATTAATCACTTCATTATCTCATTAACTTTAGCACTCTGTAGAGTGAGACCACATGTACTCTGAGCAGAGTTCATTTAACTCAAAATCCGCGGATTTTGCTGTGTGTTCAATGAAACTGAATGCTTGTTGCAAGTGGCTCAACCATTATTCTCAGTGACTGACGTGGTTCTAGATTTGAGAAATAACTCTAATGGGAATGGTAGTTTGGTGTGTTGTTGTGTTTGACAGATGCATAATCAGAGTCAATCTCATTCTTCCTGAAGGCGACTTTAGCGTCACTGAGAGACTCTTCATGCTTCTGGAAACTGACAGATGCGTAAAGGACCCGGTCAGAGGGGATTGTGGGTAACTGGGCTGTTGAGTAAAGTGGATTCTGTAAATCAGAGGGGATTGTGGGTAACTGGGCTGTTGAGTAAAGTGGATTCTGTAAATCAGAGGGGATTGTGGGTAACTGGACTGTTGAATATAGAGTTGATGTAGGATCTGAGTCTTGAACCTGTAAGAGAAGCAAAATCCCCAAAACATGAAGTCTCAGCTCAAAGGTACAGCAAATATGCCCTCTTATCTGACATAATGAACACAGATCAGTTCTGAAACTCACCATTTCATGATCTCCGGTCTCTCTTCTGTCTGATGATGAAATGATGCCTGTGTGAACAAGAGCCACATCTGAGACTGAGGAAATCAGAGATAATTTAACCGTATGTGTATTTCTGAACAGCAGAGGGTGTGTGTGTGTGTGTGTCTCACCATGTTTACAGCTGTATTTTATTTTGAGCAACATGAGCACTAAACACACCGCCAGCAGGATCAAACCCACAGAAACTGCAACTATCACAAAGGAACCTGAAATCACACAAAGGGATTTTCATGGAGAAACAAGGTGAGAATGTGACGTTCATTTACAAGCATTCTTACACATGCTGTACTTCAAGTGCTTGTTTATATCATAAGATCACTTCAAACTCAAAATTGAAAAATGGATCATACCAGACTTTCCTTTATCCTGGGGTGCCTCTCTTTCAGTGTCAGGTGACGTTGTTTCTAAAAGTACAGAACCATAGTGTATTGGTTAAACCAAATAGAGAAACAGGATCTGTCAAGAAATCTCACAAAGGGATTTTCATGGAGAAACAAGGTGAGACTATGACATCATGTAAGTTTGATGTGACGTCACTGTGACAGTGTTGAGAAACAGGAAGTAGAATCTCCATCAGTGACGATATTTGAACCGCCTCTTCTCAACATTACGAATTCACAATGAGCTCATATATTACTGACACTGAGTCTCACTGTATGAGAATGGTGTGATGTCACTGTGATCATCCCATGATCTCACGTGTTGACTGGGACGGACACATCTAAATGTGGGTGGTGTTGGGACATCTGCTAACAGTACATCACTGCAAAGGTATTTCAGAATCCCTTTTACTCTTGAGCGAAGACAACAAATAATGTTCCAATGATTATATGAGGGCCGTAAAGCAGCTCTAAACAGACAATAGTCATTATTCAGCTCAATTCAGATCCGTGTTGATTCAGTTCAACTACAGTGTGAATGTTCAAATGTATGATTATTTCGAGAAAATAACTTGTCGAGTATGATATCGAGTATGTGCCAAGACACATCTTTTCAGTGCATAACTATTAAAATTAAGATCAACTATTTCATTGTATGGAAAAGAGCAGCAAGAATGTTAAAAAACATAAAAACATAAAGAAAAGAAAAAGAAAGCGTGACAGTAAGGTGAGGGTTATTTTTGCACATCTGGAAACAGAAATGTTTTCTCTGTGAACCTTACTAAACAAAAAAAAAAACTAAAACACAAGTGTTTCTATGGTTTTGGTTGCTTCCTGTTCTCTGTGGTTTTGATGAATCTGCAGACTTTACCACAGCATGATGCTTTAGGGACAGTTGACAGGAAAAAAGCCGCAGAGAACCAGAAATTGTGCTGTAATTTTCTGCCAGAACATTATTCATTAAGCTTACAGACATTTCCTTTAACCTTAAACCATTAATATGGAAAATTATTTATTTATAGTAAATATGGTCCATATTTTTACACTGTAAAATCTAATGTTAGTCTTACTTTAAAAAAACATTCAAACCGATCGCCTTAAAAAGCCCAAGTAAAATAAGAATAGTATGTTGTACTGACAAATGCTTTAGTATAGTTCACTTACACAAGAGTTCTAGTAACTAAAAGAACTGAGAGTACTTTACTTTTCATTCATTCATTCATTACTTTTTCATTTACTTTAGGTTTACTCTTGACTTAGTATGGCTACCATTGCTTTTACCACGGTTGTGTTCTGCTGAATGTTGAAGTCTGTGTGTGACTCAAGCAGGATCTATGGAACAAAATTAAATGGGAATATACTGCAAAATATAATATAATATAAATAATATAATGTATGGCTATATTAATACATATTACAATACAAATTAAGACAAAAATAGCATTACATCTATAATCAAAAAGTGTTATCCTTTATTGTGTACATATATTGCACATTCATATCCTCATATAAATGTGAATGTATGTTCACACACACACACACACACACACACACGCACGCACGCACATAAACACACATTCATGGAATGAGTTACATCAGATTTCAAGTTCCCAGCATGCTTTGCTTCTGACTGTTAAAGGAGAGCAAATGTTAAAATGAAGTGTTATTGAATGTGTTTTGCTCAATATTAATATAGAGGGGAGATTTGTTAGTGTGTAATTTTCTATTATTTTGGAATTTAAAAGGTTTTCTGGTATGTGTGAGTTTCTGTGGTGCCCATTGTGCTGTGAGTCTTTTACCTCCGATCACACGTAGATGAACTTCAGTGAACACGAGCGACCCTGAACTCTCCTCTGCACACCAGTATTTCCCAGAATCCTCTTCTGTCAGACCACTGATGTTCACAGTAAAGACTCCAGCTGAGGTTTCGTCAGTCAGAGAGAATCGGCCGCTTGCTCTGTTACTGGATGAAACACGAACTCCGTCTCGCACACAGATGTTGGGCTGATCTCCTCTGCAGAAAAGCCTCAGTGTTTGACCCGTGACGTTCTTACAGCTGATGGACACCGATCCTCCCACAGACGCTTCAGGAGTGAGGAGCACTGCAGAGAACACACACGTGAGGATGATGACAGAAAACACTGAGATGTTCTCCAGAAAACACTCTCACCATCTTTCAGGATCATGAGCTCAATGGGAAGATTAAACGCTTCGTTCACTGCACACCAGTATATCCCAGCATCCTCTGCTCTCAGGTCACTCAAGGTCACAGTGAAGAGATTGAGTTCAGTCTCGTACTTTACAGAAATATTTGGTTTAATAACATGGTCTTCATCGGATCGAATTATATTTTGAGCATCTGGAGTGAAACACTTTCCTTTACACAGATACTTTATTTCTGTTGAATGGTTTTCATCATAAGGGCATTTGATCTCAGAAGAATCTCCTTCACGTCCGACCACTGGAGGCACTAATAGTCACAGAGAAGATAAAGTATTTATATGCTGTAATATATGCATGTGTTATCTGGTTTATGGTTGCTGTACGTACGAGTTGGAGTGAGTAGATGTCCATTGGTGAGAGAGACAGACGTCAGATGTGTGTGTCTGGTTTCGGCTCCACACCAGTAAACTCCAGCGTCTCTCACGCTCACATTACTGATGCTCACTGTACAAACTCCTGCTGGACCGGCAGAAAACTCAAAGCGTTTCTCTGATGAACTGATGCGTTCACAGATCTTCTCCTTGTTCTCTTTGCAGAAGTGTGTGAAGGTCTCGTCGTGTTTCTCGGGGAACTTGCAGGTGAGCTTCACACTTTCACCAATAACAGCAGATGCTTTGCTTGATGCCGGAAAATGATCAACTATACACCAAAAACAATGAAAAATATGTAATATCAAAATATAATTTTCTTATTTTGAGTCTCTAAAATGAAGGTCCTCCGAGAAGCTCTTTACCTTGAGTTACTGTCAGTTTAATCTCAGAGAACAGATCTTCATCATCAGCGATATTCACTCCACATCTGTACGTCGCTTCATCAGCCGCGGTTAAATTACTGATAAAAACCTGCAAACGTCCTTCACTGGAATCATCAAACATGTGCACTTTATCAAGATGAACCCATTCATTCTGTTCATCAACTAATATCTTCTTCTGTGAATCTCTCTGGAGGAACTTCTTGTTTCCTTTGAACTCTTGTGGAAATGTGCAGGTGATGAAGACTGATTTACTGGAGTAGGCCTGAACCTGGACAGATGTTATTTTACCTGCAAAAAGAGATTTATATGTTGATTTATTACATTATTAAAAGTCAGGAGGAATTTTACATTTCTTATTTAGATCTGTAAGGATATTTTCATTAAAAAGAAACTAAACTCACTATAAACTTTGAGCTGAATCTCTGTACTGAAGGATATGTGAGTAATTGATGTTTCTGAAGGTCGATGATCTGACCCGTCTCTCTCCACTCCACATAAATAAACTCCTCCGTCCGCTGCAGAAATATCTCTAATGGTCACATTAAAATGATCTTCATGACTGTCAGACAGAATGAACTTCTCCTCAGATGATTGTGATGATCGTGAGCTGTTCAGAACATGGACAGGATCCGCGTTCAGTCTGTAGAAAACTTTGATGTGTGTTTTAAACTTCTCTTCATATTCACAGCGGAAAGTGATGTTCTTTTGTCCAAGATACCCGTCCCGGATAACTGACTTCCCACAACGAGACCCTGAAAACGATTCCAACAAAACCTTGTGACGCTCTGAAATCTAACATATTATTAGTGTTATTAAAGGTGCACTGGAAACTTTGGCCTCTCTATCGCCATCTCTGTGTGAAACATACAATGTCATGTTCCTTGCAGAGTTTTTATTTTTACGTGGATTGTGGGTGTTTTTAGGTTATTTATAGTTGCCTGTGATCAGACTCAGAGCAGTGTCATCAAAACATACTGACAGAAAAACGCACTTCTGAATATGTCACCTGAACAGGTAAGTTATATATATTTTTTACAAAAGTGACATGAACATGCAAAAGATTAATGACATAAAACATAAAACTGTCATTTTCCCTGCATAATCCAACCTGCCAGCTCTAATTATGAATTATTATTATAAGGTGACCATTGTGAATTAGTGTAAGGCATGGAAGTAATACATTTTTGTTCAAAATTACTCAAAATCTTCCGTACTGCACCTTTAATAGAAATATAATTAATAATTACTGTAGTTATGGTGAGTTCAAGTCCTCCTGGGAAGTTCTATATACGATGTGGGAAGTCGTGTTTATGACGTCATGTGCGTTCAAGTTACTTTCGTAAGATGGCGATGTCCTTTCTCTTAATTAATTACACAAAGATACAGCAACTCTTAAACTCTACTTCTAGAAAATGAAGAACAAGGAATGTGCATCAGGTGTGTGATGATTTTTTTATAATTTTAGTTCATGTATGAAGCCAATGTAAACTTTACCGTTACATATTATAGTTATAATATATGCTATACGATATTGTGCAGACAATTAACTGTAAAAGCCTGACAATATCACTGTTAAATACCTTAAGTATTGTGGTATTCCACCATATTTCTCATTGACACGCACTCAACTCGTAAAGATCAGGGCTTACAGAAACTCCCGAGCTTTCCACTCGTGTTTACGACATTGTGGTGGCGTTCATGTGCGTTCAACTCATAAATACGATCTTTACTACATGACTTGAACGCACCATAAGTTACAAAGCATACGTACTGTTCACCACTAACTTAACATAACGCTTCTTTGTCTGGTTGTTTCCACATGTATATTCCCCATCATCCTCTATGCTGAGGTTCCTGATAAACACTGTGAAGAATCTGCTGTTTTCATCATCATACAGAGCGAATCTCCCGTTATGAACCCATCGACTCTGAACATCAGCACTGATGCCCATCTTACAGCTCCTGTCTCTGCAGAAACTCTTCACTTTATGTTGATCATCAGTCTCGCTCTCGGTCTTGTACATGCACTTGAACATTAAACTCCCTCCATTGCATCCAAACACATTGAAACACAGAACCTGACCTGCCGAACACAAGATCATTTGCTCTCAGTTATTATCTATCTTCAATCTGAGGAATATAATATATGATTTGTCCCACACTGAGCAGTAAAGAACTGACCTGAGATCAGGCAGAGAGTGATGAAGATGAAGATGATGATGGCAGTCTTCATTCCAGACTGACTTCAGTCTCAGATATCCAGAGAAAAACCAGATCCGATCACAATCCAGTGAAAGCAAGACCTGATCAAACGTGTTCCTTGAATGCGATGTAAGTCTCTATCATTAGAAGTGCACAGATCCTCCGTCAGTCTCTCTCACGTTTCTGCTTCCTTATTCTCTATAACGGTTACACCCATCAGCACTGTTAACAGAAAGTGTTGAGAGATGTGTGAAGTGTATATGTGTGACAGACAAGCAGAGAAACACACACAAGACGACACATCCCTATATTCATATAACATATACATTAAGAGTGACAGAAGGGCGTATATTAATATAACATATACATTAAGAGTGACAGAAGGGCGTATATTAATATAACATATACATTAAGAGTGACAGAAGGGCGTATATTAATATAACATATACATTGAGAGTGACAGAAGGGCGTATATTAATATAACATATACATTGAGAGTGACAGAAGGGCATATATTAATATAACATATACATTAAGAGTGACAGAAGGGCATATATTAATATAACATATACATTGAGAGTGACAGAAGGGCGTATATTAATATGAACATATACATTAAGAGTGACAGAAGCGTGTAAAGACTTCATCCTGCATTCATCATGAAAACCACAGAGAAACTGACATGTGTGAAACAGTTTTAGACCTCAGTCATCTTAAAACATGCCAACAGAGAGGGTTTAGATTAGGCCACGATTAGGCCTTAGTTAAATTAGGACATTTATCTAAAAAAATAAAAACATTACTGATGTGCATCTTGAGACAAAACAATGACAGTGACATATTTTAAGATATGCCAGTGAAAGTTTCATTTAAAACAGACATTGAAAGCTTGTCTTTGGAACTGGGGGCAAGTGTCATTTGCATGTAATTTATTACGATCTATTTGTGGATCCTAATTATTTCACTTCTGCTTTAGAGGAAATAAAAATCACCCACTTCTTCTTGGAAGCATTTTCTCTTGACACACATCATGCTTTAAGGGCATTGCAGAAGCATTTCTTATAATTGTGTTTGCTTATGTCTCATTCATTTAAAATATATATAAACTTATCTCTTTCACGCATATCCATCTTATTTTGCGAGGCGATAAGCTATTTTACAGCCGCTACAGGCAAATGGCTAAAAGAAGTGCAGTAAATGACAAAACTAGTCACGCTGTGTTAATAAGATAAAATGCCATGATATCATACAGTTTGCAATATCAAGCAGCATAACAGACTAGAGCTTTGTAGAGCTAGAACAACTGGAAGCAGACCGAAGCCTAAGTTAGAAATGGCTGTCCTGCTCTTATGTTAAAATAAGGTGAATAAAACCATAGATATGTATGTGTAGATGACACATTCGACCGCTCCAGACATGTCTCGCACCCGCCATCTTAGAACAGTCAATGTATCGTCACTCACAGTCAGAATCAATGATGTTTCAACATTGCAAAAACACTCGAGATTTAGACTCTCGCAGAAATGGGATAACATTTCACATGTGAGAATATGTTGGTTTGTATTTGTATACATATTAACTCAATATTACAGGGGTTTAAACTTGTGTTAGCTGATGTCTTCATCTTGTTGTATTGTGTTAGTTTAGCATTATCATCTGCTGAAGTCTATCGCAGATATAATATTCATATTTGCATCTACGGTTGCAGACGTTTAGTCCACTCCCACTCGAAAGTTCACGGACCGGCTTTGACCTTTCCAAAATGGCGGACAGCTTACAGCCTATAGAAATAGCCGCTAATGAGGCATCTATATATATATATATAGCATAGTGTATATAGATAGAAGAGTATCATGATGTTTTGCTGCCCTCTGTTGTAATTCGGCACTCATTACAACAGGGCTCTATTAATTATTAATTTTATAATCTGTCAATAATGCTCAGATAAACTGTCTGTGCAAACAACACCCTCACATTAATACACACTATATCACTCTGTGTTTGTACAGAACCACTCCTGAAATTATGATTGACATGGCAATAACCATAGAAACATTCTGGACTGAACAATAAAACTAGGACAATAGATTATTCATGTGAGATTATTCAAATCACACACAACTACAGCCAGGAATGCTAGGAAATATTAGATCCCAAGCTTTATCTAAACTCTCTTCTGAAACACAAGTTCATGATCAAAAACAAATACATGTTTAGATCAAATTAATCGATTCTCATCCTCTCATTTGCTCTTCTGAGCAGTTTTATTCATTTAATCTGCTTCACTGGATTCACTCATATTATCACATAAAAACAGTTTTTCTTTGTCTTGTACAAGGCAAAGTGCAATACACTGTTTACTTATAAAACCTGAAGCATGCAAAGTACAACGTTGTATATGTAACTTTTGCACATGTTTTTTTGCAACTTGAAGACTTTTCTCAATTAGATATGACACTCGACGATTAAGGTTATAAGCTAACAACACAAAACTAGAAAACTGGATTGGCTTATCTTTCTCAATTAAATGAAACTAAAACCTCCTGTGATCCAGCTCCCATCATGCACTGCGGCTCTGATGGAAAATGAGAATGATTGATTTACTGCTTTATAGTTTGTTATTGCACTGGTGTCATTGTTTCTGTATCCTTTGAGTTATTTATTGCATTATTTTAGGCATTCTTTTCTGTAACTGTGACATGTTGATTGTCAAGAACAATAACTGTATCATAACTCTATGATATATACAGTGTACTATGTAAAAATCAAATACTCTTTCTCTGTTTGCATTCACCAAAGTCATCTTGAATGTTGAATTTTCAATATAACTGAAAATTTTAAGAGAACATCACATCAGCTGACTTCATAAATTGATGTTGATTTTCAACATCCACGGAATAGGCAATAGGCAAGAAATCCAAAAAACCAAGAGACATGAAACCAGGGAAACCGCTTGATCATGCAGTGCAACAACATACAACACTTGTGAGTGAGTGATAGGGTGAACCAGGCTTATATGGGGTGAGCTAAACAAGACAATGAGACACAGGTGAATGTGATAATGGATGAAGAGTCCGGGCAGTGAGTTATGGGAAATGCAGTTTGTGAGGGAATGACAAGAGTCTGATGTGGAGTGCCCTCTGGTGGCTCTCAAGGGCACTTCAGCTGGTGACCGTTACAGATATAAACACACACTGATATAAACACACACACTGATATAAACACACACTGATATAAACACACACTGATATAAACACACACTGATATAAACACACACTGATATAAACACACACTGAAGAATGAGCTGGAGAGAGTCGATCCCTGAAGACAATAGAAACCATAGAGAACAGGAACAGAACATACAAAGAACCAAACTAAACACATAAATACTGACACAAACTCTGGCCTTAATTTTCTTGTTTAACTGTATTGCATGAATATGAATTGAAATTTAGGGAAGCAATTATTTAAAATAAAGCAAAATATGAATTATTTTAAAGAATGACATGCTGACAGGACGGTAGTGTCACAGTAAATGAGTTTATAATGACAAACTAATCGAGGAGGAAGAGATTAAATGATCATTTCACACAACCTTTGACCAACTTGTTGCCCAGTTAACTCATAAAAACTTATATGATTGGCCTGATACTTTTATAAGTCCAAAGTATGTTTGTCTTGCTTAAATGAATAGTATCTATCTAATTAAAGTGACGTTCATTCTGTTCATGTATTCTGAACGGCTTTATATTGTACTAAAAAAAGTGATGAATCACTGGATAAATGTTGACTTTTATTTATTGTCTCTTGATGGAATCTCAGTCCATTTACATTCACACTGTTGTTGTTGTTGTTGTTGTTGTTGTTGTTGTTGTTGCTGTTGTTGTTGTTGCTGTTGTTGTTGCTGTTGTTGTTGTTGTTGTTGTTGTTGTTGCTGTTGTTGTTGTTGTTGCTGTTGTTGTTGTTGTTGCTGTTGTTGTTGTTGCTGTTGTTGTTGTTGCTGTTGTTGTTGTTGCTGTTGTTGTTGTTGCTGTTGTTGTTGTTGTTGCTGTTGTTGTTGCTGTTGTTGTTGTTGTTGTTGTTGTTGTTGTTGTTGCTGTTGCTGTTGTTGCTGTTGTTGTTGTTGTTGTTGCTGTTGTTGTTGCTGTTGTTGTTGTTGTTGTTGTTGTTGTTGTTGTTTTTACCCAATTCACAACATATTCACAACGTTATCTCTACATATTGTTGCTGATGGTTTGTACATTTTTATATGATTTTGTGGCTTTGGGTTTATATTTTAAGTGAATTGTTGTCTGTATTTAAAGTGATATTTTAGGAAATATATTCAATAAAATAAAATAATATTTTATTTATTGTGTGTCCTTGTTGTACGGTAACCACAAAGTCAAAAATATTATGCCATTATGAAATGGTGGAGTTCATGTGGAACATAAAGTTGCATTTCGATGGAAGTGAAAACACGATATCAAAAGGCATCAAAAGGATATTTTCTTTTCAGAAGCACCAGCCTTTAACAGACTAACAAACTCATTATGATGTGAACATGAACATAAACTACAACAGCAGAAAACCACTTAGCCGACTGATACTAAACATTTCTGCAAATGTTGGATTTTTTTAAATGATCAAATTCACCAGTCAGTGTGACACACCATCTTAATTTAAAGCAAACAAACTTCCTGATAACAAGCTGTAGTGTTTTGAGTCTGTGAATTTATAAGCTCGACACAATCTAAGTTATTGAGTTTCCGGGTCGAGAATGCTGTGCGCGACCGGCTGACGCTTCATACATGGATTGTTGTTTGTATGTGTTTTGCTGCACTGTACGGATTACTGCTCCATTCGGATTTCTACATCACCATTGGGATTAGTGTGCTGCTCGGATGACTCCACTTCTAACTGCTGGTGCTTTGGACTTGACTGTTGTTACGTTCAGAGATGCATTATTTAATGTGATGGTCCATCAGAAGAGCTGTGTGGTCTTTAAGTGTTTCTCCGTGTGTTTGCTCTTTGGCTCCTACTCAATCCTTCTGCACTCAAATTTTTTTTTTATGTCTAAACATAAGATTTATGTATTTGAATTGCATATAGAATTTCCATCCATTTGGATTAGTTTTAACATAAACAATTAATAATCGGAATATGATTCATATTATTAAGTCATATATAAATTAAACAGATAACATTTATGTCATTGTATTAATAAACTGAATGTGATTCATATTTGTCAGTCATATGTAAATGAAATGGATAAGATTTATGTAATCATACACAGAAAAACGCCCATGTTAAATTAGCACTGCTCAGTGTTCATATGTGTGCACACTACAGAGTTAAAGTACAATTGAAGCAGTGTTGAAGTTAATGAGATAATTAAGAGGTGATTGAGCATTAAATATGAACACCTGATGTTAACAAGCAGAATCACTGAAGAACAGAGAAACACAAGAACTACTTCAGACACAGTCCCATGTTGATATATAGTTTATAAAAGTTGCTTAAGCAGAATGCAAATTGGTTTTATAAGTTGTTTATGTATAACTTTTCTGTTCATCACATCCATGTTTCCATCATTGAATTCTAGAGTCGATTCCTGACACGAGAACGTTTATGGAGGTTAAATGAGTCAAACATCACACTCATTTATATTTACATGTGTTTGTTTATTTGTTTAACAGGTTTTTTCAACCACAGTAACTTACAAATGAGGACAAATGCAAACAGCAGTGATTCAATGGAAGGAAGAAAAAAACATTTGAAGCGCTGCAATTTTATCTTTTAACTTTTGCACGATACTTTATTTTTTTATCTTTGTCATTTTATTTAACTCAGATATTACTCTCATAAATTACACAATATTAAATACAAAGCCTGAAGAGATTGTGAAAGTGAAAGTGTGTATGGAAATACAACAACTTATTTGCTCATCTGTTCCTGCATTAAACAGAAGAGCCAGATTGACTGGATTCACCGCATTAAAGCACTGAGTGTGTTCATTGTTCTTGTGAACACTTGAAGGAAACCTGATCTGACCTTTATTCTGAATGACTTATAATCAGTTATGACTTACACTGTTAACCCTTGCTGTAGAAAAGGCCAAATTCTGACAATATCATACCATTTTCCATTAAAACAGTAATATACCGTAGAACATAAAAGCCTACACTGTAAAAAATTAAATCTTAAAAAAACAGTAGTAGTTATTAACGGGCACTATGTGTCAAAATGATTGATGACTTGCGGTTGACCTTGACCTTTGACCTTTTCCGGTCCCGCCTTTTCCGGTATCTACTGATAAGGATTGACCTATTGACCCCACCCTCCAATCGGTCATGTGTTTTTGACAGGTTGTGCATCGGGTGTGTATTGATAAAGATTGAGCAGTTGACAGTTTGACCATCCGGCCTCTATAGATAAGGGATTGAGCAGTTGGCCTATCTATCCGATCAAATCAAGTGTTTTGACATAAGCTTTGTGTGTTTTTATGGCAGCAAGTTTGAAGCGGTTGTTATAGGCCATGTCAGCATTCCAGACTGCATTGTGGTTTCCTGTGTAATGTGAGACGGAAAAGTCATTGTCACAGAGGCTTCCCTCCCCTCCGTCTGCAACTGTGTCACAGGGATTTCCTAATTCTAATTTATTGTATAAGTATAAAAAGTTTAAATTAGATCTTTTAAAAATAAAAAGATTGTTTAAATTCAATTCAATGAACTAATAAAAACAAATGTTGGACATCGATGGTCTATGGAAAAACTTGACTTAAACTTGAAGTATATTTTTTTATTTATCAGGTTGCATGTAAAGAACTTTGAAATGTTTGGGTCTCACAAGTCATCTCACACATTATGTGAAATGTTCAATAATTCCTTAAATAGTATCTGTGAGAAGATCACCACATAGGCCTATCTTTAGAGAGAGAGCAACAATGAAGACATTTTAGAATCTGTGATGCCTCAGACCGACCCGATCGGCTGCTCATAATGTCCTTCCGATCACCAGCACATCTTCAGAGAAATATGTTACTTGACAATAATGTTATCTTCAGGATATAGGGTGACAGAGCAGATGAGCCTCTGTGCATCCTGTAATGTTAGTCTGCTAACTCCTTTCCAGAGCCAAAGTTTTGTTCGTACTACATTTATTTCAAAGCATAATCGTAAAAGTTTAAATATGATCTTTTAAAATGAAAAGATTGTTTGAATTAAATCTTTAAAGTTTTAATACATTCGTTTAATCTATCTTTTAGAAGATTACTGTAATGATTTGTTTAACGGTGACCCTAAAGTATAATTGTTATTAAACAATGTCTGTTCAAAAACTTGTTGGAAAACTGTACTTAGTCGTCTTAAATATCATTTATGAAAAGATTCAATCAGCATTTTTTGTCCATGCGGGGTTTACATTTTTATGGTGCGGCTTTCCACAGCCCTAATGATTTTTGTACCGTAACTATTCTATCCCGTACACCTAAACACGACCATCACAGAAAACTATGAAATAAATAAATCATTTAATATCATTTTTAAGCTGTTTTGCACCCAGCAAAGTTGGTTCTATAAATGAACTAATCTCTATTTTTAAATGAAATTAATAAATAAAGTATATAACTCAATGAATAATAACAAATATGTTACTAAAATGTATTCAAACAATTTATACATAGTTTTAGCTAAATTAATATATATATAAATAAAAATTATTTATATAAACACTACATTTTCATAGAGCTGAAGAAGTAGTTCTTTATGCAATGATAAAAAACAATCCGAGTTACAGGCCAGATGAGCCTCTCGGGCACAATGTCACAGCATATATACAGTTAGTCTGCGTTCCAGAGCTTTATTCATACTAAATTCATTTAAAAGTTTAAAGGTGCTCCAAGCGATCTCACGCGTTTTTTAGGCCAAAACATTTTTTTTCACATACCGCAAACATCTCCTCACTATCCGCTATCTGCCTGTCCCCTGAACACACTGTAAAAAAACGCAGTCTCTGCAGAGAGCCCAAGCTCCACAAACAGCAGCAAAAACAAACTGAGCAATAAACAGAGCGACCCGTACCACGAAACATAACAAACTGTTCCAGCCAATTGCCGACAAGAATGATGTGGGGTGGGGTTTGGGGGGTTATTGCGTGTATGAGGAGGAGGGAGGGTCTAGCTAGCCTCCGTTTTGTTTGATAATAATTCAAACATCAACAAGAGGTTACGCCAACCGAGATCGCTTAGAGCACCTTTAAATTAGATCTTTAATTTAATTAGATCAAATCTTTAAAGTTTTATTAAAATCGTGTCTTCTATTTATCTTCTTACAAGACTTCTGTATGATATATGATATATATATAAGGTATAATTTTTTACTAAACAACGTATGTTCAAAAATAAAATAAAAAATGTTTTAATGCAAAAACTATGTGCTTTGGTGTCTTAGATTTATAAAAAATATTCAATCAGCACTTTTGTCCATGCGACATGAAACATGCCGTCAAAGTTTATCCCAATGTTTTTAAGAAATCCCAGGACTTTACATTGCTCGTATTTAGATTAAGTTTTATCATTTAGAAAATCAGCACATATTTTCAGAGATGTGATGTGCCTCTGTGGCCTACGAGTAAAGTTTGTCTTGAGCGAATATTACATTTTACTCGTCTTAATTCAAAGCATTATCTTACTTTTCTACGCTAGCTATGATCTATTACACGTATAAGATGAATATATAATTTTTTACTTATGTTTTATCTCCCGAATTATCCTTAATCAGTGTGGAAACACACATGGTGAAATATATGTAGAATTTTAAAATGTTAGCGTTTGTTGATGCGACAGTTTGTCTGTTGGCCGCATGATACTATAGCAGGAAGCATGCCCTTTGGCCTCCTCCATTTTGTAGGCTTTTTGTTAAAGACCCTAAAGATCGTCCTTAAAGGTACGCTGTGTAGGAATTTCCCCCATCTAGCGGTGAAATTGTATTTCGCATTCAAACGAATAGTGCTCTCTAACACCTCGCTTTTCAAATGCGTGTTGCAACTACGGTAGCCGTTATGTGCCGAGAAGCTATAACAACATGTCTTCCAATAGCACTTCATCGAGTTTAACTAGACATGTTATGCTGCCTATAGAATGAATTACACAACCAACCGATGAAAAAAGCTCGTAATTTAGACCGTAACATTGACTTAAGAAGAAAGCAGCGTTATAACCCTTCATTATCTCTTTCCACCTGGGAAAAGCTTTTGCGATATCTACCATCGTTTTGAATTCGCCGGTCACGTTTCCTTTGATATATATATATATATATATTGTTTTTTTTTGCTTTTTGGCTGCAAGGATACCTTCTCCTGTGGCTCGGCATACTGTAAGTATGATCCTGTATTATGAAGTACCGTGCAGTGTAGCCCTTCAAATTTGCCTCTCACTGATCTCCTCGTCTGCATCAGCTGGTGTCAGTCAGCCGGCTCTGAACCAAAACCTGTTTTGGAAACGCGTTGAGATAGGCTAGTGCTTTTTTCCCCTCTCTGCTATTATATATATTTTTCAAGATGGCCGAACGACATGGAACCATCCATGGACTTACCCGTCCCGTATGAATACAGATAAGAAATTCTGTGCTTACGAGGATAAGCCAAATCATTGGCAGAGGTAATTTTACACCAATGAGGACATATTTATGAATCAAGACATTGATTTTAGCTAATAAAATACTTTTTTTTTTAAAAACGACTGTTCTTTTAATTTCAAATGTGTAAATTACAAAACAGCAATCTAATCTACACATGAGCGGTCTACACAACTCATAACTTCAGGGGTCAATGGGTCTCCTGAGAATATGTAATTTCCCTTAAAACCAAAGATTAAGCTAAATGACACTACTTTCCACCGTTCCCCACAAAATCAAATACTCTATACGATTTCTATTACACTTTTTCAAAGGATAATCTTGCTTTAAAGTTTGAAAAGCATTCCTTCATATTTGCTGTGTTCTAAAACAATGTCATTAATTGGTACTTTTTCTTTTAATCTTCTTTTAAAATGTACTTTTCTTATTTCTACAAAGGTACAATTTCAATTCATGCAAGTATAATGTAAAAAAATATGTCTGATGCAATGTTTTGCAAAGAAATAGTTACTTTAATACTCCAAACAGTTCAACACAATGACATCATTAAGCATGGACAACGGGCGAAACCATGGCGTGTGTGGGTAGTTTTCCAGATTTGACCCAACATCAAATACTCTATTACACTATTCAAAGGATAATCTAGCTTTAAAGTTAGAATAAAAAGTTAAAACCAAACCTATCTTTATACCTGTTGTGTTCCGACACAAAACCATTAACTGGTTCTTTTTGTTTTATAAATAGACTTTTCTTATTTCTACAAATATCACCCCGATAAATATGGACTTAATATGGACACAATGTTTTTAGGAAAAATCAGCGTTTTAAAATACAACTAAACCAGATGATTTATTTTTGACAGGCCTATGGAAATGCATGTTGGTTTCTAAGTGTCAGGCATAGCGCAACCATGCAATGTTCGAGAAAGCTAATATCGGTGTAATCTTTGCGAGGTCTCACCCACAACGCAAGACTTTGTGTTGGGCTGATCCAAGCATAGTTTTACCAATTTAAAATATTACGGAAGTCATTTTCAAACTGTAATTATACCATATTTTATTGATCAGTATTATGGTTTCGTATTGATTTAAAGTGTTGTTTGTTTGTTATTAACTAACACTTCAACATCCAGCACAGAATTAAAGAGATGAATGAGCTAAGGACGTTCTCTGAATAAGCAGATAATGATATGTTCACGATTCACTTCACGATCTACTGTGTAAATATCTGTGCTTAAATCTTTAGTGATGCATAGTTCCACACTCTTGTAAAGCCTTTGGACTAACTTTAAGACATTAATTCATAAGTCCAAAACACCCATATAAGATTCAAAATAATTTATATTTATATAATAAATACACAAAAGTCTGCAAATGATGATTTTATTTATAGATTTATAATTTATTATTTATAGATTATTTATAGATTTCGTCATCTTGTTCAGATAGCAGATGTCACTGTTTCACATTTTGTGTGTTGGACCGTATGTGTTTTAGGTGAAGTCGTTTCTTTGAGAGTCCTCAACATGCAATCCCAGTCAACACGGTGATCTCACAGTGATCTAATCATGTGGTCACAACGTGAGCAATGTGAGTTCACAGTGAGCTAAAAGTGTAACCTCACAGCGCACTCACTGTGTGCTCATGGCCGCAATATGAGCTCATCCCAGCTAGAAATGTTATTGTTCTATGAATGTTTTGAGAGCATTATATTATGTTATGGTTTCTGTAGCTATTTTATTTTTGTTACCAGAATGTTCTCCTAAAAAGTAGGATAACAGTCTCTAAAAACATTTAAAAAATGTTTAGTGATTACATTGATAGAACATTATCCCCTAACATTATTATAAGGGTTTAGCGGGAAGTTTCCCAGCAGACACAGGACTGATCCTCTTAAAAGAGGTTTAGATGTTGAAGTTGGTTTGAAAGTAGTTGTTTGGTTTGGTCACCATTATGGAGGTCAGTGTTTGCTTTAGTTGGCCTCTTTGGCCTTGACTATTTGATGTTAATTATACTCTTGCTGTTGTGTTTGTTATAGAAAGAGAAAATGTGAAGTATATACACAGCAAAAACTACAGTGTTAAATGAACACTCCTGGGAGTTTATATGAGTCCACACTCAAGAGTGTAAAGTTAATTAAGTTATTAATTGAGTGATGATTGAGCATTATTGAAGACACCTGATGTTAACAAGCAGAATCACTGAAGGAGAAAATCACAAATTGTAAGCCACCATTATGGAGATCAGTGTTTGCTTTAGTTGGGCTCTTGACCCTTAAATTATTAACTTTAGATTTTGTGTGCCTGCTGTTATTATGACAGACAGATGAACAAAGAGAAAAGTGATCTATTGGTTATGTTATGATAATCATAATTTGAACTTGATCACTGAACCATTATTGCTGATTTAGATTTAAGTTGCTTATTACAGCATAACTGTGATTCTACATAAATATCCAGAAATTTTGATAAATAAAAAAATGAATAATTTATTTTAAAGTTGTTTTGAAAAAAAAAAACTTCATTTTAGGCACACACAGACATGAAGATTCAGACTATGCATCTCAACAATGGTGATGAGCAAAATATTCAATTAGGAAAAGGAAATTACTTCGACAAATCAGATCATAATTTATTAATTCCGCAATGCATGATGGGAGCCATTAGTGAGTTGATTGGTGGCAGCCACTGCAACATGCTTTATTCTTGTCACCATTGTTGAGATTCACAGGCTGATTATTGATGTCTGTGTTTTTGATCAGAACAACTATAATTGGATTATGTTAAAAATACTGAAAATCATATGATTTATAAACATAGAGCTGGGGTATTAAATTTCACCATACTATCTAAGTATGTTTTGATCATCTCAGATCACAATATGATTATGCCAAAACATAACCGATACCATCAGATCACAATTTATCTTTGACCGTCTGACTGTTATTATTCAGTAACAGCAGACAAGCAAAATCTAAAGTTCATAATATAAGGATCAAGAGCCCAACTAAAGCAAACACTGATCTCCATAATGGTGGCTTACAATTTGGGATTTTCTCAAATTTTATTTTCTTTTTTTTGTAATAAGTGAAGCTAGTAATGCTATTTGTGGAGTTGTTTAATAAAGTTGGATCCTGACATCAGAAAAATGTTTAGACGTCAACCCAATTTTAATTTTCAACCAAAATTTGACATCTGAGTGATGTTGGAGTCCACGTCCAATAACATTTTTAGCTGGGATGAGCTCATATTGTGACCATAATATGAGCACACAGTGAGTGCACAGTGCGGTTACACTTTTAACTCACTGTGACCTCACATTGTGATCATATGGAGAGATCACTGTGAGATCAAAGTGTTGACTGGGATGTTTATAGGAATTAAGAATTTAAGTGATACTTTGTTTAGTGCAAGTTTCCCTCCATCTGCGATGTGGAATCACACAAAGTATAAACACGAAAAGTAAGCGCATGCTTGTTTTACACTTAAACATTTACAACAGAATCACATCTGACTATTGCACTGAGAGATGCATATTCATTAAAGCTTGAGGCTTTCCACTCCGCCGAAACCTGCAGATAAAATTGCACAAAAGTAAATACAACATGACCCATTTAAAACAAATACAGAAAAGCCACTTGTGATCAGTTTTGAATGTTTGTAATTGACATTTTATATACTAGTCGATTACGCCGTTTACATCTGGTTTCTTTTTGTTTTTGTACAGTTTGCAAAAACTATAGCCGAGAGTGGTCAAACGTATAGAAATTTATGAAAAAATATAGCATAAAGAGAATTAAATGACGGTCCTTCTACATGAGAGTGTTTAGAGACTAAACAAATCATATTTCTCTTAGAACATCTTTCTGCTATGTCTACGAAACATCGACATGAAAGACGAGTATATTGCTGTTACCTATAAAACTATTACACTTCAAACTCGGCTAACTATCACACATAAAGGGTAACTAAACACTAAACCAACTTTTTTTAGTTAATGATCTGTACGAATGGAGCTTCATAAATGCTGTTCATTGATTCGAGTACTTTTTTAAACATTTGAGTATAAAGTGTTTTAATTTTCAAATATATGGTGTAAAAACGTCTGAGTGCTGCCCTCTTCAGGTTAAACGGAATCTCCTGAAGTAGGGGTACGCTCTGACGTAGGGTACTCTGTGACGCTACTCTGTCACGCCCCTGGCAGCCGCTGGTATAAAAGCATCTGCTTCCGTCAACACCAGAGCGAGTCAGGAGCTGGAAATTGGAATTACGAGTATTGAAAACGATCAGGATAGCGTATTTTAGCATCTAGTTAGCATAGCATTTATAGTTATTTAGATTATTTCGTGTAGCCTAGGTAGTTATTTAGCATAGTTGTTAGTGTTGTTAGAAGCATAGTTAGTTAGTAGCATAGTATTGCATCAGTTAGGATAGTGTAGATTTTTAGCATTAGTTTTGTCTGTGTTTAGTACAGTGGTTAGGCTGGTATAGGTGTAGTGTTGCCGGTAGCAACAGCACTGCTGGACTGCATACCTTCCAACCAGACTTGGAAATTAGGCGCCAGTGTTTACATGCACTTGTGTGCCAAACGCTGCTCTTCCTGCATGGACTCCACAACCGCCGGCGCGTTTTGCTGGATATTTTTTTTCACATAGCGGCAAAATATGCTTAACGGAGGTCAATAGTAATAATAATCCACTCAGATACTGGACCCATTCTCTCTTGCGCGGCTGCTTCGCTATCATCGTCGGATGCCGATCGCGATGCGGGAGTTAATGCGATGCGACACCGCAGTTTGAGCTCGCGGCTCGAATTGATATGGTTTTAGCTCTGTGTCCACAGACAATTCCTCCACTTCAGGTGAGAAAAGTCCTCAACTTTAAATGACCGCTCTGTTGCAAAGCTACTTGCGTCACTCTCCATCTTAGCGAGTCTGACAGCAGCTGTCAATCACTGCGTCACTGCGGGTCTGTCAATCACCCGCTCAGCCCCGCCCTCGGTTCGTCCGTTGGGCTCTGCCCACTTTTCCAGCATTTTTCAAATATTGCCAGTGGGTGGAGTCAGGCTCTGACCAGGGGTGCCTTGTCACTAAACAACGGCTAAGCTAACGAATTACAGTTGATAAGTGGTATTTTTACGGTAAATGTGGAATGATTCATTTTTTATTCTGGCCCCATCGATACTTTGACACCAGAGTTTTAGGCATCGGTCTTTTAGGCCTGATCCAGAAAACAGACGATGTGTTTTATATCTTAATAATTGTTCTTCTTTTTATGAAAAACATGTGGCAAGCAGTTTTTGGCCTCATCGGCAGAATGCTGAAATGTTTTCGTGCATTTCAATTGTTAGATAAATGACCTAACTATCATATCAACAGTTATATGTGAAACGAGCTCAGTCGCATTAGAGTTGGATTCTTAGTTATATTGAATATTGTTATTGAACAATGGTGTTATCTCGGCCTCATCAAAGCTCACACGAGCATACCGACTCTGAAACAAGACCTAATATTAGCATGTAACATTTTGGACATTTTTGATTTTGTTTGCATTTCTTCTGAAACACACCGTTTTGTAATTGTTTACCAATTTTTAACATATTATTCTTATCACTTTTGAAAAACTATGTTTTTTCCTAGAATGTCGTCAGATGCTAGAAATGTCTTGCGTACGTCCATCTCACACCAATCGTAGGTGTTGCCTAATCTACAGCTAAAGAAAACATTTACAAGAGTTGCGAATGTGCGTTTGTGTGTCGAAATGTATAAAAAAAAAATGTAAATGCTGCGAAACAAAGACAAGAAAACATCTTTCTATAAGCGACCCCTCAAAATATGCGCGTACAACAAAACACAGTGCATCCATGTACGATGATTTATCAGAAAATTACTTTTGTCGCTTTGTTTGAAGAAAAACTTAAATCAGCAGGTGCTTAATAACTATATTGAAGTTATTAAACACCACTGAATTCGGCGATGACGTGTTTTATGCAAAATGTATACCACGTTTTAAGTAAAGTTAACTAAAAAGTGTTAGTTAGAATAATGTCATAAATCCTGTAAATCCATGTTGTTATTTTATTTATATTTGTAACTCTATTGTTTATTTAAAGAAACAGAAGCTTTAATTTCATTCTTTATTTTGCACTGTCCATTGCAACAGTGACGTGTAAAACAAATGTGAAAGTTCACAGTGGAAACAAACAAAGATCATCTGTTCATCTGAAGCTGCGTCACCTGTTCTTCACACACAACCTGTTTCACTGCAGATACTTCATAACATTTTTCCTTCATTTGTTCATGTGATCATTTACACGAAACATTCCTCACCTTACAATTTGAATGATTATGTCAAAACATAACCTGAACAACTTTTCTCTCTGAGAGTTATAACTCTGATACAAAAGCTAAACAAATCTAAAATAAAAATTGTAAGGGTTAAGAGCACAACTAAAGCAAACACTGATCTCCATAACGGTGTCTTAAAAAATAAGTTTTCTCCTTCAGTGATTCTGCTTGTTATCATCAGGTGTCTTCAATAATGATCAATCATCACTCAATTATTAACTTAATTATCTCATTAACTTTAACACTCTTGAGTCTGGAGCCATATCAACTCCCAGGAGAGTTAGGCCTTGTCCACACGAACACGGGTATTTTTATAACCGTGACTTTTTTTACGCGGTTCGCCCGTTCGTACACACGGAAACGCAGTATCGGGTCACTGCCAGGGTGAGGATTTTCAGAAACGCCGGTTGCAGTGTTGTCGTGTAGACAGTAAAACCGGAGTTTTTGCCTTGCGACGTCAAAGTGTGCGCCGTTATCCGCTGTGTTTGACGTCAGATTGTGCGCCGCTGACGGCTTCTGATTGGCTTTTTAAAAATTAATTAATTAATTACTTTTTTAGAGTAACTGACCCAACACTATAGTTAGCAGCAAAGCAAGGGCAATTTTGTATCTAAAAAATGTTTCATATTAACTGACACAAAGGCTTTATAGCATCAGTTATAAGTCACTTTGCTCACAGCTGATTGGTCCAGTTTTAGTCTGACATCTTTTATTCAGAATAATACTGTATTTAACAGTGCAACAGATAAACACAATGTGCCACCCGCCCATACTGGACAAACAATACTATCATGACTCATGAGCATACAACAGTCAGTTTCGTTTGTAAGGAAACAGCATTCACAGGCGTGGACACCAAGAGACTTTAAAACCAGCAGATGATCTCACAGTCTTCAGACTCCAGCATAAACCTCATCAAATGGCAACCACAGTAAGTAAACAATTCTTAAAAACTAACATCACACTTATGACAGACACAATCACGATAACATAGTGAGAACCAACTGTAAAACGGCTGATTTTTAACTAATTGTCTTTTAACTATTATTATTAGCTATTATCATTTACAGCACTGTGGCATTCATTCATTAAACTATAATTCATATATAATTCACTATTCAGTAAAAATTAAAACATAGATTTTATTTATATCTAATTAATAAAAATGAGGCAACAGATTACAAGCAATTTTATTAATTAAATTTAACAAATTAGAATTGAGTAATAATTAATCAAATTAATTCCTTAAATGTTACACTGTAAAAAATAAAACATAGATTTTATTTATATTTAATTAATAAAAATGAGGCAACAGATTACAAGCAATATTATTAATTAAATTTAACAAATTAGAATTGAGTAATAATTAATCAAATTAATTCCTTAAATGTTAACCATTTAAAATTAGTAAAAAGTACAAAATATATGTTATTGCCAACATTGAAGACACCTGATGTTAACAAGCAGAATCACTGAAGGAGAAAACCATAATTAAAGTCACCATTATGGAGATCAGTGTGTGTTTTAGTTGGGCTCTTCACCCTTTAATTATTAACTTTAAGTTTTGTTTGACTGCTTTACATGAGTTATAACAGCAGATGAACAAATAGAAAAGGTGATCTGATGGTGTTGTTTGTGTTTTAACATCATCATTATTTCACAATCATTTAACCTGAATCACTGAACTCATTTCAATTCACTGAACTCAATTCATGAGTTAAGTTACCTTTATTAACTATAGCAGTACTGGCCTTGCACACCATAATATTATTAACTTTTACAATGTAATCCAAATAAATTATAAAAAGTGTCTCTTATCCAATAAAGAGACACACAGACATCAAGAATCAGCCTGTGAATCTCAACAATGGTGAAATTTATAAAGCATGTTGCAGTGCATTCTGGGTTGCACCAATCAAAACTCATTCATGGCTCCCATCATTGCTGCATGAATAAATAATGAGCTTATGATCAGAGGTGATCTGTTTGTCACCATTGCTGAGATTCATACGCTAAATATTGATGTCTGTGTGTGCCTAAAAAAACTGTCCCAAAAAAAAAAAAATTATATATATTTTTATTTTTATTGATTGTTTGAATTTCATTGAAAAGGCTAAAAACATTATGCAGCTAAAATTAACAAAATAAACTTAACTCATAAATTGGATTCTATATGAGTTCACCGATTCAGGTTAAATGATTGTGAATTAATGATGATGTTAAAACACAAATAACACCATCAGATCACCTTTTCTATTTGTTCATCTGCTGTTATAACTCATGTACAGCAGTCAAACAAAACTTATAGTTAATAATTTTAGGGTGAAGAGCCCAACTAAAACACACACTGATCTCCATAATGGTGACTTTAATTATGGTTTTCTCCTTCAGTGATTTTGCTTGTTAACATCAGGTGTCTTCAATGTTGGCAATAACATATATTTTGTCATTTTTACTAATTTTAAATGGTTAACATTTAATTAATTAATTCGATTAATTATTACTCAATTCTAATTTGTTACATTTAATTAATAATATTGCTTGTAAAATGTTACCTCATTTTTATTAATTAAATATAAATAAAATCTATGTTTTATTTTTTACAGTGTATAGTTAGTAGGGCTGGGCGATATATCGCATGACATTGTTAGGCGCATCTAATCAGTAAAGCCGGGTTCCTTGATTAGTAGTAAATCTCCATCACCTGCTTTCAGATGTAGCGGCATTTACTACACCAGGAGTCCTCAACTCTGGAGCGCGAGATCCACTTTCCTGCAGAGTTTAGCTCCAACCCTAATCAAACACACTTGAACAAGCTAATCAAGCTCTTGATTAATACAACTTAATGATTAATACTCTTAACGATTAATACAAGAACTACAACTGACTTCAACCACACCCTTAGTTGAAATCAAATGAAGAAAACATTAAATCTGTGAAGATCTCAGCAGAGGAGGAATAAACAACTCCAGAAACAGCATTACCAGCTTCACTTATTACTAACCAGACTGACTTTATTTTTGTCACAAGTTGATTGTTGAGAGTTGATGATGTTTAAGTCATCAAAAAAGTATGCTACCATTATGGTGGTCAATGTTTGCTTTAGTTGGTCTCGTGACCCATTTGATTTCCTAAGCAAGCTTCTTTAAGCATTTGGCAATTGTGTTTCACGATAAACACTTGAGCTTTGCTGAACAAAAAGTTCAAAATACAAATATGACTTTGTGCGTGTAAGACGCTTGAATGAAACTCATAATGAGATATTTGTTAATGGTCATTTGTCACAAAAGTAATATTTTATTTTGGTTATTGAGTGAGGTATAAGTATACTAAATTTGTAAAAAAAAAAAAAAAAAAAAAAAAAAAAAACCTTAATAAACAATAGTCAGTGGTAAAAATGCACATGTATATCTCCTGAAAATATACACTTAGACATCAACACTTACCATACAATCCTCAACAGTGGTGACAATAATTATCCATACTGCAGTGCATGCTGGGATTTTTTTTTCAAATTATGATACCCAGCATGCATTGCAGCATGAAACTTTTTGTTTATTGTCACCATTGTTGAGATATGTATGCTGATTTTTGCTATATATGAGTTCGGTAGAAACTGCAGAATAATATCTTGTACGCACTTACCAGTTTTAAAATTCCACAAGATAAATAATGGATGTAGTTTCACAGGGTAGACAAGGCAAACCCCTCAAATGTTTTAATGACAAAACACTGATTAGTGATTTTACATTCAATAAGTTCAGGTTCCAATGATATGTTATCATAGTCTGATTTGAATGCTTTTAAATCATTATATATGATGTTGCACAATAAAATCTATCATAGAGAGTGACGGGTCAACAGCCCAACTAAAGCAAACACTGATCTCTATAATGGTGGCATTATATTTTTATATCATTTATATATCATAAATATTTATTTATCAATAAAATATCAACATTTAAACCTCTGTTAGGCTAATTCTCAAAAATAACTTCTGTATACAAGGATGGCAGAAATCAAATCTTTACTGGTTCATCCCTAATGCTCAATCATCTCTGAATTAATCACTTAATTATCTCATTAACTTTAACACTTTTAACACTCTGTAGAATGGGACAATATGTACTCTGAGCAATGTTGATTTAACATTGGGGATTTTATTGTGTACCTGTAACGTTGTAGTAATCATGAAGAGCTTGATTAGCTTGTTCAGGTGTGTTTGATTAGGGTTGGATCTAAACTCTGCAGGAAAGTGGACCTCGCGCTCCAGAGTTGAGGACCCCTGTACTACACAGAGCCGTAGTTAACTGACAAGCTGAGCCATATCGCATTAATTATCGTACGGCGATACGCAGGCTGTTCTAACTCATGTACAGCAGCCAAACAAAACTTAAAGTTAATAATTTAAGGGTGAAGAGCCCAACTAAAACACACACTGATCTCCATAATGGTGACTTTAATTATGGTTTTCTCCTTCAGTGATTCTGCTTGTTAACATCAGGTGTCTTCAATGTTGGCAATAACATATATTTTGTAAATTTTACTCATTTTAAATGGTTAACATTTAAGGAATTAATTTGATTAATTATTACTCAATTCTAATTTGTTAAATTTAATTAATAAAATTGCTTGTAATCTGTTGCCTCATTTTTATTAATTAGATATAAATAAAATCTATGTTTTCATTTTTACAGTGTGGTAAGGATTGCATACAACTTCATGTCTTAAATAGGCGAACTAACCCTTTAAGGAAAAGGAAATGTTTTTTTGTTTTGTTTTTTATGTTAAGTGCTCACGGAAGAGATGAGTTTCAGTTGTCTTTTGAATGTTGTCAAAAAAAAAAAAACCCTGGTAAGGTCTAACACTGCACTTTTAACTAACTTTATCTTCTCAGACAGGCTTCAGCGCAAGCATAAATGTACGCAACAAACAAGAGTTATATCTTGAGGGAAAACACATTATCCTTCAAGATCTGAAATTGAGAGATGACTTAAAACAAGAAAAAATGTTCACCTATCTCTCAAAAAACATCCCAGATTATCCGACTCCTGTTGAATTTCACATCACAGAATTGGCCCATGTCACCAAGAAAACTAACCTTCAGAAAATCTGGGACTCGGAGGGATTCAAGGGTCTTGATGAAGATTCACTTTTATGGTGGAGCCTGAAGATCACTGAAGCGGATATAAGAGCAGCTGAGAGGTGGTACCTCAAGAGTTCGATCCAAGAGATGTCCGAAGAAGAAATAGCAGCTCAGCAGCCGTTCCTGAGTAAATTCACCACATCACCAGCATTCATAAATGAAACCTCATGCTACGGCAACTTCGCATTCACTTTTCCTCTGACTGAACTGATGGAGGCCTACAAGAAGCAGATGTGTGAGGACGAGGAGCCGGTTCTCAGGGTATACGGGACCAAACTTTTCAAGAAGCTGATTGAGTATGTTGTTCTCGTTCACAGCCCTCAGTTTAATGAGACGTTTAGTAAACATCCACTGCTTGCATCCAGCCCACTGGTTGTGTACGAGGGAAATCAGATCATCTGGAGAGCACAAGCCATCTGCGAACTCCACAACTGTCAACTGGAAATCCATGGAAAAACAGCAGACACACAAACCATGGATCCAGTCGAGTTTTATGTGTGGGATCATGTTACTCTTGCCTTTCACGTCAATAAGGATGAGGTCCTTACCTTCCCTAAAACAAGGCTTAAACCAAGCCTCAGTTGCTGTAAAATAGAATCAAAAGAACTTGCAAACGGGGGTATCTCTGACCTTAATGAAGCTACGGCATTTCTTGAAAGTTTGTCAGAAACTAATGAATAAAGTTGGGAAACGAAAGTGAAATAAGGATGTGCAAATTTTGAAACAGCCTTACAGTACTTGGCTTTCTATGTTTTTCCTTTCCACACTTTAAAATCTGACAGTTGTTCTAACACACACTTTTAGTTTCTCACCATCATGGTGATCACTGTTCCCTTTGGTTGGCCACTTGGAAATGTATCTATATTATTGTAATTCTTTTCCTGTTTATGCAAAACTAAATTATTAACGGTAATAATTAGGCTCTCTACAAAAGGTGATCTAACAATACTATTGATTGGTCTTTTTTATCATGATAAATTATGATATTTTAAAATGTTAACACTTAAAAATCTTGTGAAACTTTTAAAAGTGTTGATATACTCCCTCTATATTTGTGACAATATATTGTTATTAACCATGCTTGTGTCACACACAGACTCATTCATGCACAACACAACAACGGTAACAGTTCAATTGTATTTAAAGTAAATTATCAAGTACTATCAGTTCTTTTAAGTTACTAAAATTATTGAGTAAGTGAACTATACTAACTAACCATTTGTCAATACAACATACTATTCCTATTTCACTTTACTTAGTTATTTAAGGCAATTGGTTTGCATGTTTGAAAAAAAAAGTAAATCTAATGCAATTTTAGAGTGTATATAGCTTGCAGAAATAAGTAACTATAAGTATCTAACTAATATCTGTATCTCTTCAATGGCAGACTATAATAAAAAGTGATTTGTTTAAAACCGTTTTGAAACTGTCTGGTTGTGTATGTGTGTGTGTGTGGAGTTGTGGATCAAAATACACAGAAATGACCATTATTTCAGTAAAAACTGCTATCTCACTGGTTCGGATTAATTGAACATCTACAGGATGAACATTTAGAACATTACATCTCACACCAGTCTGTACTTCAAGATGATTTATTGTGCAACTTCAGTGTATGATTAAGTATGTAAACATAAACAATATATAAATATAAATAAATGTACAATTACAGATCAATAAAGCAGTATTCAAGTAGTATTTAGACAGATGGAGGTAAGATGGAGGAGAAGAAGATGGTGCACAGCAAAATCCCCAGTGTAAAATGAAGCAGTGATTCTGCTTGTTAACATCAGGTGTCTTCAATAATGCTCAATCATAACTCAATTAATCACTTAATTATCTCATTAACTTTAACACTCTTCGGTGTTCATTTAACACTCTCTGACTCATATAAACACTGAGCAGTGTTCATTTAACACTGGGGATTTTGCTGTGTGGAAGAGGCTGAGAAGTGCTTCGAGATCTGGTGTGCAGAACATTTTGGACTCCATTAATGTGTGATTTATTAATATCTAAAGTTTATGGCTGCAGAGTCGGTTTGTTTAATGAATGAATTACTGAGACACATTATTATCAAGGAGATGAAATATAATTCATGTCTCTGCTATTGAAGAAATATACAGATTATAAAAATATAATGGAAAAGATTTTAAAATCAAGGAGTGTTCATTTTATAATGGGAATTGCATTTTTATTCAGTCAGAGGAAGAACTTGTCATTGATTTATAATGTGTGAAGCAGAGTCAATCACTGCTTTAAAAAAACAGGGCCAGTTATCTGGTAAACGTGGGTAAATGATGAAAACAAATGTGCTTTTTAACTTCTTATTTAAGCTTTCAGTGTGTCACACATTAGTGAACAAACTCCATCGCACACCTGCAGGTGACAGGTGCGTCGGATAACAGGACCAAACAAGTTAGTCGTTTTAGCAGATAAGGAACTCCCGCACACTATCCTTACTTGCAATTTAAAATGAATGTTTATTAACACACAACGTTTCGGTCACACGGCTTTAAAGTTTTACACATTATAAAAAACAATCTATAGTTGAACAGTGATTCACTCTCTATATTTAATACATGTAACTGTTCAATCTTGTTGATTTTTCTGCTGCACAAATGTCATATTTTTACCATGAATGGAAAATAAATGTGTGTCTTTAACACACTTTTGGAGACAGAAACAACATTTTGTCTTTGTCTTTTTTTTTCTCAATAATAATCTGGGAAAACAAAGAAAAAAAGTCACATTAAAGGACAATATATAAGCAAATAATCTGCATATTAACAAAAACTAAATTCATTAATTACTTCTATTTACATATTGTTTACAATTTTTCAAAGAGTTTTTTTCTACACCCCAGGCCCTCCTAAAATAATATACATTAATTCATAATATTTTATTGATTAATTAAATGTCGGTCCACTAATTATAGTTTTCATTAATATTTAGAATTTGCTTTTATTTGTACAATTCCAGTTTTCCTTTTAACTTTAGTTCAAAGTTTTAGTAATTTTGTTTTACATATTTGACATTTTAGTATTTTTTGTCTATATAGTTTTGAATGATATTTAGTTTGAGTCATTTTAGTACATCAAGTTAAGTTAAATTAAATGACAATTAGAATTTCAGATAATGTTTAATTCAAGCACAGAAAATGTTTGTTCATGGTTGTAGTTTTAGTGAACTATAATAACCCTTGGCCAGCAGTAACACAAATAAACTCTTCATTCATGCTCACTTTAACCTAAAAAAAACTTAGTGTTGGAAAATGAAGTTAATGGACATGTTCTATTTGAGTGTTTTCTCATAATGAATAAGCACTTGTCATGTTTGCAGATGTTGTTCTGTTAGTATTTCACAGATGATCAGATGAATTATTGTGATTTCCTCCAGAGAGCAGCAGAGGACTCGACTTCTCTGTTCTTCATTTCCCTGAGTCATTCTGATCAGTTTCAGTTCAGTTTGCATTTGTTGGTTAAAGGCAACAGTCTTCTGAGTCTCGATGAATGAAGGATAAAGCTACAATAGAGGCCTGTAAAAATCCCTTCATAGAGCCTTCACACACAGCCAGTGCTTTTGAGTTTGTGTTTATATGAATATATATTGAGCTCAGCATAAATATGTGAGTTTGGGGTTATTTATTTAATTTATAAAACACTTAACAGAATATTAGCTTTAGTTAATGTTAGTTTTATCAAATATTACACTTTGATTTGGCGCCAGCATAAATATAGTTTTTATTGAGAATCCTGCATGTTGTAAAAATGTGTGTTCCTGTCACATATTTTCATATGTGATATAAAAGTTTAAACACACAATCGTTCTGAAATTGGACTTTGAATTTAAAACAGTGCTATAAAACCTATAACTGAGCTTAAACTCCTATAACTTGTATACACTTTCTTTTTTTGAAGTGTCTTTAACACTTCAAATCTGCATTCATACAGCCGTTTAAGTTCAGATCTATCATGGTGAATCGTCTCGGGTTTATTTTTTAACCAAAGTAATTTACAAATGAGGACAAATGCAAACATTGATTCAAGGAGAATAAACCATTTGAAGCGCTGCAATGTTGTCTCTTAACTTTTGGACAATACTTTATTTTTTTATTTTCTTTCTTTGTCATTTTATTTAACTCAGATATTACTCTCATAAATTACACAATAATAAATACAAAGTCTGAAGTGATTGTGAAAGTGAAAGTGTGTATGAATGGAAATACAACAGTTTTATTTGCTCATCTGTTCCTGCATTAAACAGAAGAACCGGATTGACTGGATTCTCTTGCATTAAAGCACTGAATGTTCTCATTGTTGAACACTTGAAGGAAACCTGATGTGAGCTGTTTATTCTGGCTCAGGTGAATCTGAATGACTTTTAATCAGTAATGACTTCTGTAATCGCACACAGTTTCAACAGCTTGCTATTGAAGATACAGCTTTTTCTAATGCCGCATTTCTCTCATTTTGTGAAACTTACACCCACAATCTGCATTTCTCTGTATATTTCGCTTCATCTTAGTCTTAATGTCTCAGTTCCTGTCTTAATGTACATGTTTAAATGACAATAGTATTTTATCATGGGGTCAATAGACATGTCTTGCTTTACAGCTGAAATGGAGCAAGGCAAACCAGTCCTGTTGGGGATGAAGAATGAACATGGCCATCTCATATCTATAGATATCTCATAGATATTTATACATGAGTAGTGACACCTGCACAATATTCACCAAAACTATTTTTCTGGAGTTATTATTAACTTATTGCTTTGTCTGATTGTTTTGAGGAGGATGAACCTGGACTACTCTCATGTTACCATCAGGCAGAGGTCATCACAGAACCCAGACTGAACTCGTATCACACACACACACGCGCACGCACGCACGCACGCACGCACGCACGCACGCACGCACGCACGCACGCACGCACGCACGCACGCACGCACGCACGCACGCACACACACACACACACACACACACACACACCGCCCCTTAACCTCATATGCACTACACTTTCAATCAGTTACTGACTGGACTCTTACTCAGTATTACTGTAATCTGCACCCTGACATTCTCTTTTCACTCGTTCATAACGTACTGCACTGTATGTGATTATTTCAACGCTATCTCACGACCAATTTGTACGAATTTGTACGAGTGATTAAAAGGTGGCTAATTCGTACGAATTTGTACGACCTCACTCGTACGAATTTGTACGATTTGTCTAAACCCACGTGACGGTTGGGTTTAGGGGCGGGGTCAGGGGTAGGTCATTCGTATGAATTCATACGATTTTGGCAAATCGTAAAATATGTACGATTTAGCAAAAAACGTACAAATTCGTACGAGTGAGGTCGTATGAATTGGTACGAATTAGCCACCTTGTAAAATTCGTACGAATTGCCGTGAGATCGGGTTGGATTATTTTGTTTATTTTCATTTATGTTTTCATTTTGTGTATACTATAATTTTGTACCATATATTGTTCTCAATTGGGTCCCTTATTGTATGTGGTATGTAAATATTATATACTTGTCATCCATACCAACCATAGAGAACAGGAACAGAAAATACAAAGAACCAAACTAAACACAGAAATACTGACACAAACTCTGGCCTCAATTTTAGGGAAGCAATTATTGTCAAAATGGAGAACAAGACTAAATAATAAAAGTAATGAGACAATATCACAGAGTGGAGAGTTCAGCAGTTCTCATGTTCACCCAACACGATATTAAACTGCAGAGACAGACACAGACAGCGCTCTGGAGAAAGCTCTTGGGGAAATGTTTCTCAAACTCTGTTTCTCAAGCTTTTCTGCTGTGTCACTCGGGACTGATAAGCAGGTGCAGGGAAGTCTTCTAACAGAAGGACTGAGAAGGAGGAGCAAACACACGGAGAGACACTTAAAGACCACACGGCTCTTCTGATGGACCATCACATTAAATAATGCATCTCTGGACGTAACATGCAAATGTGTAACGTGACAGCAATCTTTTCTGCCTGCTCATCTGCTTCTGCGAGCTCTCCACCCTTCTCCATCTTCCACCACTTCCGGCTCTTCAGATGGGTGAGTTTCTGTTCTCATCAGTTGTTTACTTCTTGCTATCTTGTGTTGTCTCCCTCTTAGTTTGCTTTCTTTTTTTTGGTGATGTGACGCACAGGGTCTGGCTAACTTGGTTTTCGCCAGTTATTGCCATTGCTCCGACAGTACAAACATGCCTCTGGCAACAGTTCTTCAGATTATTTCTTCCTCTTTTTCACTTTTTTTTGCCTCATTTTTTGTCTGTTGTCCATAATGGAAATTTGATATTCACCAAGGCCCTTGAACTGTCGTCCGCGTCTTGATTCTCTGATGTTTGAAAGCTGCCAAAGGTTAGGCATTCTCCATCGTCCACGGTATATACATCTCTCACGAGTCTCCATCAGTATCCACTGCTCCAAGCCTGATGTTCTTCCATGCATCTGGTCTAACTATATCGTCCAGGCCTACCTCGCCCCCTGCTGGCTATACTATGCGCCTGTGGTGGCAAACTAAATTCTATCAATTAATAAGAGACAAACATTTCCAATAGTCTTTGATGAGGTTTATTTTCTTGCAAGAAAAGGCCAGCAGTCGTACATTGAAGACAGTGTGACAGTGAAGGGAGGGCATCCTTTATAGTTTTGACTCACAGAGTGTTATCTTTCTAGGCCAATGATGGAATTTAAACCGTACGAGGAACATTCTCAGACTTGTTCATCATATTTTATCCTTGAGTGGAGGCGCTCTTGTCACGTACCAACACTCTTTACTGTTCCATATTAGAATAAGGTTTGTGTGTGCTCTTTTACTGTCATATGATGCTCACACACATCTTCTTCCACACGCCACTCTCTGATTCATCTCACCAGTAATGACCAATGTACCTCATCGTCTGACTTGAATCCCTCACATCGTCACTTTGCATCTCCGATAAAGCCCCTTATCTCAACGGATTTATCAACGACAACAAACTTAACATTTCCTTCTCACTGAAACTTGGCAAGTTCCTGATGATTTATATGAATATAAGTATCTAGACCACGACTGCGTAGTAAAGGGGATGGTCTCGCTGTCATCTATCGAGATCATTCCTGACTCACACATCTTGATTTTCATGACACTACTACATTTGAATATGGATTTAGGATTGACGCGCATCGCTCTCTCATAGTTATTTTGCTCACTCAGTGAACCGTTGACCGTTGCTTGTTCCTCCTCATCTCCTGTTCTCATGCTTTAATATTCATGTTGAAACAATGTGTTCGCTTTCCATAACATTGAAAGTATTATAAGAATATATGTTATATAAAAGTAATTTAGGATTGTTTTAATATTAACTGTCAGATGTTATACTGAGACTTAGATACTGAGGCCCCGTTTACACGATGGGAAAACGCAGATATTTCTCTACGTTTTGGCCTGTCATTTACACGAAAACGCCGTTTTTATCCCAAGAAACGATTATTTCTAAAAACTCCGGCCAAAGTGGAGATTTCTGAAAACGCCGGTTATATGTTGTCGTGTCAACTGGGAGAAACGGGGTTTTAGGTTCTCTCTTGTTGATTCTGAGGATTCTGATTGGCTTGCATGGCTTTATCCTTCTCGCTACACTGCCGCCAATAGGTTTGGCATAGTTATGATGGCGCTGGACGGCGTATTTATGCGGGTTGTGTGCACGATGTTGTTATTGAAAACGGAGGGGGGGAAATATTCATTTTCTCTAAATACCCGGCTATGTGTAAATGTGGCCTCAGACTAGGGCTCCGTTT